>CM053028.1:469843049-470329428 GCA_028564925.1 Lithobates sylvaticus
TGGTCAAACACTCCCATAGACACACTCCTAAACCTTGTGGACAGCCTTACCAGAAGAGTTAAAGCTGTTATAGCTGCAAAGGGTGGGCCAACTCAAGATTGAAACCTACGGACGAAAACTGGGATGCCATTAAAGTTCATGTGCATGTACTTTTGACAATATAGTTTATGTATAGTATGTCCTAATCACTAAACACAATGTATAATACATCCATTTTGTGTGATTACCATTCATTCCAATGGGTATAAATGCACACAACTGCTGCAGGTCATATTTTTTTTAGAAAGCACTAAGCTGGAGAGCGCACAAATAAAGAGGATTTTAACTCAAAATTAAATTTCCGGCAGTTAAAAAATAATGGAGAAATGTAAACTGCCCTTACTAGCTCATTAAAAGCATTTTCTTGACCTTTTTTTTCAACTATCTAGAGAAGTGAGATCCAGCACATCTGTGGCTCGGTTCCTTATTTCCAAAGATCCACATAAGCACATACATGCAAATATACTTCAGAGCACCCTCTGGTTTTACCTCCGGATAGTCAGTCCATAGCCCAGAGCTATGCATAATGGCATGTAACATCAAGCAATACTTGCCAGCAAATAAATATTAATGAGGGTCACTAAATAAAGCAATAGTCATAAGTCAGATGTTATATTAAAAGGGAAGAACTTATTTATTTAAACCATAACACAATTCACAGGATATTTTAAAAATGCGGTATTTTAATGTGGGTTTTAGCATATGCTGTTTGTTTCGAGTCTGTGAAGCACTGAAATAGGTTATGTGATTTCTTACGTGAGGATTACCGATATTTCTTACTTTTCAGAGAAAAGTGGCTTATAGCATATTTTTCCATTTTACTGTTGTATTTGTCATATCAGCATTAAAGAATAAGTGTATAAACGTATTTTTTTTTTAGAACTTTTTAGTTTCTCAGAAGGCATTAGGTGTCAGACATGTAGATTTCTCATCATTTGCTATGACATATGGCTCCATCCATCTTCATTGTAATGCCTGCATTGTCAAAGTAACCACAACTATTTTTTCTACCACGTTGAAGTGATATTTATTTTGGTGTATAGCCAGGGAGAGTAATGTTCGGAGCTCACCATTATGTGTGTAGCACTACTTCTCTCTGAGTGGTGTGGAATGACCCCAAAGTGTATAGCAGGCTGACATCTCCGAATGCAACTTACTGAACATAGCAGTTTTTAGAACCTCATAACATAGCAATCGTTCTCCTCAAGAGTCTCTTAATATCCCAGGGCATTGAGGTTCCCTGGGAGAACTTGACACTTGATCACATTGTACATTCTAGGACAAGGGAACTCCAGAGAACCTCACCTTTGACCTGCGTATATTTATTTTTTTATTGCTGAATGAACATTGGTAGATAGAGTTAGCGATACATGTCACCGTAAAAGATGGCCACACATTTGGCTTAACCTGTGGTTAGCAGGGTGAATCTCAATATTCAAACAGCTTGTGTTTGCTTTTTCTCCGGTTTCTTGGTAGTAGTTGACCATTTAAAGCGGAGCTCCACCCGATTATAAGACCTAGATCTAAAATATTATACTCACCTTCCTCGATCCAAAACGGTAGGTAGGTAGGTACCTTTTGTTGATTTCTTCTTGCCATCCATCGCTTCCGGTTCTTCTTCTCTCGGATATGCGAGGGGATATTACGGCTATTTTGTAATATCCCCTAGCCCGCACTGTCTCCTGGGAGCTTGTGTCATAGCTCCCTGGAGTCAGTGCGGCGGCCTGGCCCGAGATATCGCGAGACTTGAAACCGGGGCGGGACTTTCGACGCCGCCACCGTTGTGATGGCAACAGGAGCTGCTGACGGCGCTCCTATGCTGTTTGTACTGCGCATGCACGAGATTACAATGAATGGGCGTCAATGAAATCCAGGAAGAGAATGCCTGGAGGTTTCACATGCCCACAGGCAAGATGGAGAACGAACCGAGAATTTTTATAAAGTCTTTTTAGAAGATAAAAAACGAAAGGCACAAGTGCTAGAAACAGGACAGGTGAGTTACTCAATTTCAAATTAATTTCTTTATTAATGGCCATTGAAAAAAAAAACTTTAGGGGCAGTGGAGCCCCACTTTAAGAGGGCCCTGAATCCATCCAATGCCTCTAATAGCATGGTTTAGATGTCTAACTCTGTGAAAGCATTCATAATCTATTTCTTATGTTGCAATAGACATTTCTCTCTTTGGCCAATTCAGGCCTTTGACCCTTTGTTAGCAGACATAGGTACTCTTCTGGCCTCATGCACATGGATTCCTAGCAGCTACTTTGTGGAGAGGTATAAAACCCCCAACACTTTCTGGAACCTGGGGAACTGCATGCTCCACATACAGACACCAATACAAGTGAATGGCTTCTGCATCAGGGTTTACCTGCACATGTGCATATAGCGTTCTACCAACATACAAAGTGGAATGTGAGAGGGCAAGCGCCCTACATGCATGTGCAGGTAGTAACCAAGCCATCAGCGTTTACCCAGGCACAGCCGCATACAGTCATTCACTTCAATTGTATTGGCAGCTGTATGTAGAATGCGCAAATCCCCAGGCACCAAAAAGTGTTGGCAATTGTGTGTTTCATCACACAGGAGCAGCTAATTATCTACAGTATATGCATGAGACCTTAGTGTATACATGGAATCCTTCTTGTAATGTCTTACAGTAGCAGCTTCTTCTGAGCCTTCTATGGACATTCTCCAGCACAGAAAAGTTATTTAACCATTTGAGTAAATTTATACATTTATGTACAGTACATAGTATATTTCCCTTTCATTACAAGGCAATTTTTCAGTTTTCAGTACTGTGATAGTTTCACTGACAATTACTCGATCATACAACTCCCACATTCATTGTATATCATACTTTGCAGACAGATGGAGCTTTCTATTAGTTGAATTTAATAATCGCTTGACATAGTTAGAACATGGAGCTTGGTATTGGGGCACTAGATACAAGGCATCATTATTGTACAGGTCATGCAAGAAGGAGTAGGTAAAAGGGGTAAAGGGGTTAATATACAGATCACATAGAGTGGGAGGGTCGAGATAAGGGGGTTTCTGTGCAGGATAAGGGTCGTGAATGGGTTAGTATACAGGTCACATACAAAGACTGAAGGGGGCTGAGAGGTACGGGGGGGTGAAAAGGTTAAAAAAGATCCCACAATCAAATTAATAATTTGAATCTGTTTCTGTCTGTGACCTAATAATTAATTATTTATTCATCCATTACATCTTCCCCATTCTCTGTTGTGAGAGGAAAGGTAGGGCTACCTGTCAGAAACCATGAATCAAACTGAGAAAGAAGTACAGTTAAATCACACTTGTTTAATAATAATAGAAAAGGTAAACAGAGTAAATGTAGTCAAAACATAGCCAGAGTTCAGGAACTGGAACGGATAGTCAGACAAACCAAAATGACAGGGAGCCAGAGATGAGCGTAGTATAACAGCAAGCAGGATCTGGAGCCAGAAGGAATGTCACCTCCCCCTCGAAAGGCCACCAGGCTTGAGGGGAAAACGTCTATGGAAATCACAGAGGAGGAGGCTTCCGCAAGCACTCCTTAAAGGGGAGTCTTTCTCTGAGTCTGGAGTCAATGAGGATGGCAAACGTGATCTACTTCTCCAGCTCAATGGGTATATCTCGGGCTGCTATCTCATCCTTGATGGTATCCGAGAGACCATGAGAAAAAGCAGCCACGAGGGCCTCATTGTTCCAAGCAACCTCTTCTGCCAGAGTACGGAATTCAATGGCGTAATCGGCAACAGTTCTCGTTCTCTGTTTGATGGACATGAGGCACTTGGCAGCAGAAGCGGAGCGTGCGGAAACGTCAAATACCCTTTTAAAAGAAGCCACAAACTCAGGGTAACTCAAGACAGCAGGTTTTTGTGTCTCCCATAGAGGGTTTGCCCAGGCTCTCTCAAAAAGCAAAGATATCACAAAACCTACTTTGCTTCTGTCCGTGGGAAATGACTGGGGCAGCATCTCAAAGTATGTCTCAACCTGGTTGAGAAACCCCCTGCATTGGACTGGATCACCCCCAAATCGCTGGGGAAGCAGAGCAGAACCAGACATACCTCTTATAGAGGTAATACTCGAGGCAGGTGCCTGCATAGAGACTGGAGCAGCAGCAGGGATGGCCTGCAACACAGGTTGTACCGGAGCAGCCACAGTGGGAGATTCCAGGTGAGCCGTGTGACTCAGGAGTGTTTGTAACACCATGGCAAACTGATCCATGTGGTGATCCTGCTCATCCAATCTGGAAAAAATATTACCAACAAGTGGATTGACTACTTCTTCTGAATTCATGGCCTTCGCCTACTGTCAGAAACCATGAATCAGACTGAGACAGAAGTAAAGTTAAATCACACTTGTTTAATAATAATAAAAAAAGGTAAACATAGTCAAAACATAGCCAGAGTTCAGGAACTGGAATGGATAGTCAGCTAGTCAGCTAGAAACACAATTGTATACAATGGATGGCATGAAAGGAACCCATCCATTGTTTACAACTGTCATGTGATCTGCTGTGATTGGTCACAGCCGTCACATGGTACTGGCAGCGAGTCGGGACAGTGATAAGTCATCGGCTGTGTCTGGTGGATACAGTCAGTGACAGATCTTGCCACTGCATTAGACATGTGCAATTAGTTTCGTTTTTTTTAGTTTTTCGTTTTTTTCGTTATTTTCGTTCGTTCCTTTTCGTACGAATGAACGAATCGTTCGAATCGAACGAATCCGAATAACAAATCGTTCGAATCGTACGAATCCGATTAACGAATCATTTGAATCGAACGAATCCGAAAAACAACGATAATCATAAAAAAACAAATTAGAAACAACGAATGTACGAATGAAGAAAATCCGAAAAAACGAAAACAGGAACAACGAAAAATTTGTACATTCGTAACTTTTTTTTTTAGAATTGTAATTTTCCGTGTCTCTTACAATGGCGTTGCTTAACGTGCTTCGAATGGATTGAACTTTTTTTTTTCGATTCGTAACTTTTTTTTTTCGATTCGTAAATGATTAAAAATAATAATAGTAATAATAGCATACACATTACATAAAATTATGAATTATGCTCCGATTACGAATCTACGAATGTTACGAATGTACGAATAAATACGAATGCGTCCGAATTTCGAATAAACGAATAAACGAAAATGAAACTAACGAAAAAACGAATCAACGAAAAAAATAACTCTTATGAATGTACGAATCGTTACGAATACGAACACCGACGACTTACGAATGTACAAATCGTTACGAATACGAACACCGACGACTTACGAATTTACGAATCGTTACGAATCAACGGAAACGAAAAAATGAAACGAAAATAAACAATTTTTTCTCGGAAACGAAAATAAACAATTTTTTCTCGGAAACGAAAATAAACAATTTTTTCTCGGAAACGAAAATAAACAAATTTTTTTGTTGTGCACATGTCTACACTGCATGGCCCCACATTTTGGGAGAATGTCATATGATGTCCTCCCAAAACAACAGTGTTTCCGCCAAGCCATCATTGTACTATAGGCTGGCAGGGAGGTGTTAAAGTGGTTGTAAACCCTTACACATACCCAGTTAAGTGACTGGTCTCAGGTGATACACAAAGACCAAACACATCCTCCTACATAAGATATGCCTGTTTATCTGCAGTCTTTATTCTATGCTACATCTGTTTAAAGTCTAGAATGTATAAAACTTGTCTGAGCGGTCAAAAAAAAAGGTGATGGGGAGCTGAAGTTACACTCTGCAGAGCTCAGTGAGAAGAACTCTTACAGTGCCTTGCAAAAGTATTCACCCCCTTAGCATTTTTCATGCTTTGTTGCCTCACAACCTGGAATTAACATGGATTGTTTGAGGAGAACACGCCCACAACTTTGAAGATTTTTTTTTTTTATTGTGAAGCAAACAACAAATAGGACAAAATAACAGAAAAAGTCAATGTGCATAACTATTCACCTCCCTAAAGTCAATACTTTGTAGAGCCCTCTTTTGCAGCGATCACAGCTCCAAGTCACTTTGGATAAGTCTCTATGAGCTTTCCACATCTTACCACTGGGATTTTTGCCCATTCCTCCTTGCAAAACTGCTCCAGCGCCTTCAAGTTGGATGGTTTGCGCTTGTGAACAGCAATCTTTAAGTCTGACCACAGATTTTAATTTGGATTGAGGTCTGGGCTTTGACTAGGCCATTCCAACACATTTACATGTTTCCCCTTAAACCACTCAAGTGTTGCTTTAGCAGTGTGTTTGGGGTCATTGTCCTGCTGGAAGGTGAACCTCCATCCTAGCCTCAAATTACACACAGAGTGGTTCAGGTTTTGCTCAAGAATATCCCTGTATTTAGCACCATCCATCTTTCCCTCAACTCTGACCAGTTTCCCAGTCCCGACTGCTGAAAAACATCCCCACAGCATGATGCTGCCACCACCATGTTTTCACTGATGGTGTTCTTTGGGTGATGTGATGTGTTGGGTTTGCGCCAGACATATCGTTTTCTTTAAAGGCCAAAAAGTTAAATTTTAGTCTCATCAGACCAGAGCACCTTCCTCCATATATTTTGGGATTCTCCCACGTCCCATTTCGCAAACTCAAAACGTGCCATTTTGTTTTTTGCTGAAAGTAATGGCTTTCTTCTGACTACTCTGCCATAAAGCCCAACTCTATGGAGCGTATGGCTTATTGCCATCCTATGTACAAATACTCCAGTCTCTGCTGTGGAACTCTGCAGGTCCTCCAGGGTTACCTTAAGTCTCTGTGCTGCCTCTCTGATTAATGCCCTCCTTGCCCGGTCCGTGAGTTTTGGTGTGCGACCATCTCTTGGCAGGTTTGCTGTTGTGCCATGTTCTTTCCATTTGGTTATGATAGATTTGATGGTGCTCCTAGGGGTCATCAAAGATTTGGATATTTTTTTATAACCTAACCCTGACTTGTACTTCTCAACAACATTGTCCCTTACTTGTTTGGGGAGTTCCTTGGTCTTCATGGCAGTTTTGGTTCAACAAAAGGAAATCTCACAGTCCTCACCTTTTGGTGTTTGATTAGTGGTGCCTCTTGCTTAGGTGTTGCAGCCTATGGGGCCTTTCAAAAAGGTGTGTATATGTAATTACAGACCATGTGACACTTAGATTGCACACAGGTGGACATTATTTTACTAATTATGTGACTTCTGAAGGGAATTGGTTGCACCAGAGCTTTTTATGGGCTTCATAAGAAAGGGGGTGAATACATCCGCAAATGCCAATTATCATTTTTTTATTTCTGAAAAATTGTTTTATGTATATTTTTTTCTAATTTTACTTCACCAACTTAGACTATTGTGTTCTGATCCATCGCATATAATTCAGATTAAAAAAAACATTGAACTAAAGGCTGTAATGTAACAAAATAGGTAAAAATCCGGGATGGGGGGGGGGTGAATACTTTTGCAAGACACTGTAATTAGAGTCCCTACAGTTCAGCACAAAGGAACAGATCTGAGGCTGTCAATCAGCTGGAGATCCCTCCCCGTCACCATTTTTATCTTGGTGTTAAGAAAACTTGTCAGAAGCGATTCATGCTGATAGCAGAGGAATGAAGAAGCAGACAGAAATGACACGTAGTGCTCTTAATTGAGACAAGTACACACTATAGAGGGATATGCTTTGTTCATATTCCATGTCTGAGGTTTAGAACGACTTTAATCTTATGTATTTGTCACACTCAGTTCAGCTGTGCTGTCTGTCTCTGGCTATCCTATATACTCTATGGCTCATGTCTTCATACATTGCAACATAATTGATTCATCTCTGCTTCTTTTTAATTCCCAGCTCTGACGTCTTCCAGTATTTTCACTAGTTCTTTATCTATATCATGTGCTTCTAAAATGACATTATCTACGCGTGGTATTCTGCCAGCTTACATTCTGTTTACTTCTCCTTTGAATGTGATCCTACTGGAATACTGTCTTGTACCGTATCATCGCTGTCCTGAAAACACTGGCTTCAATTGTATAATCCACTTATGAATTGATTCTGGAAGTCCCTGGTGCCTTCTGTGAAATAACATTCTTGGTACACAAGTGCTATTATCAGAAGGGTTCCAGTTTCTGTAGTAGGTTTGTCCTGCTACTGATCCTCTCTCTGACAGTGACCTTCCATTTAGACTTGTTTGTACAGCTGACATAGATTTCTGTAAAACATTACCATCAACCCTTTAAAGAAGCACTGCAGGCTCCAAATGTAAAGCCCTCTGCTCAGCCCACATTCTCTAGATGTTGGCTTTATTTTCTTTTCTATTTGTAATTAGCTGTAATCATTGTATATTAAAAGAAAATAAGTCGGAGGTAAGGCAAGATTTCCATGAATTTGCAGTGGCTATTGTTTGCAAGGAGATGTTTAGAAGATTTGACCCTGCTCCTTCTACCATAGTATGAAAACATGTGCTCTTTTCTTTGAATGATGGACAGTTTTCCAGTTGTTGGTGTGTGAAGGTATTTTAGTGGTGCCAAATGAGAAGAAAAGTTCTCCTTTTAGTATAGAGAGCGCAAACCAAGGCAGCATATGAGTTTGTCTTGATTGTTCCCATTAAAGGCGAATTTGGAGACAAGGACTATGATACCTCAAGAGTCTTTAACCACTTCAGCCCAGAGGATTTTACCCCCTTCCTTACCAGAGCACTTTTTGAGATTCGGCACTGCGCCGCTTTAACTGACATTTTTTTCCCACAAATAGAGCTTTCTTTTGGTGGTATTTGATCACCTCTGCGTTTTTTTTTTTTTTTGTGCTATAAACAAAAGAAGAGCGACAATATTGAAAAAAACACAATATTTTTTACTTTTTGATATAATAAATATCCAATTTAAAAAAAAAAAAAAAAATTGTTTACTCTGTTTAGGCTGATACGTATTCTTCTACATATTTTTGGTAAACAAAAATCGTAATAAGCATTTATTGATTGGTTTGCACAAAAGTTATAGCGTCTACAAAATAGGGGATTCTTTTTTTTTTTTACTAGTAATGGCGGCGATCTGCGATTTTTTTTTGTGACTGCGACATTGCGGCGGACACTTCGGACACTTTTGACACATTTTTGGGACCATTCACATTTACACAGCGATCGTTGCTATAAAATTGCACTGATTACTGTGTAAATGTGACTGTCAGGGAAGGGGTTAACACTAGGGGGCGCTGCAGGGGTTAATGTATGTAACCTGCAAGTGAATCTAACTGTGGGGGGAGGGGACTCACAAGGGGAGGAGACCGATCGGTGTTCCTCTGTACTGGGAACACATCATCGGTCTACTCTCCACTCACTGTATGTGGAGCTGTGTGTTTACACACACAGCTCCACGGTCCTGCTGTTTTCCCGGGCAATCGCGGGTGCCCAGGAAACATTACGGCACCGGGTCCCGAGCAATGCCACGCACGCCCCCTAGACAGCCGGGAATAGGAGGACGTCATATGACGTCCACCCAGGATGGGAGATCCACCTTGTGAACGTCATATGACAGTTGCCGGTATTGAATAGAACAATGGACATTAGGTGTAATGTGAAAAGGTGGCATAAATGTAGCCACACCTGAAGAAGGAAAAATGTCTCCCTGGTTCTAGGCCCTGGGTAGGAGTCAGAAAAGGACTGAAATTCTGGAGGTGGATGTGCCATAGATGGTTCGAACCTCGACCAGTTCAGCAGGAACCGGCCGAAATTCAAACCATGTACTAGCAGGCTGAATGTACCAAGTTGATCCATCTATCAACTTGGGTGCAACCAGCCTGTCGGATCTTACATGGGAGTCTAGCCGCTAGCACCCTGCCCCCCCCCCCCCCCACCAGTAGAATACAATGTCTCCGCAGGAGAGATTCCCCTTTCAACACTGTCTGTGTTGATGAGGAAATCAAGCTAATTTCTTTCCTGCAACCTGCGTTGGCAGGAAAGAGATTTGCACTGTGTATGGCCAGTTTAAGGCTTACTGGATCCACCTATAAGATCCAGGGTGAAGGCTGGTTCATGTCTCAGCTGCTCTTGCCTTAGAGAACTCAGAGTGTCAGGGTTTTCAGCCATGGAAGCTCCTGATGTTATGAGACTGGTGTAAGCATTGAAGAAGCCTGTGATGTTTCCCCATTAACACTGTTTTCTGGGATCTATTACTCAGAAAGGACAGCATGGAGCTGTGTAATTAACACTTTACAATTTTATTTTGCTATCTTTTTTAGGCATATTTCTCAGAGATCTTTAAAGAAAGCAAGTGTGAGAAGAAATATGAATGCTCCCTTTGCTTACCTCTCTTAAAAATGGTAGTTTGCTCACAGTTTGAGAGTGTCTTGAACCCCGTGAATACAATATCTTCAATCCCCTACTTTAACCACTTCAGCCCTGGAAGATTTTACCCCCTTCCTGACCAGAGCACTTTTTGCGATTCGGCACTGCGTCACTTTAATTGACAATTGCGCGGTCGTGCAACATTTTCCCACAAATAGAGCTTTCTTTTGGTGGTATTTGATCGCCTCTGCGGTTTGTATTTTTTGAAAAAAAAATCAATATTTTTTTACCTTTTTCTATAATAAATATCCCCCAAAAATATATAAAAAACGTTTTTTTTTCCTTAGTTTAGGCCGATACGTATTCTTCTACATATTTTTGGTAAAAAAAATCGCAATAAGCGTATATTGATTGGTTTGCGCAAAAGTTATAGCATCTACAAAATAGGGGATAGTTATATGGCTTTTTTATTATTATTTTTGTGCAGGGGAGATGACAGATCGTCTGTTCATACTCTGTATTTTTTGCGATACGGCACTGCGTCGCTTTAACTGACAATTGCGCGGTCGTGCGAGGCTGTACCCAAACAAAGTTGATGTCCTTTTTTCCCACAAATAGTGGTATTTGATCACCTTTGCATTTTTTATTTTTTGCGCTATAAACAAAAAAAGGCAGACTATTTTGAAAAAAAGCATTATTTTTTACTTTTTGCTATAATAAATATAATTATAATAAATATCCCCAAAAAATATATAAAAAAAATGTCTTCATCAGTTTAGGCCAATATGTAGTCTTCTACATATTTTTTGTAAAAAAAAAATCGCAATAAGCGTATATTGATCGGTTTGCACAAAAGTTATGGCGTCAACAATATAGGGGATAGATTTATGGCATTTTTATTTTTTTATTAGTAATGGCAGGGATTTGCGATTTTTATTGGGACTGCAACATTGCCACGGACAGATCAGACACTTTTCACACTATTTTGGGACCATTGACATTTATACAGCGATCAAAGCTATAAATAGCCATTGATTACTGTATAAATGCGATCAAGGGGTTAAATGTGTGTCCTAGGGAGTGATTCTAACTGTGGGGAGATGGCACTGCCTGGGTGACAAGCCCGATCGTTGTTCCTAAGCAGTAGGAACAACAGATCACTCTCCTCACCCCTGACAGAACAGAGATCTGTCTGTTTACAGATCTCCGTTCCCTCCTTCTAAAGCCCCATACACACGGTCGGATTTTCCGATGGATTCTGTCCTATCAGACAATGTTGTCGGAAATTCCGACCGTGTGTAGGCACCATCGGACAGTTTCCATCGGATTGTCCGACGGACAAAGTCCTATCTCCTGCTAGATAGATTTTTTGACAACAAAGTCCGATCACACCAAATCCGATCGTGTGTAGCGAATTCCGACGGACAAAGTGCTACGCATGCTCAGATCACATTACAAGACCAAAGCTATTGGCTACTAGCCTCTACGTAGTCCCGTCATAGGCAACAAACGTCACCACGTTCAGAATGATCGGATTTTCCGACAACTTTGTCCGACCGTGTGTACGCAAAACCAACATCGGACAAAGTACGACGGACATGATCCGACGGACCTGGTCCTCGGATAATCCGAGCGTGTGTATGGGGCTAAAGAAGAAATCACGGATAGGTGACGGCCATCGTGGCAGCAGCCCACGCGCTCCTACATCAAGCGCCGCCAGCGGCGCACGAGCGTGCCCTATAATCCTTAAAGCACCTGCCGTATAGCTATGGCGATTCATGCAGGGGTGCCATTCTGCTGCTGTTAATCAATGGCGGATGGTCGGCAAGCGGTTAATAATTGTACAATCTACAACTTCCTTTAGATTTAACAATACTATGGAATCAGAGGACACACCTATCTATCAATTCACTCAGGCAGGCCCTTGCATTACATCGGGGTGTCCAACCCGTGGCCTGTGGGCTGCATGCGGCCCCAGAGAGTTTAGCAGCCTGTCTGAAGGGATTCCATGCAAACATAGCAGCTGTGGCAGCTTACACTGACAAGCCAGGCAAATGCACATGTGGAAGGATGCTGTGCAAACCTAGTTGATGGGTGCAGCATGTGTATGCTGATGAAGCCAGCTGGTAAACTGCTTTCTCTGTCTTATGGTGGCCATACACTAGACGAAAAATCATTTGAAAATCTGGACAGTTTGTTTGTTTATCGTCCAGTTAATGGGCACAAATCGAAAATCGGTTGTGATGTTTTTGAGCCGAAAAATCTAAGGAAAAGTTTGGAAAACTTGGGCCGAACGGATGATATATTGAAAGGTTAATGTGCTTCTCACTGGAACAGTTTGCATTAGGCATATGTGACAAAACTAACAAAAAACGAATTCATTTATGTCCGTTGAACGATTTATCGATCAAAATGAGTTGATTACATGATGGCAAAATCGTTTGCTCTCACGACCATGTGTTCATTTTTTTGAAAACTTGTTCGAATGAGGTGTATAGCTAGAATTACTGGATCTCACGTTGTTTTAAAAATCAAAGACAGCTTTTATTTTCTGCAACCAAGGTACATTCCAAAGTGATGGTACACAAGTATATCCGCCCGTACCCGCGATACCACCACTGTGCTCCTGGATGTGTGCAAAGTGAATCCTACAGCTGGCACTTAAATAAAACAAACATGTGAACAGATGTAGGGATATTAAGAGTTCACATTTGTCACAGGGTGATTTTAGTTTGTTTATTCACTAAGCTAAATTTTTTAGCTTGTTATTCATCATTTATTAAGTTTTACACTTGTCACAGGGTGACACCACTATAAGCATTATTAGTTATTGCTTTTCCATTTGAGCAACACTGTTTCAATTTATCAGCAACATATACATTGAAATTGTTTTACTTTAGCGCCACCATTTATTCCAATATTTTTTTAATAGAGGTTTGAATTCTGTTCACAACCAAGGTACATTAATGGTGTATTGGTACATAGGGGAGCTGGATTTTAGAGAAAAAAAAAAGGTGAACTTAGCCTTTCATAAAAAACATTCATGGTAGTTTTTTTGCTGTCATGCTTGATTCCATATTTCCTGTGTCTCTATCTAAGAACAATTATGAAAAAAAAAAGATTCACTTGACTTCACAGTTTCTGAAGTACAATTATCATAATAATTGCTAGGAAGCTAGCATTCGTAGAAGGAAATCAGCAATGGGAGCCTCTGTATTGTATAGCACCGGTTTCTTATAAAGCAAAAGTATCCCAGTCATAAGGGTTTATTTGAAGTATATCTACGGGGCTTTGGTGCATTTTTATGAATGTTTGAGAGTTTACTCCTGAGTAGTACCCTGCACATAGCTAAAGCCTCTCTCAGCAGGACAACAAGGGCAGACAAGCAACCTTGAGGCGATTCAGTTCGCATTTGCAGCGCCATACAATTCATTCATTCATTCACTCAGACCATACCCCATTTCTGTAGGACAATCTTCATGGGATTAAATAAATGTAAGTGTTACTAAACTTACAACAGTAAAATTAGTCTGTATATGCAGTAAAGCATGCTTGTTATACTCACTGTGGAACCTAGGGGGTTAAATATCTGCATTCTGTAAAAATGCTATTTGATCCTATCTTCTCTGATCCTCTCCTTCTTCCACAGTCCTCAAGCCATCTCCTTATAGAACAGAACCTTGGGGACAAGCTGCAAATGCTCAGTTTGGTGTGTATTGCTAGATAGATTTTTATTCTTGGGAGAGTACATGTGATCAGCACAAGGCCAATCAGCACTGTCCAGACAGGGTCAGGGGTCCTTCAGCCTCATAGGACAATCAGGAATCAGGGGAGAAGGAAAACTCCTCCTACAAGCTTTAACCAGACACTGATAGAAGTCAAAAGACTGCTCTAATTGCTGAAAAGAAAATGTATTTAGCAGTTTGTATTTCTTAAAGCGGAGCTCCACCCGATTTTAACATAATAGCTCAAGCTGTTTAAATACATGTCATAATTATTTTTTCAGCATTACCTTTTTTTGTCTATTTCCGGTCTACGGTGATCACGGATATGGGCGGGGATAGTGCGTATAGTTCATAATATCCGCAATCCGCACTGTCTCCTGGGAGCTTGTGTCATAGTTCCCAGGAGTCAGTGCGGCGGCCTGCTGACGTGAGTTATCGCGTGATTTCGTACTTGCACAGCTCCGTTGCCATCACAACAGGGCGGGACTTCCGACGACGCCACCCGTTGCAATGGCAACCTGAGCTGTTGAAGGCACTTCTCTTTACAGTTACTGCGCATGCGCAAGATTGGTAATACAAGGTGCAGTGCATGCTGGTCGAGCAGCGGCACTGTATCCCGGAAGAGGATGCCTGTTGGCTTCACAGGCAAAATGAGACCCGGCTACAACAACTATTAAAAGTAGATATTGCTATAGAAAACGGACATCTTTAAGACTGAAAACATGCAACAAGTGAGTTATAAGTGTTAAGGACATAATCTTTGTGATTGTACCAAAAATAAAAAAACGTTTAGGGCAGTGGAGCCCCACTTTAAACTATTGCATTTCCATGTTCTGTGTACTGTGGGAGACCAGGTATAGTATAGGGTCCTGGGTTTAGTAACACTTTAGATGTAGAAAACATTTTCCATTGGCAAAACATGGGCATAATTCTGCATGTAACTTGAAAAGACCCTAAAGCAGCCATAGCAGACAAAGAACAGTAACAAATGCAACAATTTGTCTGCAAAGAAAAATAATGGTTTTGCACAATGAACAAAGAAAGTATATCTGCTTGAAAGGAGCTTTAATTTCTTTGCTTTTTGACTGATGGGTCTCTTTGACTATGAGCACACAAGTGGCCTAACAGCGATACGTTGCTTGTATATCTTCATGCAAAACAGAAGACGATAAGAAAATGTATGTTGGCAGAATGAATAGAAGATGTCAGTGTTGTTCACAACCATGCATTCACAAGATGATTCCACCACTCTCTAGCCAAACCATATAAATCATTCTTGGAGCTTGGTAACGATTGCTTACCCACTTTAGCCCCGGACCAATTTGCGCGGTCGTGCGACGTGGCTCCCAAACAAAATTGGCGTCCTTTTTTTCCCACAAATAGAGCTTTCTTTTGGTGGTATTTGATCGCCGCTGCGGTTTTTATTTTTTCCGCTATAAACAAAAATAGAGCGACAATTTTGAAAAAAATTCAATATTTTTTACTTTTTTCTATAATAAATATCCCCAAAAAATATATAAAAAAACATTTTTTTTCCTCAGTTTAGGCCGATACGTATTCTTCTACATATTTTTGGTAAAAAAAATCGCAATTAGCGATTATTGATTGGTTTGCGCAAAAGTTATAGCGTTTACCATATAGGGGATAGTTTCATAGCATTTTTTATTAATATTTTTTTTTTACTAGTAATGGCGGCGAACAGTGATTTTTATTGTGACTGCGACATTATGGCGGACACATCGGACATTTTTGACACATTTTTGGGATCATTGTCATTTATACAGCAATCAATGCTATTTAAATGCATTGATTCCTGTATAAATGACACTGGCAGTGAAAGAGTTAACCACTAGGGGGCGGGGAGGGGTTATGGTCTGTGACGTGTGTGTTTTTTTTTACAGTAGGGGCGTGGCTGACGTCTGACGTCACTGATCAGCTTTCCCGATGACAGGGAACAGCCGATTAGTGACAGGCAGTGTAGGAAGCGCGGGGAGAGGTTTGTTTACACAGACCTCTCCCCGTTCTTCAGCTCTGTGACCCGATCGCGGGACACCAGCGGCGATCGGGTCCGCTGGTCCCGCGGCCGTGGCCATGGAGCTCCCGACCGGGTCGCGAGCGCGCCGCCCCACGGCTAGGCAATTAAAGGGGACATACCTGTACGTGCTTTTGCCTAGCCGTGCCATTCTGACGATGTATATGTGCAGGAGGCGGTCGGGAAGCGGTTAAAGGGTAACTCCACTTTCGTGGGGAAAAAAAATAGCAACTAGAAAGAAAGAAAAAATAATATACTGTATACAATTGCGATACAAGTCATCTTGTAACTGAATGTTATTAAAAATTACCTTTCCTTTTCAATCTGCAGCCACTGTAATTTTCTGAAAATGCATTGCAATATGGCTACATGGAGTTGTTCTGTACACAGAATGAGAAACATAATTTCCTGCTTGTGTGATTGGCTCACCAATTTTCCCAGAAGTCTGCCTTAAATACAAGTCAGATTTCAGGCATCCCCTTAAAAAAAAATTCATTTTTGGTGAGATACTTCCAATAGGAACACATCTAAAGGGATGCAGGCTCAGCAGATTTCCTCATTAGTGCTGTGCAGGTGCGCAGCTGACAGATAATTATGAAACCCCTCCCATTAGACCCACTCAGTACAGAGGCAGGAAGGAACAAACAAGGATTTCTTGTAACAAAAGGTAGGAATCTGCAGCAAAGGTTGTTATAATCCTTCCACTGTACATAGATCACCCAGAGAGGAATGCTTTTTCTCAACAAAAGTGGAATTACGCTTTAATATTTGGAAGTGAATACAAAATATAATAACTTAGAGGTTTTCAATTATTGACCTACACACATTAAAAACACTTTATATCTTTAAATGTAGTTATTGTTTTACATCCAGGGCCTTTACACTCCTGTTTTCGAGAATTCACATCTTCAAGCTTGAGACAGATTGGGTATCATTTAGCTCCAATATACAGAAAAACTATGACAGAATATATAACTATACTGTAACTCTGGTGCCATCTTGTGATTAGTCTTGTAGTTATTATCTAAAAATATCAGTGAGATGATAAAGAAATTGAATCTAGCTATATATTCACTAAAAATCATAAAATGTATTTTTATTCAACTATTATTGGTACCTAAATTTTGTCTTAAGGTCAGCCTCCAAGCAAATCTCCACATAGCATCATTCAGACAGGGAGAGGGAAGGACAGCTCTTTGAGGTTATCATAGCTTATTTGTTTATACTATACGTTATGCTATAGGGTACAGTCATATGTGTGTGCAGCCTATTGCATTAGGGTGTGCACTCCAAAGCTCAAGCACACATGAATGTGTCTAAATATACAGTATCCCACAGAAGTGAGTACAGTATAGTTTATTATAACTTTTCATGTGACAACACTGAAGAAATGACACTTTGCTACAATGTAAAGTAGTGAGTGTACAGCTTGTATAACAGTTTAAATTTGCTGCCCCCTCAAAATAACTCAACACACAGCCATTAATGTCTAAACCGCTGGCAACAAAAGTGAGTAGCCATTTTCCCTCCCCGGTGTCATGTGACTCGTTAGTGTTACAAGGTCTCAGGTGTGAATGGGGAGCAGGTGTGTTAAATTTGGTGTTATCGCTCTCACTCTCTCATACTGGTCACTGGAAGTTCAACATGGCACCTCATGGCAAAGAACTCTCTGAGGATCTGAAAGAAAGAATTGTTGCTCTAGATAAAGATGGCCTAGGCTATAAGAAGATTGCCAAGACCCTGAAACTTAGCTGCAGAGTGCTGCCAGCATTGCTTCAGAGGTTGAAGGGGGGGGGGGGTCAGCCTTTCAGTGCTCATACCATATGCCGCACACTGCATTAAATTGTCTGTTGTTCCAGAAGGAAGCCTTGTCTAAAGATGATACAAAGACAAGTGTCTTGAGTTATTTTGAGGGGACAGCAAATTTACACAGTTATACAAGCTGTACACTAACTACTTTATATTGTAGCAAAGTTTAATTTCTTCAGTGTTGTTACATGATAACATGTGAGGGGTGTACTCACTTTTGTGAGATACTGTATATAGGGCAGTAGGGCAACGGACAGTGTCAGTAGGACAGAGGTTGGAGTCACAAGAGCAGTGTATGGTGTCAGTAGAGCAGAGATTGGTGTCAGTGCTTTATTTTTATTATTTTGTATTATTACTTTTTACAATTTTAGTTTTTACAATGTTTTTTCTACGATTTTTTTATTATTATTATTTTTTTTTACAATTTTTTTGGAGCTCCATTGGGGGGGCTTTGGTGAAATATCAGGGGTCTAAACAGACCCCTGGTGTCTCACTTTAGAGACAGAGAAAGGGTTAAGCAGTTAAGCAGCAAGGGAGCTTAGGGTGATTAGGATGTGCCCAGGCACGCCTACGGATACAGTAGATCTACTAAAGGCAAATAAGCTGTTTATTTTGTAAGGGAAGTTACACTTTGCATGGGAACTTTCCCCGGAATTTAGTGAATGAGATGAAGTTCTGTTGACTTAACCAGAAATACTGTTTTTTTTTTTCCTTGCATGTGATTGGGTATTCTTTACAAAGTGAAATATTATCATATACGTTAAGCTTTGGAAAATATCCCCTTGCAAAGCGCATATTTATTTGCAAAGTGAACAGCCTTATTGCCTTATTGCCTTTAGTAAATCTACCCCATGACTTCAATAATGTTCTGCTGATCCTGTATTGCCTAATCCAAAAGCTGAGGGAGGAGCTGTGACTAAGGAAGTTGAACCTCAGCAGCCATTATGTAGTCCTGTAGTCATCCCTGAGCTGGTTGAGTACCAGTAACAGTGAAGCATTCATGTAGCTAAAGGTATAAGATAGGAAAAATATTTAGGGCATAAATGTAAGATTATTGCCATGGAGATCATGGGAAGAGAAGGGATTTTTTTAATATTAGCATATTAGACCCAACACTGTACCTTGGCTGTGTGGAATTGCTCTAGTAATTAATAACAATATAGGCATGCAAACATGCAATGTGCCTGATATGGTGGACTTTATGTGAAACTGGTTGACCTGTCCTGTACCAATAGGGCAGTACCAATTGCTGGCAGTAAATCACATGCTACAGCACAGCCAATAAATCTAAACAGCAGATCCATGCAGAGCTTGCTCAGCCTTTAAAGCCTTGGTTATCAGGATCCCTAATATCTAGCCCAACCTTTGATCAGACCAACAAGTACAGTGCTCGTGGTTCTTCTTTAAAGGTGAACTGCCAGCTATATGGAAAGCCCATATTTAACTGAGGTCCTACTATGTAGTGTAGCGCCGGGCTCCTAATGAGCATGCGCTATATGTTTTGTAAATTTAATGTTCCTAAAACCACAGTTGGGTTTTGGGGTTAATTGCTCTAAATTATGGTCTCAGTATCAGTTTGGCCAAAGGTGTCGGTGTCACCTCTGGCAAGCACAAGAACGTGGTCTGGTTGGACGCATTGGGTGCCAATCTCTCTCGGAAAACAAACCAGTGAGTGTGTCGTCTCGCTGTGAATTCTGGGAGAGGGTACATAAGGTATTGGGATCACGTGCTTCTGGGTTCCGGTTCAGAAGATCTTTCTGTCTGTTTGGTCCTGGTCCTCCTGACCAGACCTCAGGGGCCCTCATGGCCTGGGGTGCAGATCCATCCTATTCCGAGTCTCTGGGCTAGCTAGCCCGAGACACAGTAACTAGAAGGTGGTCCGGTGCCGTCTCGTCTTTGGAGAGGCCCAGCAACTGAGAACACAACCAGGGGAGGACTCTTCATAAGAGGGCCATGCAAAAGGCTGGCTGCTCGGTAAGAGCCTGGAAGCTAAGTTGAAAGACACCAGGTGAATCCACACTCGTACGGTATCGCCGGACCGGCTGCACGATACTGGTACTGTATGAGGGTTCTCTAAGCTCATCTATCCTTCAGTTACAACCAAGTCTGTGGCAGAGACTTTTCACTTACAAGTTCTACAACCAAGTCTGTGGCAGAGACTTTTCACTTACAAGTTCTACAACCAAGTCTGTGGTAGAGACTTTGCTCTATTTGAATCAGTTATTGGCTGCTAAATCTACTGAGAAGAGATTTATCCGATAGCTGTAATATCCAGTTGTGAATGGCTATTCTCTGGATTTCATAGTGAGAGACATTCAGTTTCATGCAGCTCCAAGAGTGCCTGAACTTCCTACCTATACCCTCTATCCTTTATTAAGACTGTGT
This sequence comes from Lithobates sylvaticus, assembly GCA_028564925.1. Classification (NCBI taxonomy): domain Eukaryota; kingdom Metazoa; phylum Chordata; class Amphibia; order Anura; family Ranidae; genus Lithobates; species Lithobates sylvaticus. The sequence goes on from CM053028.1 coordinate 469,863,281, forward strand.
TTTGTCTACCATTTTGCAAATAAAAATCCCAACGTGGATCCAGTGTCAGTTTCTACAGTTCTTTGGGCCATCTACCTCGGGAAACCCCTAGACGCATACGAGGTCAAGAAGGTAACGGTAAGCCCAAATTAAACCAGCAGCTCCTTCGGGGGTGAGTGCTACAGTAGTAATTTGGAAGGGCACCCACCTATCACCTTCCAAACAACAGTAAAACCTCATCCCAGAAACCCAGAGAAATGCAGTCACATCGTAATACCACAGAAAAGTCATTAACAAATATTATTGCCAATTTTGATGGAGTTTTCTTTAAAATTAGCAGACCTTTGCAATATCAGATAAACCACGAAATAAAGTAAATAGGACAATGAGACTTTTAAAATGCAGAATGTAATCTTTATTGATAGTGTATTTACAGCACATACTGACCTTTGCCTCATCCGCTTCTACTTGGTTACTGCACTAATAAGCAACTGTCCAGGCAAGTGAAAGAGATGACCTTGCCCCTGTCAGCTTCCTGACAAATGTAATCACTAGGTCTACTGACAGCTTGATTCAATATACGGGTCAGATTGCAAATGGAACTGTTGACTGGAATTTTGTATCCTTTCCTGGCATTTCTGAGATCAGTGGAGGGAGAAAAAATCCTTACTTTAAGCTCAAGGATACTCATTTACAAAGTTGCCTAATCAAATAGAGTGCAATTTAAATCATACAGGTTTAGATATTTTTTCTAAAATACTAGGGGGAAAGGAAGGTTAAAATGGATATACGTATGTATAATATATAAATACACACACAAACATATGTATATGAAACTAAACCTATATAAAAAGGATAGCTGTACAATTAGTAATGACAGGGAATTTTAAGCAGTAACTTTTATGAAGAGAGCAGTACAATTTATGAAGAGAGTCAGCAGACCTTCTCACTGGGGGGGAGGGGGGGGACTTTTTGGGGGGAGCTGGTACCTGGTTTCGCCATGGTGATCTGAGCAGAAGTTCTGCCCCTCCTTCCCCCTGCAGCCTTCTGAGACACATCACAGGGTGCAGAAGACTGCAGGCCCATTCACAAATGGCAGTGCAGCTCACGCATGAGCAATAGGAAACCGTGTGTGAAGCTGGAACGATTCACTGACGGTTTCTCTTACTTGAGATGCCAGTGCTGGACCTGGAGCTGATTGAAGAATCAGCTTGGGTGGGGACATCGCTGGATCCCTGGATAGGTGAGTGTTATATTAAAAGTTGGCAGCTACAGTATTTGTAGCTGCTGACTTTAATTTTTTTGCGGGGAGACTGGAGCTCCTCTTTAAGTACTTTCAGCAGATTTAATTACTTACTAAGTATGCAGCTTCTTTATCTTTTAAACCTGTAGATTTTGTAGAAGCAATGATGAGTTGTCAGTTGAACTTTGTGAAGAACTTTTTTATTCCAGACAGCCGAGAGCTGCATGTAAAACCTTTTTCTTCTAGTTTCACGTGATAACTTCCTACTTCCTGTTTCCACCCCCAGGTCCTCACACATCTATGTAAACACAACACATACATACAGTATTCTACATCTTTCCTCTTTTAACCACTTGCTTACCAGGCACTTAAACCCCCCTCCTATCCAGACCAATTTTCAGCTTTCGGTGCTCTCACACTTTGAATGACAATTACTCAGTCATGCAACATTGTACCCAAATTAATTTTTTGTCCTTTTTTTCCCACAAATAGAGCTTTCTTTTGGTGGTATTTGATCACCTCTGGGATTTTTATTTTTTGCGCTATAAATGAAAAAAGACCGAAAATTTTGAAAAAAAACGCATTTTTCTTTGTTTCTGTGATACAATTTAGGAAATTATTAATTGTTCTTCATAAATTTTGGCCACAATTTATACTGCTACATATCTTTGGTAAAAATAACCCAAATTAGTGGATATTATTTGGTCTTTGTGAAAGTTAAAGACTCTACAAGCTGTGGTGCAAATTATACAAAATTGATCACATCTGATGCACTGGTGGCCTATCTCATTTCTTGTGACCCGAACAAGCCAGGAAAGTACAAATACCCCCCAAATGACCCCTTTTTTGAAAGTAGACATTCCAAGGTATTTAGTAAGAGGCATGGTGAGCTTTTTGATGTTGTAATTTTTCCCACAATTCTTTGCAAAATGAATTATTTTTTTATTTTTTATTTTTTTCTACAAAATTGTCATTGTAATAGGTTATTTCTCTCACATGGCATGTGTATACCACAAATGACACCCCAAAATAAATTCTGCTACTCCTCCTGAGTATTACGATACCACATGTGTGGGACTTTTTCACAGCCTGGCCACTTAGAGAGGCCCAACATGAAGGGGGGGCAATCACGTGTTCTAGGAGCATAAATTACACATCTAACTTGTTGACTACCTAGTACACTTTTGAAGGCCCTGGAGCACCAGGACAATGACACTGACATGGCACTGATGACACGTGACACTGACGTGGCACTGATGACAGGTGACACATGTGTGGCACTAATGACACATGACACTGATGTGGCACTGATGATAGATGGTACTAATACGGGGCACTGATGACACGTGACACTGATGACAGATGGCACTAATATGTGGCACTGATGAGAGATGGCACTAATACTAGGCACTGATGACAGACAGCGCTAATACGTGGCACTGATGACACATGACACTGATGACAGATGGCACTGATACATGGCATTGATGACAGGTGACAACAGATGGCACGTGACACTGACAGGTGGCACTGATGACAGATGGCACTAATACGTGACACTGATGACAGATGGCACTAATATGTGGCACTGATGACACGTGACACTGATATGGCACTGATGACAGATGGCACTGATGACAGATGGCACTATGTGGCACTGATGACATGTGGCACTGATGACATGTGGCACCGACAGATGGCACTGACTACAAATGGCACTGACAGATGGCACTGACTACAGATGGCACTGGCAGATGGCACTGACTACAGATGGCACTGGCAGATGGCACTGGGGATGGCACTGGGCACAGATGGCACTGGCAGATGGCATTAGGGACAGATGGCATTGGGGATATATGGCACTTGCAGATGGCATTGGGGACATATGGCTCTGGCAATTGGCATTGGGGACAGATTGCAGTGGTGGCAGTGGGCACAGATGGCATTTCGTTTTTTTTTTTTTGTTTGACACTTACGGCGCTGCAGCTGTTCATCTCCCCCTCCTCACACGCTGTCTCTGTGTGAGGAGGGGGAGCGGCGCTGAGAGATGATCTCATATGTTTACATATGAGATCATCTCTCATTGGACACGCCGATCGCGCTGTAAACGGCCGCTGTGATTGGCTGTTTACAGCGATCTGTGATTGGTTGTGTCCGAGGGACACGGCCAACACAGAATTTCCCTGCTGCGCGCTCGTGAGCGCGCACAGGGAACAAGGAAAGGGGAGGCCGTCATATGACGGCCTCCCGGGATTTGATATCCGCGCCGAGACCGTCATTCGGCTATGGCTGGATGTCAAGTGGTTAAAGAAGATATATGCATATATAAATGAAGTGTAATATAGAACCAAGAAGGAGTGCAGCATAGCAAGGAACAATATCAAACTACAATATAAAACGCAAGATGCTGAGTAAGAGTCAGTGTTTGATAAAGTCTTGGAACTTTGGATTGGGTTTACACACTCGTCCAGATCAAGTAACAACTTGTGGGGCTTGCGAGTCTGAAACGTCTTGCCTGTCGCCATCATAATTTTGGCTTTCAACCATGATTTGTGTTTGGCTGAAGCCATTTATTATCACTCAACTGTGTTTACTCTTTTTAAATCATAATGACAACAGAAAAAACCCAAATGACCCTGATCAAAAGTTTACATACCCCAGTTCTTAATACCGTGTATTGCCCCCTTTAACATCAATGGCAGCTTGAAGTTTTTTGTGGTGTTTGTGGATGAGGCTCTTTATCTTCTCAGATGGTAAAGCTGCCCATTCCTCTTGGCAAAAAGACTACAGTTCCTGTCAATTCTTGGGCTGTCTTGCGTGAACTGCACATTTGAGATCTCCCCCGAGTGGCTTAATTATATTTTGGTCAAGAGACTGAGATGGCCACTCCAGAACCTTCACTTTATTCTGCTGTAGCCAATAACAGGTCGACTTGGTCTTGTGTTTTGGATCATTGTCAAGTTGGAATGTCCAAGTACATCCCATTTGCAGCTTCCTGGCTGATGAATGCAAATGTTCCTCCTGTATTTTTTGATAACATACTGCATTTATCTTGCCATCAATTTTGACCAAATTTCCTGTGCCTTTGTAGCGCACACATCCCCAAAACATCAGCGATCCACCTCTGTGTTTCACAGCAGGAATGGTGTACCTTTCATCATAGGCCTTGTTGACTCCTCTCCAAATGTAGTGTTTATTATTGTGGCCAAAAAGCAAAATTTTGGTCTCATCACTCCAAATAACTTTGTGGCAGAAGGTTTGAGGCTTGTCTTTGAGCTGTTTGGTGTATTGTAAGGGGGATTCTTTGTGGCATTTGTGTAGTAATGGCTTTCATCTGGTGACTCGACCATGCAGCCCATTTTTCTTCAAGTGCCTCCTTATTCTGCTTCTTAAAACAGCCACACCACACAATTTAAGAGAGTCCTGGATTTAACCTGAAGTTATTTGTGGGTTTTTCTTTGCATCCTGAACAATTGTCGTGGCTGAAATTTTAGTTGGTTTACATGACCGTGGTTAGGTTTCAACAGAACCCCTAATTTTCCACTTCTCGATTAGAGTTTGAACACTGCTGATTGGCATTCTCAATTCCTTGGATATCTTTGTATATCCCTTTTCTGTTTTATACAGTTCAACTTCCTTTTCCCGCAGATCCTTTGACAGTTCTTTTGCTTTCCCCATGAATCAGAATCCAGAAATGTCAGTGCAGCACTGGATGAAAGGTGCAAGGGTCTGTCAGGAGTCCAGAAACTCATTGACCTTTTATACACACACACTAATTACAAGCAAACAGATCACAGGTGAGCATGGTTACCTTTAATGGCCATTCAAACCCCTTTGTGTCAACTTGTGTGCATGTTATCAGGCCAAAATTACCAGGGTATGTAAACTTTTGATCAGGGTCACTTGGGTAGTTTCTGTTGTCATTATGATTTATAAAGAATAAACACAGTTGATAATAAATAGCTTCAGCCAAACACTAACCATGAGTGAAAAATGTTTTTGTGTTATCATTCATATTCTCACAAAAATGGCCAAGAAAACATAAATTCTGCCAGGGTATGTAAACCTATGAGCACAACTGTATATAGTGGGCCAAAACATGGTTTCACGTGCCCTTCGCTTAGTGGAATGAATGCCAAGATGACCTAGATGAAGCTGTGTCAAGTAGTATTTCTGAAGAGAGTGAGGGATTATATATCTCTGACCACACAGGATTAATCCATCATCCACTGTCAATTCATCCCTCATAGAGTAGAATGGTCGGATATCATGTGGGATTTCCTTAAAGGAGCCAGGCCACCCATTGAGAATGATGTCCATGAGGCGCTGACAGGTGGCATCTACCTGTGTTTTTTGCTTTAGTTCCTGAATCCTTCTGGATGACAACACCCCATCCAGAGCCAACACATCACAATCCTCAATAGCTCCAGAGTTGTTAGACGTGGGAAGGTGTGCACGTGAAAGAGCATCCGCAACAAATAGTTCACACCCTGGTTTATAGAGCACATTCAGGTGGTAGTGTTAAAGCTTTAGCATCATTCGCTGGATGCATGCAGATGCTGTGTGCAGGGGTTTTCTCAGTATGGTTATGAGTGGCTGAGGATCCATCTCCAGAGTCACAGGGCGGCCATAAATGTAATCATGGAATTTTACACAGGCAAATACTAGTTCCAATAATTCCTTCTCAATTTGTGCACTGCGTGCTACAGCCTCAGTGAGGGCTCTTGATGCAATAGCCACAGGTCTCCCATCTGGAAGACAGACTGCACCAAGACCATGCAGTGAAGCATCAGCAGACAATATCACCGGCTTATGCATATCAAAATACTGTAGGACAGGTGGACTAGTTAATTGTGCTTTCAATGTATCCACAGCAACAGCATTCTGTTCAGGTCAACACTAGGGATGAGCCGAACACCCCCATCCCCCCCCCCCCCCCCCCCCCCCCCCGGTTCAGTTCGCACCAGAAAAATTTGTGTGAACATGCAAACACTGTTAAAGTCTATGGGACATGAACATGAAAAATCAAAAGTGCTAATTTTAAAGGCTTATATGCAAGTTATTGTCATAAAAAGTGTATGGGAACCCGGGTAATGCCCCAGGGGACATGTATCAATGTAAAAAAAAAGTTTTAAAAACTACTGTTTTTTCAGGAGCAGTGATTTTAAGAATGCTTAAAGTGAAACAATACAAATGAAATATTCCTTTAAATATCGTGCCTGTGGGGTCCCCTTAGTCTGCCTGTAAAGTAGCGCATCTGTCTGATGTGTTTTTCTGTCCCGCAGCAAAATTTAATTTCTTAAGGAAAAAATTTTATTTAACCACTAGACATCCGCGCTATGGCCGAATGACGGCCTCAGCGCGGATGTCAATTCCCGGGAGGGCGTCATATGATGTCCTCCCCTGTGCACGGTCCCTGTAGGGCGCGCGCAGGGCGCGCTGTGATCACGAGTCACTGAGACTCGGGTGATCAGCGATCCGAGTAAGGGGCGGGCGGGTCCCGGCCCCTTACCATGTGATCAGCTGTCAGCCAATGACAGCTGATCACATGATAAAAACAAAAGCTCAGTGATTGTTTTTTTTTTTCTCCTCACGCTGACAGCGGCTGATCTTAAAGGGACATTGGTCCCACTTGCAATGCCCACATGTGCCACCTGTCCATGCCCATAAGTGCCACCTGTCCATGCCCATAAGTGCCACCTGTCAATGCCCACCAGTGCCACCTATCAATGCCCACCAGTGCTGTCAATCAGTGTAACCCATCAGTGCCCATCACTGCCACCCATCAGTGCCCATCACTGCCACCTATCGGTGCCCGTCACTGCCGCCTCATCAGCGTACATCAATGACGGTCATTTTATAACAAAGTTAAAAAAAAAACATTTTCATTTTAAAACATAACAAAAAATAAAAATCGCAGAGGTGATCAAATACCACCAAAAGAAAGCTCTATTTGGGGCGAAAAAAATTATAAAAACTTAATTTGGGTACAGTGTTGTACGACCGCGCAATTGTCATTCAAAGTGCAACAGTGCTGAAAGCTGAAAATTGGTCTGGAAAGGAGGGGGGTTTAAGTGCCCAGTAAGCAAGTGGTTAAACTTGCTTGTGGCTGTAATGTATTTCCGGATCCCGGCAACATAGATAAAAATCAAGGCGTGGGTCCCCCCCCCCCATTTCATACCAGGCCCTTTGGGTCTGGTATGGATATTAAGTGGAACACCACGCCAACATTTTTAAAAACAACGTGGGGTCCCCCCCCAAAATCCATACCAAGCCCTTCGAGTCTGGTATGGATTTTAAGGGGAACTCCACGCCAAAAAAAAATTGGCATCGGGGTCTCCCCCAAAAACTATATCAGACCCTTATTCAAGTATTAAGCCTGGAGCTTTATAAAGATAAAGATAAAAATTAAAATTAAAATGAAAATTCAAATAAGAAACTAAAAATAAAAATGAAAAATAAAAATATAAATAAAATAAAATACAAAAAAAAAAAAATATATATATATAATAAAAAATAGAATAACATGGAATGGCAATGAAAATGGAAGTAAGGATCATTATTAAAGTTAAAAAAACATGAAGAATGAAAAAAATGTTCTGTATATATATATATATATATATATATATATATATATATATATATATATATATATATATATATATATATATATATATATATTTTTTTTACAAATTTTTTTTACCAATTTGAAAGAAACAATTCAAATCCAACTCTATATTTAATCCAGATGGACTTATCGCCCCCAAACAATGGATCCACTGGGTTTTGTTCTGGGAGATGGCCCTCTTTAAATTTCCTCCTCTCCAGTTGGCTTCTACTCTATCAATACCACAGAACGTCAAACAACTTGGATCCCTCCCATGGTGGAGTCTAAAGTGGTTGGACAAACTATGTGTAACCTTTTTTGATCCTATTCACAGGTTCTGACCGCCAACTTTCTAGTGGTTCTACCCACATATTGTAGCCCACAAGGACAGGATAAAAGGTACGTGACATACATGGTCCCACAAGTGATAAACCTTATTATCCTGTGGGACACACCCCGTGCAAAAGATGTGAAGTGTGTGGTCCTCCTTGTCCTAAATTTGGAAGTCTTACAAATCACACACCTCCCACAACTGAAAAAACCCACTTGATCAAAAAAAGTACAACATTTCTTGGGTTCCACTACATTAGGAGCTAGTTTTAAATGCAATGTAGGGGGCTTGGTGTAAATGAACTGTGGTCTATCGGGTAATATTTTCTTTAGTATCGCAACTTTTAATAGTGTGGGCCAGTGCTTTCTAATAATTTTCTCCATTTTTTTATGCTGGCACGTATACCCTGTCACGAAAGCAACTCCAAAATCCTTTCTACTAGCCTCCTTCTTTTTGAACAGATACTCTCTCCTCATTTTTCCAACCATTCTCTTAGGTTTCAAGAAAAGGATATCATTTTAAAGATCTAGAGAAAACTATGTATTACAATGCCAGCCTACACATCATAATCTTCTTTCACACAATTACGTCTTACTCTCATCGGTTGACTTTTAGGAACGGCACCCAACCATCTGGGATGATGGCCACTTCCCAGTGGGATGTAGCCATTTCTGTCAACTTTCTTGAAGTAAGTTTGGTGAACAATTGATGATTATCCTTAAACACTACAAGATCTAAAAAATGTATACATTGCTGATCTGATGTTACTGATGTTACTGAGAATGAATACCATACCGATTGTTCCCAGTCTCACCAAGAAATTGTAAAAAAGTATCCATGACCATGCCAAAATTATCAGGATATCATCTATGTATCTCTTATAAAATTTCAATTGAGGTATAGCATTATCAAAAATGGCTTCCTTCTCCCAGTGACTCACGGAGGGGGCATATTTGGGCCCCATCGCCACACCTTTCCTCTGTCTGAAAAAATTGTGTCTCATGGCTGGATAAAAAAATATTTCTGATTCCTTTTAATGTTGGTACTGTTCAAGGCACATTCCACTGCTTCCATTGCATGTTGATGTTGTATATTAGTATATAAGGAATTTACATAGATGCTGGCCAAAATGCACTCTTCATAAACTCCAGTCCCCTGTAATAATCCCATCAAATCTTTACTGTCTTTCAGATAGGCTGGACATTCTTGTGCCAAAGGCTGTAAAAAAGTAAATATTCACCCATTCTAACAAATAATGAATCTACTCCACTAACAATAGGTCTGCCAGGAGGCTTGGAGGGGTCCTTCTGAACTTGAGGCAATTGGTAAATAACAGGAACCCTAGGTGCATCTGGCACCAAATACCTGGCCTCCCTTTTATTTACAATTCCTTCATCTTGAGCCCTTTTTAGCAATCGTTTGATTTTAGCCTTATATTTAACTGTTGGAAATCGCCCTCAGCTTTTCATAAGTTTCTACATCCCCTATCAATCTATTTAATTCCGCTAAATAATCTGATTTGTTAAGAAAACCAAGCCACCCCCCTTATCCGACCCTCTAATAACAATCTGTTTTTTATTTTTCAATGACTCTAAGCCTTTTTCAATCTCTCTCTTTCATCTAATGGGTTTCAATTTGAGGTTTTCTAAATCATGTTAAACATTGATTATTGATATTCTTAGGATTAAAAATGTAATTGTTCCTCAAATTAGACTGTTGATAATTTGAGTGCTCTTGTTCCAATGAAGAACTATTTTTATTAAAATGTTTCTTTATGTTTATCTTCCTCATACATTTTTGAAAATCAATAAAAACATCAAATTTATTAAAGTTCCTATCTGGGGCATATTTCAGTTTCAATACTTTTAATTTGTCTACTGTAAAAGTGGCATCATTAAGATTAAAAATCTTTATTTTACCCTTTCCCTCCTCTACACCCTCTTGTCCTTCTTTTCTTTTTTTTTCTCCATATGGTTTGGGGGGAGGGGTACCATACGGTACCAGGGTCTCCATTCCCCTTCTCCCCTTTCCTGGGGATATTGACATCTCCCTCTCAAGAGGGGACCTCCCCTTCCTCTTAATGGGGGACCTCCATACCCCCTCCTCTGAAAATCCCCCCTGTGGTTATCATATCCTGGGTAGCACCAGACAATAAGCATAATCCAACAATGAGCAGAAGGTCAGGGCAGGTAGCAGACAATACCATAATGCAAAGACACGTCAGCAAGGTCAATAGCCAGAGCCAGTTGGGCTCTATTTAGCATCATTCAGTAGTCTATACATTGTAGCTTTGCAATCTTTTTTGCCGCAACAGCCCAATTAGCCCCCCTCACTGAGTAATCCCACTTTCTCCAAGCTTTATGTTGGCCCACTACTGTTGCTACATCCAGTACTGGCCATGTGTTTTTTTTTTGACAGAAGTTTATATATATATATGTGTGTGTTTAATAGCATTAGGTAGCTTATGTGTTTTAGGTTAAGTGGCTACATTGGTAGAACTATAAAATAGGCATATTTAGTTAAACAAATTTAGCAACAGTATCTGTACATTTAGCCTTTTATACATTGTCCTCTTTACATAAAATCCATCTACTTAAAACCCTATGTGCCCAAGGGAAACCTGTGCTTCTGTTAATTCACTTTACAATATCTATTTTAAAAAGATGAAAGTGCAATTCACTCTCACAACAAAGGATACATTTGTATGCTGTTTCCTGAACTTATATAAAAGGATATGCATACAGGGGATATGGTAACATAATTGATTTTTGCTGCAGTGTTTAATTTAAGTGAAATGCTTTGGCATGCACATTTTAATAACAGAGGGAATATGGATATGTTCGTGTTCAGGAAACCGAGCCTGTTCCTGTCAGTAGGCAATGTGAGATCTGTTTTAGGATTCGCCCTCTAGAGCTTTTACCCTCGTCTCATAGTCTTTAAGCTGCTTTATGCTTCTATAGACACTAAAGGCTTGTACACATGAGATTCAAAGGCCAACTCCAACTAAAAATTAGCCCATGTAGTGGGGCTAAGACTGCATTTCCAGGGTTATTGCTCATTTAGTTGTAGGGGATTTGTTAAAGTATATTAACCTGATCCTCTGCACTGCTAGACTGGTCAGCACAGCTATTTCTCCCCTGCACTCCTGCAGTTTAAGGTCTTGACATTATCAAGACCAATGCCTTGTGCTGGACATGATGACACTGAGGGACAATCCATCGCCAGAGCATGGGGGAGCACGCTGTTGGGGTAATAGAGGATGAGTAACGATAAAGTGCTTCTTCTCTCCCCTGGACTAAACGAGTAGTTAGTTTTCAAATTTCCCAGAATTGAGCTTTGAAGCAGAACCACAGTGTGGGGTGTAATGATATCATGTACCAGGCACACGGAAATTTGTGTCTAGCGGCTATGTTTTTCAGAAATCATTGGTCGCCATGACGGATTTGGAGAACAGGTCTAGAATTTCAAAGAGCCTGTTATCTCAACTTAGGAACAGTACCAGAGCTGTAAATATCTAATTGAGGTTCTGGCAGGGAGTCTGGTAGTGTATGCTAATCATAAACATCTACAGATTATCACTTCCCTCTGAGAGGAATTGGGACTGACCCATTGTAAAACAGTCACAAAATTCTTCAGCTCTGTCACCCATGGTTTGTAGGGCAATCAAACCCATTACGATTACACAGAGTGCTGTAAAATGTTGTACCCAGGACTAATGGGCACTTTAAAGCCAGCCAGGTCTGCAGCGACCTTTCAGAGACCTCTGCCTCACTCAGTTTCAAAAAATCTACACACAATTCATGAATCCAGACATGACCAAGATACATTAATATTAAGTATATATTTGAAAGGAAAAGATCATACCGAACAAATTGAGGTCATGCATGATTAAGCTATAGTATACAGAAGGTGAGATAGCAGTTTCATACCTCCTGGGTGACAGGCCTATATAGAGATCCCATGTTTAGTATCCCTGGACACCAAATCCAATGCTCAACAATAATCTACCAGTTTTCAAAATGCATCCTTTAAATTTTTGACGATATTAACCGCTTGCCGACCAGCCGCCGCAGTTGTACTACAGCAACATGACTTGATGACGCAAATCACCTTCATGTTATGTCGCTTCCAATTTCAGCCACTGGGGGCGCGAGTTCCCTGCTTGCCCATGGAGCCGATCCGAGTGCCCGGCGGTCGCGATCACCGCTGGGCTCCCGCGATCGCTCGGGGCACACGAGAACCGGGATCTGTGTGTGTAAACAGTTCTCTGAGGGGAGAAGAGACAGATTGTCTGTTCATACAGAGTATGAACAGCGCTCTGTCATCACCCCTACACATTCCCCTCCCCCTTCAGTTAGAACACACACTAGGGAACACAATTAACCCCTTGATCGCCCCCTAGTGTTAACCCCTTCCCTACCAGTGACATTTTTACAGTAATCAATGCATTTTCATAGCACTGATCATGCCAAGGGTCCCAAAAATGTGTCAAAATTGTCCGACGTGTCCGCCATAATGTCGCAGATCGCCACCATTACAGGGGGTCCCTGAGTTACGAACTCGTTAGGGACTGCCCGCCTGTACGGAAGTCAGAAATGTTCGTAAGTCGGCCGCGCATGCGCAGACTGACAATTACGGACATTTCCGATGTTCCGTCTAATGCCGTTCTGCACATGCGCGGCAAATTACGGACATTTCCGAAGTTTGCCGGCATTTTCCGAGGCTCCGTATGACCGCGCATGCGCAGAACGGCCGGAAGACGGCGAAAAATGGCGGAGGGTCTCCGCAGCGCCCCGTTCGTAAGTAGGGGATGTTCGTAGGCCGGGCGTTCGTAAGTCGGGGACCCCCTGTACTAGTAAAAAATGTATTAATAATAAAAATGCCATAAAACAATCCCCTATTTTGTAGACGCTATAACTTTTGCGCAAACCAATCAATATACGCTTATTGCGATTTTTTTTTTTACCAAACATATGTAGAAGAATACATATTGGCCTAAACTGAGAAAAAAAAATTTATATATTTTTGGGTGATATTTATTATAGCAAAAAGTAAAAAATATTGTGTTTTTTTAAAAATGCTGCTCTTTTTTTGTTTATAGCGCAAAAAATAAAAACCGCAGAGGTGATCAAATACCACCAAAAGAAAGGTCTATTTGTGGGTAGAAAAGGACATCAATTTTGTTCTGGTGCAACGTCGCATGACTGCGCAATTGTCAGTTAAATCGACGCAGTGCCGTATCGCAAAAAGTGCTTTGGTCAGGAAGGAGGTAAAATCTGAAGCGGTTAATATCAGTATAAAACTGTTTGTAAGAAATGGCCATGGCACAGTCGTAAACACAGTGACATCCCATGGCCACTTCTTAGCCGCTTGGTCATATCATTTCTGTCAACACCCCTCTTACTGACAAGAAAAGGGAGCTGCCCTTACTGTAGGCAGCTCTTGTGTACCATCAAATGAAGGAAAATGTGTCAAGTTTATGAGGTCTATTTTTCCACTTTGCTCATTGATTGAACTTGATTAAACCAGGACTTGATAAGTATTTTCATTTTTCAACCTTTTTTTTGTTTTTCTGTTGCATTGTTTTCTCTTTGTTTCTCTGTAATACCTCTTTTCTGCAAATATTTTATTTGCACCATTTTTTTTACTTTTCATTTTTTAAACAATATTTTGAAAAGTGTTACACTGTCTTTAATGCTCTAACGCAGAATGTAAAGAATCCCTGTCTCATTAGGAGTGCTACTGTAGTGTAAAATTCGGAATATGCCTGTCTGTTTTGACAGTGTATGTTACAGCCATTTATTTAAATTCATAATTGTCATTGCAGTTATTGTAAAGGGTTGAAAAGGCCCAAAGCTATCTGGTAGCAGGTTGGGGTGTAAAGTGTTAATTGCTTATTATTCACCCAGTGACAAACCCTCTCAGTCTGTTGGCCCTTAGATTATAGTCCGGTAAGCTGGAAAATCTTTGTGCAGGGTAAAGCTAAGAGTGTCATTGTTGCGAATTAGTGACATCGCAGCGTGAGGTTGGCCAGCCATGTGTCACAAATCGGTGAAGAGGGCAGTGGTCTTACCTGCGTTTTGTCACATGGGGCATACTTGCACATTATGGCAATCTTATATCTAGTTTATCCTCTTCTGTGCTAGAGCTGCACGATTAATCATTAAAAAATCACGATCTCAATTCAACCCCCTTCTTGATCTTAATCCGGCATTTCCACGATTCATGTAACAAGTGCAGAGCGGTTTACTGCTCAGAGCTGTCAAAAAAAAAAAATCCAGCAAAGTTTATCACAACATTACTCAGCGCTGAGATAAAAGGAAACATTGTATCATTTGGTTCTTTTAGATCAAAGGGATGAACTTCGATCTGTAAAATTAGGTCAGTTTAACCACTTAAAGACTAAGCCTTTTTCTGACACTTGTTGCTTATGTTAACCACTTAAGGACCGGAAGGATTTGCCCCCTAATGACCAGGCCATTTTGTGCGATATGGCACTGTGTCGCTTTAACTGACAAGTGCGCAGTCGTGCTTTACTCTTTAAAATTTATGTCCTTTTTTCCCACAAATAGAGATTTCTATTTGATCACCTGTGCCGTTTTTATTTTTTGCACTATAAAAAAAAAAAGCAAAATTTTGAAAAAAAAAGTAATATTTTTTACTTTTTGCTATAATAAATATACCCCCAAGAAATCTAAAAAAACTAATTTCTTCCTCAGTTTAGGCCGATATATATTTTTACTAGTAATTGCGGTGATCTGTGATTTTTATCGGGACTGTGACATTTTGGCGGACAGATCGGACACTTTTGTAGGCACACTGAAATTTATACAGCGATCAGAGCTAAAAATAGCCACTGATTACTGTATTAATGTCACTGGCAAGGAAGGGGTTAACACTAGGGGGCGATCAAGGGGTTGGGTGTGTTACCTAGGGAGTGTTTCTAACTGTGGGTGGATGGGACTCCCTGGGGGAGGAGACTGATCGCTGTTCCTAAACAGTAGGAACAACAGTTCTGTCTCTTCTCCCCTGACAGAACGGAGATGTCTATTCGCCCAGGGGAGCCAACCTGCCGCAGTATAACTGTGGCAGCTGATCATTAAGTGGTTAAAATCAGTATTTTTTGCTAGAAAATTACTTTATAAAAATATAACTTTTTGTAAATATTTTATTATATCTTTTCATGTGACAACGCTGAAGAAATTATACTTTGCTACAATGTAAAGTAGTGAGCGTACATCTTGTATAACAGTGTCAATTTGCTGTCCCCTCAAAATAACTCAAAACACAGCCATTAATGTCTAAACCGCTGGCAACAAAAGTGAGTAAACCCCTAAGTGAAAATGTACAAATTGGGCCCAAAGTGTCAATATTTTGTGTGGCCAAAATTATTTTCCAGCACTAGCTTGGGCATGGAGTTCACCAGAGCTTCACAGGTTGCCACTGGAGTCCTCTTCCACTCCTCCATGATGACATCACAGAGCTGGTGGATGTTAGAGACTTTGCGCTCCTCCACCTTCCATTTGAGGATGCCCCACAGATGCTTAATAGGGTTTAGGTCTGGAGACATGCTTGGGCAGTCCATCACCTTTACCTTCAGCTACTTTAGCAAGGCAGTGGTCATCTTGGAGGTGTGTTTGGGGTCGTTATCATGTTGGAATACTGCCCTGTGGCCCAGTCTCCGAAGGGAGGGGAACATGCTCTGCTTCGGTATGTCACAGTATTGACATACTGAAGGTTGGCATTCATGGTTCCCTCAATGAACTGTAGCTCCCCAGTGTCGGCAACACTCATGCAGCCCCAGACCATGACACTCCCACCACCATAGATTGTTGTAGATAGAGGGAGATAACCACCGCTCTAGGATGATCCTTCAGAGCGAATGCTCCTACTCCTGTTTGGGAGCCCCAGGTGCAGGCTAATAACACGGTAGACTTAGAGTATCAGGAAGAACTCTGGACAGCCGCACACGGGAAGAAGATAAAAGTTCAATGAATTTATTTAAAAAGCAGGAATCACATCAAATCCAAAACACGGCAAAGCAAGGGGGGGGCACAAACTGACGCGTTTCGCACTATCCGTAGTGCTTACTCATAGCTGACTAACTCTCAAATGAATGTCATATATATATACATCCATAATATGTGTCACATGATAAGATAATTGGAAAAAGCTGTTGCAAACAGCTGAAACATCGTATTGATTGGATCCCAACAAGTGCTGCTGGGCAAACCATTTAGACAGAGAGTTACCAATTAGAAAAACCAAGAAAAATAGATTAGATTAAATAATATGCAATATGGTCGAAGAGATGCATGCTTGCATCACTGTATGCATATAAGTGTGCATGTAAAAAAAAATACATACAGTGATGCAAGCATGCAAGTGATGGCTGTCCAGAGTTCTTCCTGATACTCTAACTCCCACCACCATGCTTGACTGTAGGCAAGACACACTTGTCCTTGTACACCTCACCTAGCTGCCGCCACACACGCTTGACACCATCTGAACCAAATAAGTTTATCTTGGTCTCATCAGACCACAGTACATAGTTCCAGTAAACTGTTTGCAGGCTTTCTTGTGCATCATATTCTAGGACGATAGCCATGCAGACCAATTTGATGCAGCGTGCGGCATATGGTCTGAGCACTGACAGGCTGACCTCCCACCCCTTCAACCTCTGCAGCAATGTTGGCTGCACCCATACGTCTATTTCCCAAAGACAACCTCTAGATATGACGCTGAACACCTGCACTCAACTTTTTTGGTCGACCATAGTGAGGCCTCTTCTGAGTGGAACCTGTTCTGTTAAACAGCTGTATGGCCAACATGCTGCAGCTCAGCTTCAGGGTCTTGGCAATCTTCTTGTAGCCTATGCCATCCTTATGTAAAGAAACAATTCTTTTTTTCAGATCCTCAGAGAGTTCTTTGCCATGAGGTGACATGTTGAACTTCCAGTGACCAGTATGAGAGAGTGAGAGCGATAACACCAAATTTAAACACCTGCTCCCTATTCACACCTGAGACCTTGTAACACTAAAGCCCCATACACACGGTCGGACTTTTTCATGGATTCTGTCCGATCGGACCATGTTGTCGAAAAATCCGACCGTGTGTATGCACCATCGGACAGTGTACGTCGAATTGTCCGACGGACAAAGTCTTATCTCCTGCTGGATAGATTTGCCGACAACCCGGTCCGATCACACCAAATCCAATCGTGTGTACGGTTGTCCGACCGGACAAAGTGCTACGCATGCTCAGATCACATTACAAGACCAAAGCTATTGGCTACTAGCCTCTACGTTGTCCCGTCGCAGGCAACAAACGTCACCACGTTCAGAATGATCGGATTTTCCGACAACTTTGTCCGACCGTGTGTACGCAAAACCAACATCGGACAAAGTACGACGGACAGGATCCGACGGACCTGGTCCGCGGATTGTCCGACCGTGTGTATGGGGCTTTACAAGTCACATGACACCGGGAGAGAAAATGGCTAATTCGGCCCAATTTTTAAATATTCACTTAGGGGTGTACTTACTTTTGTTGCCAGCGGTTTAGAAATGAATGGCTGTGTGTTGAGTTATTTTGAGGGGACAGCAAATGTACACCGTTATACAAGCTGTGCATTCACTACTTTACATTGTAGCAAAGTGTAATTTCTTCAGTGTTGTCACATGAAAAGATATAATAAAATATTTACAAAAATGTGAGGGGTGTACTCATTTTTGTGAGATACTGTATATATATTTTTTAACAGAGACCCTAGAGAATAAAATAGCGGCTGTTGCAATATTTTATGTCACACTGTATTTGTGCAACGGTCTTTCAAATGCAATTTTTTGGGAAAAAAATACACTTTAATGAATTTAAAAAAAAAAAACAGTAAAGTTAGCCCAATTTTTTTTTGTATAATGTGAAAGATAATGTTACGCCGAGAATCGTGATCTTTATTCTAAGCAAAAAAATTGGGATTCTCATTTTATCCAAAATCTTCTTTGAACCTTTAGCTACAGGTATAGAACAACCAATGGTGATGCAATACCTGATACCATCTCAGCACTAAGCTCTACTCTTCAGCTTCTTACAGACTGTGCTAGTCTCCTCCACCAAGAAACTAATTAGCAATTATTTTCTATCTAACTTTAGTTCTGCTCGAAGAATATCACTTAGTTGATATTCCTAATATCTTCCGTACACCTTCAAACACCAGGCTAGGTATGGGGTACCAAGCCATACATCAATATACAGAAGCTTCAGAAAGCTTTGATCTGCAGCATATTAAGATCAAGGTAGCCAGCAGCATTTACTGTAGCTGAGTCTGTTACTTCAGCCCCATGCACTACCTTAGCATTCTTAGTAGACTTACCTGCCAGCCTGAACCAGTGGAGGTTGCACGTGGAAGACAACAAGAGCCTGTGTTGACGAGCTTTGGGCTTGTATTGATGGGCAAATGCAGCTTACTTTCAGATCTATTCTGCCTGGACCTGTCCTACATTTTAGATACGCCAGAAATCATTAACAGTTCATTTACTAATACAGTTGACCTCCTTCTAACCACCATTAGACCCCCTTCTAACCTGATCAATCTGTTTTTGTGTTCACTTTGACTTGTATGGGAGAGAAGCAGTTCTGATGCAAACAAAATCCTGCCGACACATATGTCAAGGAGGCAACATATAGACGTTTTTGTCTAGAGTTCAACTGTTACAAGTTATTTCACAATCGTAAAAAAAAAAAAAAAAAATACATAAATAATTCAACCTTTCAGTACAATTGAAAAAACAAACCAATCGAGAACATGAGATTGCTAGAGTCTCTATTTTATAGTACATAGTAAAATGCTTACCAGTTATTACAATTATTGTTTAATTTCATTTGGATCATTAGGGTTATGTGGTACATTATCTGAAAAATTGCATTTTTTAAGGGTACCTGTCATCTACACACATTGGAGACGGCCATATTGAAAGCCAGCATGATAAATAACAGATGAAGAACATTAGCATTGAATGCCATATTGGTATTATAGACTAGACTTCTTTAGATCGGGTGTTCAAACATCTTCATAGAATCCTGGTTTATCCTTTAGAAAGCCGTACCTAGATATCACAGTGTCTCTTTATAATGGATAATGTGTTTTTTAATACAGCTTCCCTTGAAGCACTGGCATCAATAACTACACATCCTGGATTCTCCATTCTTCTGTATGCTTCTTCAACTCTACAAGATAATTGTTGAAAGTAAGTTAAAAAAGTCAACATGGAAATAGTGGGGGCACAGTACTCATTAATACTGGCTTAACCTGCCCGTCTGAAACTGTTCCAAGCAATAAATCATGGTGCAGCTCTATTTGGTATCTGCTTACCATTTGAGCCCAGTCAAAATTCCTAAGCCCTTGATGAAGAGGGGAGTCTGTTTGGACTCAAAATGCATTGGATTTTATTTTGCTATGAACTCACTTCATAATAACAATTTGGAGTCTTGGACGTTTGGCGGTCTCATTGGGCTGTATGTGTGGGAAATAAAAAACAATTCCATTCAAAACGAGAATTTTTTTTTTTTTGGCCCAAGATAACTCTACTAATGTAGAACCACAAAAAAAGTAGTAGTAGTGGGGTGGTTTAAGTGGCACAAGGCTCTTTTTGAGAGTTTTGGGTGTTCTTTTTCTTTCTGGTGTGTTCTTCATTTAAAATAAATTACAGATCAAAGCAGGAGAGTGGACCCACCTACAATGGTGTGCAGACCTGGGAGCTAAATGTAGAAATCTGTCTACAGAAGTCCCCAAGTAATTTTGGAAACTGCTTGAATGTTTAATGTTTATGTTTAACATAAAATGAAGGGTGCGTGCGGCGCGCTCTGTGATCCGCGAGTCTGTGAGACTCGCTGGATCACAGATCCGAGTAAGGGGTCGATCCCGACCCCTTACCACGTGATCAGCTGTCAGCCAATGACAGCTGATCATGTGATGATAACCGAGCCGGTAATCTGCTTTTTTTTCTGCTCGCGCTGACAGCGCGAGGAGAAAAAAAAAAAAGCCCATCACCGGCGGCAGTGAAAGGGACATCAGTCCCTCTCACTGCAATATGCCCAGGGTCCATGGTGCCCACCTTTTCTAATAAAAGTGCCCCAGTGCCATCTGTCAGTGCCCCCACTGCCATCTGTCAGTGCCCCCACTACCATCTGTCAGTGCCCCCACTGCCATCTGTCAGTGCCCCCAGTGCCATCTATCAGTGCCCCCAGTGCCATCTGTCAGTACCCCCAGTGCCATATGTCAGTGCCCACAGTGCCAGTGCTGCACATCAGTGTCACCTACCAGTGCTCATTAGTCCCCTACCAGTGCTCATCAGTGTCCCCTACCAGTGCCCAGTGCCACCTATCAGTGCCCATCAGTGCCACCTATCAGTGCCCATCAGTGCCATCTATCAGTGCCACCTATCAGTGCCCATCAGTGCCATCTATCAGTGCCATCCATCAGTGCCCATCTGTGCCACCCATCCGTGCCCATCAGTGCCATCTTTGCTGTGCCCATCAGTACTGACTTATCTGTCCCCACCAGTGCAGCCTATCAGTGCCCACCAGTGTCACCTATCAGTGCCCACCAGTGCCGCCTTATCAGCGCATATCAATGAAGCAGAAAAATGACCTGTTTGCAAAATGTTATAACAAACTATTAAACATGATTTTATTTTATTTTTTAATTTTCCATCTTTTTTTATTTGTTTAGCAAAAAATAAAAACCCCAGCTGTGATTAAATACCACCAAAAGAAAGCTCTATTTGTGGGAAAAAAATGGTAAAAATTTCATTTGGGTACAGTGTTGTATGACCGCGCAATTGTCATTCAAAGTGCGTCAGCGCCAAAAGCTGAAAATTGGTCTGGTCACAAGGGGGGTTTAAGTGCAAAGAATTCAGGTGGTTAAAAACCAAGCATTAACAGCGCTTCATATGAATAAAAAAATAATATTCACGAATATAATATCCCATATACAGGCATACCCCACTTTTAAGTACACAATGGGGTTTATTTAGTGCAATGGTCAAATACTCTCATAGTTTGCTATTTTTAAAAAAGATTAAACGATCCAACAACTAATAGAACTGTCCATCAATCCATTATAAAATAAAAATAATAATATATATAGAGTGGTATAAAAAAAAGTCCTCTCCTCCTATTGTCAGTTGAGTGCAGTGGAATGCATGAAAACAAGGCGTTATAATAGGCTTCTGATCCAAGAGTAGTCTAATGCCCAGTACACACGATCAGAAATTCCACCAGCAAAAGTCGGATATGAGCTTTTGGTCGGAAATTCCGACCGTGTGTATGCTCCATCGGACTGATTGAGAGCAGGTTCTCCATTTTTCCGATCGTCTGTAGCAATTCCAACGCGCAAAATTCCTATGCATGCTTGGAAACAATTTGACACATGCTCTGAAGCATTGAACTTAATTTTCTCGGCTCGTCGTAGCGTAGTTTTGACGGTCAAAAGTTCAGAGAACTTTTGTGTGACCGTGTGTATGTAAGCCAAGCTTGAGCGGAATTCCGTCGGAAAAACCATCCAAAGTTTTTCCGACTAAAATTCTGATCGTGTGTATGCGGCATCAGTGCATTAACCATAAGCTGCTACACCTTCACCGATCCACCTTGTACACACCCCTTTGTGTATATGCTTACCAGAGATAAATGTTAATAGGGCCTGTAAGATACTTGACAGCGTGAGTCTGCAGATCTCTTGCTGGAAACTTCAGCACTCCATGTCAGGAACGGTTCAATAAGGTGGACAGAATCACGAAACGCGTCAGTGTATGACCACGCAACTTACCAGCTCCACACAGCAAGCACCATCCCGGGACTCATCACGGCAGGCAGTTTGATTGGAACTCCGACCAGCGGTGAGCTTGATGCCTACACTGTGACAAGCTGATTATTCACATCATTTTAGTAAGCATAATTTGTAGTAGGAGGGATGGTCCTTTCAATAAACGGTTTAACATTATGGAAAGCATCCCTTGTATTTTGCATGATACATCCACCTTATTGAACCGTTCCTGACATGGAGTGCTGAAGTTTCCAGCAAGAGATCTGCAGACTCACGCTGTGAAGTGTCTTACAGGCCCTGTTAACATTTATCTCTGGTAAGCATATACACAAAGGGGTGTGCACGAGGTGGATCAGTGAAGGTGTAGCAGCTTATGGTTCATGCCCTTATGCCCCGTACACACGGTCGGAAAATCCGACCACAAAATCCATCGGATTTTTTCCAAAGGATTTTGTCCGACACTGGTGTTGCATACACACGGTCGGACAAAGTTGTCGGAAAATCCGATCATTCTGAATGTGGTGACATTTGTTGCCTACGACGGGACTACGTAGAGGCTAGTAGCCAATAGCTTTGGTCTTGTAATGTGATCTGAGCATGCGTGGCACTTTGTCCCTCGGAAATTCGCTACACACGATCGGAAAAAGTCCGATAGGACTTTGTTGTCGGAAAATTTGAGAGCAGGAGATAAAACTTTGTCTGTCGGAAAATCCGATGGAGCCCACACACGGTCGGAATTTCCGACAACATTGTCCGATAGGACATTTTCCGTCGGAAAATCCGACCGTGTGTACGGGGCATTAGACTACTCTTGGATCAGAAGCCTATTATAACATCTTGTTTTCATGCATTCCACTGCACTGAACTGACAATAGGAGGAGAGGACTTTTTATACCACTCTATATATATTATTATTATTATTTTATAATAGATTGATGGACAGTTCTAGTAGTTGTTGGATCATTTAATCTTTGTTAAAAATAGCAAAATATGAGAGTATTTGACCATATGAGATATTATATTCATGAATATTATTTTTTTATTCATATGAAGCGCTGTTAATGCTTGGTTTTTAAAATTGGGCATATTTTTATATAGGTTTTGCACTTTCTAATAGCGGTTGTAAGCGCAGATAACATTTTTCTATTTGAGCGCTGGTTTCAGAACTACTTGGTACTTCTGATATTTACTTCATACAAGTGTTGTGTTGTGATGCGTTTTTTTATGTGTTTTTGCGGTTTTTGTTTTTTTCCCACTTTTAACACACTGTGTATAGATCCTTGCTAAAGAGGGGTCCAGGAAGCCGGCTGCTGCATCCTTAACAACCGATGAGTCATCAGCTGTCAGCCGGCAAAAAAAAACAGGGTAAAAAATGGCGTGGGTTCCCCCCCAAATCCATACCAGGCCCTTTGAGTCTGGTATGGATTTGGAGGGGAACCCCATGCCAAAAAAATAAATAAAAAGTGCCCGCCAAAATCCATACCAGACCCTTATTCGAGCAAGCAGCCCGGCAGGTCAGGAAAGGGATGGGACTAGTGAACCCCCCCCCCCCCTCCTGAACCATACCAGGCCACATGCCCTCAACATAGGGGAGGGGTGATTTGGGACATGTTCATGGGGACAAGGTCCTCTTTTCCACAAACATGGGCTGTGATAGTGGGGGTGCGGGCAGGGGGCTTATCAGAATCTGGGGGGCCCAAGATTCCACCCCATGTGAATGAGTATGTACCCCTACCCATTTACCAAAAAAGTGTAAAAGTGAATAAAGACAATAAAGAAATAGACAATAAAGTCCCTTATTAAAAACTAAAAAAACACTTTTTTTGCGAGTCCAGCGATGGCGGCGGGCGATGTGATTGACGATGGATCTGCATTGTTTTTTATTTTTTTCTATTCACTTTTACACTTTTTTGGGGAATGGGTAGGGGCACTATGTAAAGGGGGCTTCCAGGTTCCAATAAGCCCCCTGCCCGCAGACCCCCACAACCATGGTCAGGGATTCAACATGGGGACGAGGTGCTTTGGGGCAGGGGGTGGGGGGGCAGAGCAAACAAAATAAAACAGACACAATGTTTTTGGAAATCTACAAAGATTACTTGAACTTTGTCCCATCAGGAGCAAAATAATCTTAAAAAAAAAATCGATACTTCTTATTTTAGGGTTTTATATGTTCTCAAAACTCTAGCATTCTACTAATCTGCTATATATGGTGTTTCATTCTTCATACATGCACTTACTTCTGACGGAACATACTATTGGCCTCAAGCTCTTTTTCTTCCTGTGTTTCTTGAAGTCCCCTCTTGCGAATACGACGGATCCGCTCCTCATCACTGACAGTCAACAATATGACGAGGTCAGGTTTAAGAAGATCTTCTGGCCATTGGTAAACAACATGGTGATGGTCTGGCAGATTCTGAATGTTACCTCCGATTTCTGTGGCTATAGCATAGGCAGCTGTGCTGTGCCAAAACCTAGAAGGATCATAAAGCTGAGCTGAGTATATAAACGCATTTCTTCTTCCCTAAAATAACAAGTTATACTTCATATACTGCAATTGAATGGCACAGAGCTGTTACCTTCTCTTATGGGGTCCCCCGGTGCTGCTCTTTACTCCTCTTCTGCAAGTGACCCCCATAGCAAGCTGGCTAATATCAAGGCACTTGTGCAGGCATTCTCCAGATCTGGGCTGTGTGTATTGCTATAGGTTCCTTACCTTCTCTTCTGAGGTCCCCCTGCTGTGCTCTCTACTCCTCCCCTTCTGCAAGTGACCCCATAGCAAGCCAGATACTATGGAGGCATCTGTGCAGGCACACTACCTAGCTGAGCTGAGTGTGTCCATACACATACACAACGTGGCTTGGCCCCTGCTCCCTCCTCACAGGATTTAATTGACAGCCAGGTGTGAAAGGCTACCTCTGTGTCGTGTGAGAAGAGAGAGTACCGGTGCAGACAGGCGCAGCAATGGTTCGAGAGAGGGCTCATGTAAGTGTTTAGGAACATGGGAGGTGGGGGCAATACAACTAATATGACATTTTTTACCCTAATTCAGGGAATGCATTAAGGTAAAAAATATCTTGATTTAGAACCACTTAAAAGAAATGCCAATTAAACATATGTTTCTACTTAATATGTATGGAAAATCCCAAAATAAATGTCTCTTGCTTCCAGCTAGCCAGAGAACAGAGAAGTGATAAGTGCCATATTTCATTCACATAAATCATATATATCATGTCACTGTATTTTTTTCTTTCATCTAAGTACCTTATTCCTGCGGCACTGTTGTGTGGTCACATGATCTTTCCCTGTTCTTTGGCATCTGTGGGGAAAGATCCTTGGGAGAGGCTTCTATTACTGAAGATTTGTGCACTCTACAGTGCGACTCTGTGTCTGGCCAGCCCTGATTGGTGCTGTGCCAATCACATGACTAAAAAAAAAAAATGTTTCTGAAGAAAATCTATTTATTGAATACTAATTTATATTAAAACTAAGCTTACTATCTAAAGAACTATGAGTTAGGAACTCTTGGAAGATTGAATGTCATATGGTTTACAACACCTAGCCCTGTGTTTATATATAACCCTTTGAGGCCAAGATCCGCCTACAGTTAGTTCCCATTGGGGTGGGCGGAAATAGTTTTTTCAAATACATGACCATGATCTGATATCCTTGTAATTCCTACATTCTTCAATTTTTTATAATTCTCACTACATAACTGTTAAATATATGTTATTTTATGATTATATACTGTGAAAAGAAATATCAAAATAACTGTATTAACTACTATTGAACTGTTTATCTTAAAACTAATAACAATTTAAAGTTAAAAAATATATAAACTATAAAAAAAAATAAAACTAAGCTTACTGTAAGTGTAATCAATCAGCATACTATAGCCCGCTCCCATAGTGTTTAGCAATAGGAGGACATAGAGGGAGAGGGAGGGAGGGGAGTGTCATTTAACACACTGTATATGCCCACATGTGTTACTCTATAGCAGGGGTCTTCAAACTATGGCCCTCCAGTTGTTCAGGAACTACAATTCCCATCATGCCTAGTCATGTCTGTGAATGTTAGAGTTTTACAATGCCTCATGGGATGTGTAGTTCTGCAACAGCTGGAGGGCCGTAGTTTGAGGATCCCTGCTCTATAGTAATGTGGGCTGCACAGGTAAGAAAAATTAGGAAATGAAGAGCTTATAAAGGAACTGAAACAGAGCATGCTCCATAGAGGACACCAGCTGGTCTACACAATCTCAACCTGAACGTGGGGACACAGAGAGGATAGGAGGGACAGCTGAATGCAGGATCAATCAGGTATATTTCACTCTACACAAAAACAGTTGCTTTAGTCGTCTTGTAAGTCTGCACACTCTGTAATATAGCATGTAATGGGAGTTTGTCTGGGTTTAAAGACTCTTTAATGTCCCGTACACACGGTCAGAAATTCAGATGGAAAATGTCCTATCGGACCATGTTGTCGGAAAATCCGACCGTGTGGGGGCTCCATCGGACTTTTTCCGTCGGAAATTCCGACGGAAAAAATTTGAGATCTGCTCTCAAATTTTCCGACAACAAAATCCGATTGGACTTTTTCCGATCGTGTGTAGAGAATTCCGACAGACAAAGTGCCACGCATGTTCAGATCAAATTACGAGACAAAAGCTATTGGCCACTAGCCTCTACGTAGTTCCGTCGTACGCAACGAACGTCACAACGTTCAGAATGATTGCATTTTCCGACAACTTTGTCTGACCGTATGTATGCAACACCAGTGTCGGACAAAATCCGTTGGAAAAATCAGACTGATTTTGTGGTCGGAATTTCCGACCGTGTGTACGGGGCATAAGAGTATGTTGTTGTATCTTTTCAATAAGAGTAGAAAACTGATGATCCTATTCTTACCAGAACTCTTCTGATCTGATCACTTCCTATGCTCTCTACCTTTGCTCAGTGTTATCAGGTAGCATTTTTTGAAGCTATCTTTTAGGACCAGAGAACACCTTTCCAAATTTATGAAGAAAAGGGGGGGGGGGTGTTCTGTAGTCTGATTTTAAGTTGACAATTCATCTCTTCTATAGATGAAATTCAATGTATTACTGAAAGAATCACCAGGTGAAAATAAAGGGGGGAAAGGCAAAAAGGAGGAGACTAATGCAACCATCACATTGTAGGACTGGTAAGCTGCAATTTACCAATTTTTTTTCTTAGGTTTAGATATTTTTTAAATATTACCCGACCTGTCCACAATCACTGGAGACACTTCAGATGCTTTTGCGATGTCCACTGCTGCAACATAGTTACTTAACGCATAGTATGCTCTTTTTATGAGTGACGCCTCGTCATCAAAGGTTTTCCTCCACTGACTAATGGAATCTGGTGGGGATCTAAGTAGTGTTGCTTTCAGATGCTGTTTCAAAGATTCTGTCAAAGTGGATTTTCCTTAGAGGAAAAGAAAACATGATTATATTTTTTTGATGATCAAATCAATACTTAAAATGGTTGTAAACCTTAGATATGAAAAATGAACTAAGCATATCCCTCTATATTGTGTACTGGTCTTTCACTTGTGTAAGAGCACTAAGTGTAATTTCTGGCTGCTGTTCCGTTCCTCTGCTATCAGCATGAATCAATTCCTGACACCAAGAGAAAAAAGGTGACAGGGGAGGGAGCTCCAGGTGATTGACAGCCTCAGTTCTGTTCCTGTGTGCTGTGTGTGGAGGGGGAAGTGTCCTTTCCCTCCAATCAGCTCTCAGAGCTCTCCTCACTGAGCTCTGCAGAATGTAACTTAAGCTCTCCACCCCCTTTTTTCTGACAGCTCACACAAGCTCTATACATTTTGTATTTTTAATGCCTGTAGAGAAGAGAAGACTGCAGATAAATAGGTACAATTTAGGCTGGAGGATGTGTTTCATCTCTGTGTATCACCTGAGGCCAGTCACATCACTGGGTATATGTAAGGGTTTACAGCTATTTTAGGATTAAAGTTAGGTTTTGAATAGCTTTAATCCTAAAATGGATGTAAATCCTTACATATACAGTGCATATACAGTGCACGAGGGCTTGCCATGTTTGTTCATTATATATGTTTAGTTTCTTGTTTTGAATATTCCAATTATTTTAGAGTTATGTGTAAAAACACAGCTCAGAGCCATAGGGATGCAGCCATATAAGGTTTAATTTACAAAGCTGACACATTTAAAAAGTGACAGTTATTTTAAGCTGTGTACAATGAGATTTGAAAATAACAGTCACAGGACTAAAACAGAAATACTCATTCTTGTGTTAAAGCTTTGTGAATTGAGCCTGGGGCATACTATTTAATGAAGCATCAAGTTGTGGTGATGGCAGCAAAAGCATAAAAACAACCTGAAGGGGGACATAACTGTAATTTGGCTGTAGCTTTATGCCCCTTTAACACTTGTGTGACTTCAAAGTTGCGCGATTTTACCGCGATTTTTGCCGGGATTTCAAGGAATGCCTGTGTAAGTGGCATCAAAATCGGACCAAAGTAGTACAGGGACTACTTTGAAGTCAGAACGACTTGAAGTCGTACTAATATGAATGGCTGTCATTGGAAATCATGGGGAACGACTTGTCATGCTACTTTGCAGTCCCAAATCGTGGGACAAGTCGTATAAGTGTGAAAGGGGCCTTAGTCCTACTTAGGCCCCATTCACAGCATTGCATGACCGCGCAATTGTCAGTTAAACTAACACAGTGTTTCTCAACTCCAGTCCTCAAGGAGCCCCAACAGGTCATGTTTTAAGGATTTTCCTCAGATGAAACGGCTGTGGTAATTACTTATGCCGCGTACACACAATCGGAAATTCCGCCAGCAAAAGTCCGATGAGAGCTTTTGCTGGCGGAATTCCAGCCAACAAAAGATTGAGAGCAGGTTCTCAATTTTTTCGGTCGGAAAAAGTTTTGATCGGAAATTCCGATCGTCTGTACCAATTCCGACGCGCAAAATTCCTACGCATGCTCGGAAACAATTCGACACATGCTCAGAAGCATTGAACTTAATTTTCTTGGCTCGTCATAGTGTTGTACGTCACCGCGTTCTTGACGGTCGAAAGTTCAGCAAACTTTTGTGTGGCCGTGTGTATGCAAGCCAAGCTTGAGCGGAATTCCGTCGGAAAAACCATCCAAGATTTTTCCGACGGAAAATCTGCTCCAGTTGAGAAACACTGAACTAATGCAGTGCCGTGTCGCAAAAAATGGCCTGGTCATGAAGGTGGGGGTACATCTTCCGGAGGTCAAGTGGTTAAGATATCCCAAAGAAAAAACTTAGACAACTTGGTAGGTATAACACACTATCTATCTATCTATCTATCTATCTATCTATCTATCTATCTATCTATCTATCTATCTATCTATCTATCTATCTATCTATCTATCTATCTATCCTGAGCAGTGCTCAGCCTGACCTGGCTTTGTCCTGGGAGCTGGACGGGAAGTTCCCATACCACTGCTGGAACACAGCGCTTTATACTGTGCATAACTGAAGCTTTTGGATAAACTAACTTCAAACCTGGAGCTCCACTTTAACTTAGTAGGTCACAGACAGCAATCAAAACCCAACAAAGATACTAACTATTCTCTACCCTTTCCAAAACCGTAGAATGTTTTGGATCAAATTCTAAAAAAAACTGAACTCCTTCCTCAGGCTCCTCTCCTCTGCTAAAATTAGCTCATTTCACTGCACACTGTGAGCTTCTCATAGTGTGCATTATAAGCTGTAGCTGGAGTCAGTTATAGCCCACCTTTTTTCTTGGCTTCAGGATGTCTGGCATCATCTAGCCCTTTCCTCCCCAGCCTGCCCATGTCCCACCCATTTTATGAATTTTATTTATTTATTTATGTTTTATTTATTACAGGTACTTATATAGGGCTGTCAATTTTACACAGT
This sequence comes from Lithobates sylvaticus, assembly GCA_028564925.1. Lineage (NCBI taxonomy): Eukaryota > Metazoa > Chordata > Amphibia > Anura > Ranidae > Lithobates > Lithobates sylvaticus. The sequence continues at coordinate 469,893,171 of CM053028.1, forward strand.
GCTGTACACATTTATTATACATTCACATGTTTACATGGGAGTTTCCTCCCACACTCCAAAGACATGCTGCTAGGTTAATTGGCCTAGTACTGTATGTGTATATATGAATGTGAGTTAGGGGCCAGTTCTTTCAATCATGAAGGCTCAGCATCACATGTGGGCGTTACCAAAGGCATGCTGCTGTTTTTAGAAAACTATATAGAGCCCCTCCCACCAGCCATGATCTGCACACTTTGCATAAAGAAACATAGAGACCCAGTGACATTACCGAATCTAAAATAAAGTATGTGAAGTAAGTATAGTAAGTGAAAATAGAAAGGTTTTATTTTAAAACTTTGTTATCATGTTACTAAAGGAGGAAGCAATGAACCACGGAATGAACTTCAGCTTTAGAGCCTGTTTACACCAAAACGCGGTGCAAGAAACCGTTTCTCGCACCGTGTTTAAAGCGCACTGCATTTGTGATCTGCAGCAGGTGTCAATGCAAAGCTAACAACACCCCAAATGCAGGTTATAAGCATTTGCCTGCATCGGATGGCATGGTACAAATGTACTACGCAATCCGGTTGCAGTGTGTTTTATAAAGTAGTGCATGCAGTGCACTACTCATGGTGCGGTGCAGTGCGATTTCAACCTAATCAAATGAATGGACTGAAAATGCACTGCACTCAAATAGCAGAGGAACTCACTCTAGCAGGAGTGAGTTCCTCTGCCATTTGAGTGCAGTGCATTTTCAGTCCATTCATTTGATTAGGTTGAAATCGAACTGCACCGCACCATGAGTAGTGCATGCACTACTTTATAAAACACACTGCAACCGGATTGGTGTGAACCAGCCACTAAACAATACATAGTTACACTTTCTGTTTTATGTGGGGTTTTTCGCCTTCCTCTGGATCAACTGTGGGTATAGAATTGGGTATATGGGATTGTATGTATTTTTTTTTTGTGGTTGAACTGGATGGACTTTTCAACCTGATTAACTAACTAACTAACTACTCCCATTGTGTCATACCTGTAGCATCAAGCCCTTCTATTACAATGACAGGATGGGATCCTTTTTCTGGAATGGTACTCAAATCCATACATTTTAAAAGTTTTTCCGCTTCTGGGATCACTTTGGCACTCTACAAAAAAAAAAAATACATATTTGTTAATGTTTTTCTATTTATTTATTTTTTTATATTTGTATGAAGTGGTTGTCACGGAACCGCTTCCCACACTTAGCTAAGTGCTACCATCAGTACACTGCTTCCTCCAGTCTGGACCTTCAGATATCAGATATTACAGCCACATATTGTACCAAGAACCAGGCGAGACTAGCTCAGTTACTTACTGGAACATGGAATGTTTTATTGGACAAGGATACAGGCTTTTTATACACTTGAAAAGTATGTCAGTCCCCCACAGACACAATAACCCAAATATTTACCCAAAACATCACACAATGGGTTAGATATCGAGGTAGGGCTGACTCATGGCTACTCCCCCTCCTCTAGCAACTACTAGCTGACAATGGTATAATTACCATGCTAATTAACGCAGCACTTAAACCAGCCCAGGTGAACAGACTGCCCGGCAACAAGGGTAAAGCAGAGTACATTATACATTATCTTAAGTACAGGGGGTTCCTGACTTACGAACGCCCAACTTACGAACCACTCCTACTTACGAACAGGGCGCTGCGGGGACCCTCTGCCGTTCTGCGCGGACCATCTGTCGTTCTGCGCATGCGCGGCCAGACGGAGCCTCGGAAAATGTCGGAAATGTCCGTAATTTCCAGCGCGTGCGCAGAACGGCATTCGACGGAACATTGAAAATGTCCGTAATTGTCGTTCTGCGCATGCGCGGCCAGACGGAGCCTCGGAAAATGTCGGAAATGTCTGTAATTTCCCACGCGTGCGCAGAACGGCATTCGATGAAAATGTCCGTAATTGTCGTTCTGCGCATGCGACTTACGAACATTTCCGAATTGCAAACAGGAGGAAAGTCCCTAACGGGTTCTTAACCCGGGGACCCCCTGTATAAGCCAAGAACACCTTATTAAACAGACAATAGCAGGAGACCCCAGTAGCAGACTGTTCGGCACCTACAATGGAGAGATCAATGTGGCCAGTTCTTTCCATGAACATGTATAGTTAAGAATCAAACAAACCAGTAATAGTCTTTATATATTTCCTGGGAGATATTGTGGATAAATATTACTGTCCCATCTGAAGTATTCCAAACACATTCTCAATGTCCATTAAGTGGCGGTCCATTATTAGAGAATGATCTGCTCTCTCCCTGGGCTATAGTCAGTGGGTTAGAGGCTTGCTCTCAGTCCTCTCCAGAAGCACCTATTTAGGTTAGGCCTGTCACACTGGTTCTAAAGGCAAAACATTTTTTTTTTTTACCTTATTGAATTCTCTGTATTGAAGTAAAAATAAAAAATTTCATTAGCAGCCCCCCAAAAAACACTTACCTGAGTCCATTCTCGATCCAACACTGTCCTGTCTACAGCAGCTCTTCTCTCCTCTGTCGCAGGCTTGGTTGAAAACAGTGGGAGCCATTGGCTCTCTCATATCCTGTAAGGAGGGAGTGAGGTGGGCTGAGCCGTGCTGCGTGTGTCTATAGACACACACAGCCTGGCACGGTAACTCCCTGCCCACTCATGTCTGCCCCCATAGCATATGCTAAGGGGACAGACACAGAAGTGGAGAAGCCAGGAGCTCCGGTGGGGGACCCCAGAAGAGGAGGTTCGGGTTACTCTGTGCAATACAATTGCACACAGCAAGTGGGCAGGTAAGTATAACATGTTTGTTATTCTAATTTAGAAAAAAAATTTTTACAATCACTGTATTATATAGGAACAGTAATACATATTTACCTTATATCTCTATTAAAGTGTTTCTAAAGGCTAAAAGTTTTTTTTTTATCTTAATGCATTTATTGCATTAAGGTAAAAAAAGCTTCTATAATCAGCCCCCCCTAAATACTCACCTGAGCCGGATCTCGATCCAATGCTGTGCCCCAGAGCAGCAGTGCTGCTCTCTCTCCTCACTGTCTCAGAGACAGAATGGTTCCCGCCGCTCCCGAGGGAGCAGGGGGCGGAGCATAGCCACACTACGTAAGTTTATAGACACACACAGCCCGGCTTGGGAGTGAGCCTGCAACGTCTGTGCCCATAGAAAGCAGCTTGCTATGGGGGATGACAGAGAAGAGGAGGAGCAGACAGCATCGAAGAGGAACCCTAGAAGAGAAGGTTTTGCACAGAGCAGACAAATATATCATGTTCGTTACTTACAAAATTTTGCCAAAATTGCCTTTAGTAATGCTTCAAGTTCTCCACCTTGATATAGTATGTACTCCTATCATCCCACGACATCTTTTTTTTTTTTTTTTACCAAGTAGGAGGGATGCCATTATTACACCACCGAACTGCCAAAATATAGTTTAAAGCTGAAGTGTGGATTTCATTAGATTGAATTGTTCTGATTTGGTAAATCTGAAAATCGTACAGTCACACCATAACGTGTATAGTTAGCTTAAAGTGATTGTAAACCTCAGACGTGAAATATGAACAAAGCATATCCCTCTATAGTGTGTACTTGCCTCAAATAAGAGTACTAAGTGTGATTTATGTCTGCTGCTTTATTCCTCTGCTATTTGCATGAGTTACTTCTGACAAGTTTTCCTGACACCAAGAGAAAAAAGGTGACAGGGGAGGGACCTCCAGCAGATTGACAGCCTCAGCTCTGTTCCTGTGTGCTGTGTGAAGGGGGTGTGTCCCTTCCATCCAATCAGCTCTCAGAGCTCTCCTCACTGAGCTATGCAGTGTGTAACTTTAACTCTCTGCCTTTTTTTTTTACAGCTCAGACAAGCTTTATAAATTCTGGACTTTGAATGGATGTAGAGAAGAGAAGATGCTGATAAACAGGTACAACTTATGTAGAATCCAGAGGCCAGTCACTTCACTGGGTATATGTGAGGGTTTACAACCACTTTAAGGCTTCATTCAAAACGAAACGTCCTGTGAATGTGCAAAAAACATGTTGTGCTTGTAGTGTCATTTATTGTAAATGGCACCCCAAATGCACAAAAATGCGCTGTTAAACACTGTGGAAAGTTCAATGCTTAAAAAGGTACACAAGCTTCTTTGGTGCATCAGATGAATGGGCTGCCCTATGTGTGCAGTACAAAACAAAGCATGAAAAAACACACAATCAAGTAACATTTAGACGCGAGTAGAGGAGAGCCGATCGGCTGCTCTTCTGACAGGGGGGGTCTGTGCTGATTGAGTATCAGCACAGCCCCCCGAGGATGCCCACACTGGAACACCAGGGATGCCACTAAGACCACCAGGGAGAGATGTCACCACCAGGTATGCCACCCTAGACCACCAGGGATGCCAATCAGTGCCCACAATGGATGCCAATCAGTGCCCACAATGGGCATCACTGATTGGCAGGCATTATTGTTTGGTACTGATTGGCATCCATCCGTACAATCAATTAATGTACATCAGTGCCCATCCATGCCCATCCGTGCCACCTATCAGTTCCCACCTGTGCTGCCTATTAGTGCCAATCCGTGCCGCCTATCAGTGCCCATCCGTGCCGCCTATTAGTGTCCATCCGTGCCGCCTTTCAGTGCCCATCAGTGCCACCTATGTGTACCCATCAGTGCTGCATATCAGTGCCACCTATCAGTGCCCATTAGTGCCGCCTATCAGTGCTGCATATTAGTGCCCATCATCAGTGCCCATCAGTGCCACCTCATTAGTGCCACCTCATTGGTGCCACCTCATCTATGTCCATCAGTGCCGCCTTATCAGTGCCCGTCAGTGCAGCCCCATCAATGCCCATCAGTGAAGGAGAAAACTTACTTATTTACAAAGTTTTGTAACAGAAACAAAAAAATACAAATTTGTTTTCAACATTTTCGGTCTTTTTTTTATTTGTTTAGCAGAAAATAAAAATCGCAGAGGTGATCAAATACCACCAAAAGAAAGCTCTATTTGTGGGAACAAAATTATAAAAATGTACTTTGGGTACAGTGTTGTATGATCGCACAATTGTCATTCAAAGTGCGACAGCGCTTAAAGCTGAAAATCAGTCTGGGCAGCAAGGTGTATAAGTGCCCACTGCCCAGTATTGAATTGGTTAAAAACCCAAGGCGGGCAGTGTGTGTATAGAAATATGTGAGTGTCAGCATGAATCTGATTGTGTGTTATACTAAATCATGTCTTCTCTGCACCTCCTATACAATGACAGTCCACAGAGACAATAAAATAACATGGGATACCTTATATTGTAGATCTCACCTCATGCAGCACAGACAGTACATCTTGCAGGGAGGAATACACAGCAGAACCTCTGAGAATTTCCACAAATGGAGATGGCATTGGACCATTCACTGCCACTACCTCTGACCTGTCCATCTCCTTCACTTGTCCATTGACTTCCCAGCGGCTCTGCCAGACCCGGCCGTCTTCTCCTGTATAGGTGCACAGCTGGATGTCCTGCTGGTTCTCCCTGAGTAGACCCTCCAATTTATTCTGTAAGTCATGGTGATGCTGTGGATCCAGAATTAGGAACCCTCTCCTCAGAGACCCATGAAGGTCACCAGGAATGTACGAGAGGAGTTTTACAACCTGAATCCCAGGCACCATGGCAGTCAGTTCTTTTCCCATTGACTTCTGTAGCCTCGCTGCTTGCACCCGTTGGCTGGTAGTTACACACAATGAATGAGCATACCCCCCTTGTGCTAGGAATGGCCAGACATTGGAGGTCCCAGAGGACACCGGGCTTACATTGTCCTTCAAAGTGAAATAGAAGGGAGCCTTACAGGCAGATTCCACAGCATACATTTGGGATTTTACTCTGTGCTGACTGGCAGTGCTGGCCATCCTTGTGCAGGTTCTCAGCATAGACCCGGTGTGTAGATAGAGCTGAAGGCAGAGAATGGGAAAGGTTTTACAGCCTTGCCATCATTCTGGGGAAATGGAAACAGCAGCAGCTTGTTATTGTATTACTGCGGAGAATAGAAAGTGAAACCAGGAGCTCAGAGGAGAATAGAAACTTAACCATATCGCAGCCTATTTACAGTTTCTGTTTCCTAGGGAGGTCACGGAGAAGGAATGTTATCAGGAGGAAACACACATGATATAGCCCAGCTCTGTACATAGCAACAAACTGTTTACGTGGGCAGTTTTCACATGCGTAGTTATATAACTATATAGAAAACAAGGCGACGTTTAAAGCAGCATTAAACCCAAAACTAAAAATGTAATATATTGCACCTTACCAATCACTAGATGTGTTGGCTGCATTCATTTTCAGCTGGTGATCTGACCAGTACCACACCTCCTGTATTAGAGCACCCTCACTCTGGATGAAGGAGCACAGGGGGCAGCAGCATTGTCCGCCTGAGGCTGGGGGGAGTGTTAGATGGAATAGTAGATTTAAATACACTAACGAATTGAAGCAAAACTCCAGCTCACACTGCAGTTAGACAAGCAGTTACAGTTTTCTTTTGGGATAAAGGTTTCACATGAATAAATAAAAGCTGATCATTGTAAGCTCCGTGTCAGTAGTAAATGATTTGTCATCACAATTTTAATGACAGATTTGCAGCACAGCTTGTTCTGTTGATAAACAAGAAACTAAGGCTGGGTTCACATAAATGCAAATTGGATGCGGTTTTAACCGCATACAATTCGCATAACATGTGGGGGTGACTGGCTTTCAATGGAGCTGGTTCACACATGTCCGAGATGCAGTTTTGAAAAGGGTCCTGTGCGATTTTGGGTGCAGTTCAGGTGCAAATTCGGGGAAAAAATTGCATCTGAATCGCACCTGAACCGGTGAACAGAAATGCACAGGACGCCGGACTGCAAACCGCACAGCAGATATGTGAACCCACCAGGTGAAAATAAATGAGGCAAAAAAAAAAATTAACGCAGTCCTCACATCGAAGAAAGCTGCAGTTAAGCTGCAATATGATAAATGATTGCTCTTGGGTTTAGGTAAGACCGAACAGATTTAGGACTTATTCACATGGGTGTCTAAAACACCATGTTTAGATGCCTACAGCACATATTTTTACACTGTATGTGTTTAGACAAATAATTTAGGCTTTTTAAGCTTTTGGCAGCAGCGGGAGCCATTGTCAATCAAAGCCAGTGAGCCAATCAGGAGACGGAGGGGGCTGGGCCGCGCCACAGCTCCATGTCTGAATGGACACACAGAGCCGCCGATCGGGAGCGCACCTGCTCGGGTGCCCCCATTGCAAGCTGTTAGCTGTGGGGACACCCAGCAGGAGGGAGCGATGTAGCAGGTGGAATGTCAGTAAATGACTTTTGCTGGACACAGGACTCGTTTAAGGGAGTTTTTTATTCCACTTTTGCCAAAGTGGACACCTAACAGACTCTCGTCTGAAAAAGTTCAAGTGTATACAATTACAGCTAAAACAGTGCATATATCTTTTCAGTACACATTGCGTCACAGGCGAATATTTCCGTAATGCCACGTACACACGATCTGACTTTTTGGTCGGACTATCCGGCAGACTTTCTGAACGTGCCGACTTGCCCACACACGCTTGGATTTTTGAACGGAGTAAAGTCCATTTAGAATGTGACTCCAGGTAGACGGGACTGGCGAAGGAAGTCAATGTCGTCACCTCGATTCGGCGAGATTGACACCTTGCTAGCCCCGTCACCTGGTATGGATTTAAAGGGGAATCCCTACGCTGAAAAAATGGCGTGGTCCTCCCCAAATCCATATCAGACCCGGCCGCTCAGGAATGGGGGTGGGGACGAGCGAGCGCCCCCCTCCTGAGCCGTACCAGGCCGCGCGCCCTCAACATGGGGGGGTGCCTTGGGGAAAGGGGGGCCCTGCGGCCCCCCCACCCCAAAGCACCTTGTCCCCATGTTGATGAAGACAAGGGCCTCTTCCCGACAACCCTGGCCATTGGTTGTCGGGGTCTGCGGGCGGGGGGCTTATCAGAATCCAGGAGCCCCCAGATACCGGCCCCCCACCCTATGTGAATGAGTATGGGGTAAAAAAAATGTGAAAAAAGTGTAAATAAAAAAAAACACAACAAAAGTTTTTAAAATACTTTATTAGACAGCTCTGGGGGTCTTCTTCCGTCTTGGGGGGTCTCCTCCGCTATCTTCTGCTAGCTCTTTTACTAGCGGAGGAGCCCGGCTTTCTCCTTCGTCGCAGCCACCGTCTGGGGATCTTGTTCCGACTTCGGGGGTCTTGTCCCACTCTTCTGTTCTTCTTGCCGGGCCTCCGCTTTCTTCTTGCAGCTCTTTTACTAACGTTGGCCCGGTCTTCTGTCGCCATTGCCATCGCTGCCTTCTTCTTCTTCTTCTTTCTTCTCCAGATGTTGACACAACGCTGTCTCTGCTTGAAATGACAAGACGCGTTGTGCGGCCACTTATATAGGGACAAGGGGCGGGGTCACCGGTCATGTCACATGGTGATCCCACATCTTATGATGTCACAGTCCTCAAACCATCTCCTTTTAGTACAGAGCCTTGGGGGCAAGCTGCACATGCTTAGTTTGGTGTGTATTGCTAGATAGTTTTTTTTTCTTGGGAGAGTACATCTGATCAGCCCAGGGCCAATCAGCACTGTCCAGACAGAGGATCAGGGATCCTGCAGCCTCTTAGGACAGTCAGAGGAGAAGGAAAACTCTGACTACAAGCTTTAACCAAACACTTATAGTAGTCATAAGGCTTCTATACACTGCCGATGAGAAAAGGCAGTTTATATGTACAGTGGAACCTTGGATTAGCATAATCCGTTCCAGGAGAATGCTTGTAATCCAAAGCACTCGCATATCAAAGCGAGTTTCCCCATAGAAGTCAATGGAAACGAAGATAATTTGTTCCGCATTGACTTCTATTGCATGCAATACGGCATGTGGCCAGAGGTGGGGGGAAGGGGGCGCCGGAGAGCCTCGGAAATACTCAGGGACAGCTCGGCTGAACTCGGAAAGGCTCAAAAACAGTTGGGAATGGAGTATTTCCAAATGTGTCTGCGAGTATTTCCGAATGGCTCCGAAAGGCTCTGAACCGTTCCGCACCTCTGGCCAAATGCGGTACACCCCATTAGCTTGAATTCTGCTCGTTTTGTGAGACAACACTCGCAAACCGAGTCAGAATTAAAAAAAAAAAATAAGTTGCACGTCTTTCAAAACGCTTGTTATTCGCGTTACTTGTTAACCAAGCTTCCACTGTACTAAAATTATTGCATGTCCATGTTCTGTGTACTGTGGGAGACCAGATATAGTGAATGCAGGGTCCCGAGATTAAAAACACATTAATGCATCATCTGCATTAAGGTAAAATATACCCAAGTACCTTTTCATGCCCCCTTCCCCAAACACTTACCCGAGGCCCATGTTCACTGACGCAGGCCACCAGACCAGTGTAGCCAGCCACAGTGTCCCCTATCACTGCCAAAACCAGTCAGTTTTTCCACACTAGTGCCGCAGCAACAGTGTTCCTGATCACTGTCACACCAGAAGCAGTGTAAGCTAACAGCAGTGTTCCTGATTGCTGCCACAACAGTTCCAATGTCACCAGAGCAGTGTAAGCTAGTAACAGTGCTCCAATTTGCCGCCACTACAGTATAGTGTCACCAGACCAATGTGACCCAGAAACAGTGTTAGCCAGGCAACATTGTTACTAATTGCCACCACATCAGTCCCAGTGTCACCAGACAAGTGTAACACTAACAAGTCACATGACACCGGGGAGGGAAAATGGCTAATTGGGCCCAATTTGGACATTTTCACTTAGGGGAGTACTCACTTTTGCTGCCAGTATTTTGAGGGGACAGCAAATTTACACTGTTATACAAGCTGTACACTCACTACTTTACATTGTAGCAAAGTGTCATTTCTTCAGTGTTGTCACATGAAAAGATAGAATAAAATATTTACAAAAATGTGAGGGGTGTACTCACTTTTGTGAGATATTGTACTTCCCCCTGTCAAACCTTCTGCACTGCTCTCCTGGACATACTGCCGCCTATCAGGCCCTCCGTACATCTCTTCTACGCATACTGCAAAATAACTCAACACACAGCCATTAATGTCTAAACCGCTGGCAACAAACGTGAGTACATCACTAAGTGAAAATGTTCAAATTGGGCCCAAAGTGTAAATATTTTGTGTGGCCACCATTATTATCCAGCACTGCCTTAACCCTCTAGTGCATGGAGTTCACCAGAGCCTCACAGGTTACCACTGGAGTTCTTTTCCACACCTCCATGACGACATCACGGAGCTGGTGGATGTTGCACTCTTCTCTTGCACGTACTACCCTTTAATATACCGTCTGCAATACTCTCCTGCACATACCCACTATCATACCCTCTGCAATCCTCTCCTGTCATACCCCTCACGATACCCTCCACATTTCTCTTCTACACATACCCCCCCCATCATACCCTCTGGAATCCTCTCCTGTACACAAGCTTCTATCATACCCTCCTCACTCCTCTTTTACACATATTGCTCCCCAATAACATCCAGCACTCTTGTTTACATATACTATCCTTACCTTTGCACTCCTTTTCTGCGCATACGGTTTACTAAAATCTCTAAACTTAACTATTCTGTTCATATAATAAATATGTTTTTTTTGTATATGTGTGTGTATATATATATATATATATATATATATATATATATATATATATATATATATATATATATATATATATATACACACACAGCTTTCACAAAAAGTTAGACTACAAAACCCACGGAGAGAAAACAAAAGACCACCACTACACACCCGCAAAAAACGTATGAAACTATATTCAGAGATAAAAAATGTCAGTAATAAAATAGATTTATATTCAATTTATACTTAAATGCTTGCTAGAAAAACACATGAAAAGAGCAACAAAAAAATACATGAAACTGACACTCTTACTAAATTCACATAAAATATTTTGCTATTAGTAGGTTGAATGTGTTTATATACAGTATTTATCATCATGCATTGCCAAATTACCTTATAAAGCTTCACCACTTGAGGCACTAATGAGCAGAAACGAAACTCCATGAGACCATTTATTATGGTTATTGCAGGTTTCTTGTTTTTGCAGGTTTCCTGGTTATTGCAGATTTCTGGTTTCTGTGTTGGGAACAGAATGTGAAACTGACTTGCTCACCAGCCAGCTGAGCCTATATAATGAGTGAAGGCATGAGATCAGGTCAGTCACTCCCTAGCTGTCACACAAAGCTCATCTTGGCAAGATGTTGTCCCAGAGCTTTCTACCTGTTGTGGCAATACTTGTCTTCATCTGGAAGAACATGAGCTCTCTGCTTCATGGCATGAAGATGATCTCCTCTAGGTGCTGGTTACTTTCTGCACCTGAAGTCCTTTCTGTGCCAAGCAGACAGGTCCAGGATCCAGAGAGGGTTATACCCACCAGTGTCAACTACCACTTCACCAGGCAGTGCAACTACAAGTGTGGATTCTGCTTCCACACCGCCAAGACCTCCTTCGTCCTACCAATAGAAGAAGCCAAGAATGGACTGGCCATGTTGAAGGCTGCAGGTACTGGACAAATCTCTTCTTTACTATGCTAGCTAAAAATTTTGTTATTTCCTATTGGTGAAAAAGTGGATATGTCCGCTCCTCTAGCCTGGAGCATTCTTCATGGTCCTTAGTCAGGCATTACCTACAGCAGTGTTTTTCAACCTTTTTTCAGTTAAGGCCCCCTTTAAAAGTATGGAAAGTCTAGAGGCACCCGCCAAAATGATGGGCAGTCTTGAGGCACCCATTCTAGAATGTAAAATCTTTTCTAATAGTTTTACATACTGCAGCAACGTCAATACATGTAGGACACCCAACATTAGAGGTGATTTATTCTTCGAAAGCAAATACACTTTTGCACACTGGTGCTGACTAGTATTCCAGTGTTTCTCTTCTCCCTCAGTTTTTCTCCATCACTTAGCTAATGAGACCCCAAAGCTGATGGAGAGAGGGGCAGGGGAGGGTCAAACAAGGATGATATGCAGGCAAATGACATCCTCCTTATCAACTGAGGATGTCATTGGTTGTTTGGAGGTTGGCAGCTAGAAGGTTATAATGATGCACAATGAAAACCAGTGGATTTGTCTAACTAAAAGGCAGGTTTCATCCACCCACCGGCTTATATACAATTTTGGTCTAATTTTTAGGCATTTTGCCAAGGCACCCCTGAAGATACCTCAAGGCACCCCAGAGTGCTTGGGCACCCTGGTTGAAAAAAGGCTGACCTACAGTACTGCCTAAATGTGGCCATACACCAGCAGAATTGTACATTTGAACATTTGGCTGGAAATTTAGAAAAAATGTTGTCGGTACTTGCAATAATACCATTATATTCTAATCAAATTTTGTAAGAAATCCCTGAAAAAATGAGTTGAAATGCCATGCCAAAGTTTTTAAAAAGCAACAGGAGTTGCAACATATTTAAAGAATAATTCCAGGCATTGGCATGTTATACATAGTTACATTGTTTCAGCTGTGACCAATGTAACTATATATTTTACATTCTTATCAATGCTACTGGAAGCTGCAAATATCTGAAGTAGACCCTGCTACTCCAGTGATCTCCACTTGCTTTTGACTAGGGATGAGCCGAACACCTCTAAAGTGCTAATTATAACAGCCAATATGCATGTTATTGTTATAAAAAAGGTTTGGGGAGCCGGGTCCTGCCCCAGGGGACATATATCAATGCAAAAAGAAGTTTAAAAACTGATGTTTTTTTCTGGAGCAGTGATTTTAATGATGCATAAAGTGAAAAAAAAAATGTGAAATATTCCTTTAAATATGGTACCTGGGGGTGTCTATAGTATGCCTGTGAAGTGGCATGTGTTTCCCGTGTTTAGAACTGTCCCTGAACAAAATGACATTTGTAAAGGAAAAAAATAAGCCATTTAAAACTGCTTGCGGCTTTAATTTCATGTCTTGTCCAGGCAATATGGATGAAAATCTTTGAGAAAAATACCCCATACCCCCCCCTACCCCAGCCTATTACCAGCCCCTTTGGGACTTGTATGGATATTAAGGGGAACCCCGCACCCAAAATAAAACCCTATACCTAAAACCCTATATACTCTGAACCGCAGTATACAGGCGGTGCAAACAAGACAGGGACTGTAGGTATATACTGTATGTATGTATGTATGTATGTATGGACTGTTGGTGTATACTGTGCTGTGCTAGAGGCACACAAAACACACTAACTCCTGCAGATGGCTGTCTTAGGTGACAACAGGGCAGATACAGTGTAAGGTGGTTTAGTGTGCTACTGCTGTGCTATACTCACACAGCACACACACACACTAACTCCTGCAGATGGCTGGATTGGTAGAGAACAGCACTGAGAAGAACACACTATCCCTGCCTATTTTTCCTCTATCCCTACACTTTCCCCACAAGAAAAGGCTGAGAAGAATACACTATCCCTGCCTATTTTTCCTCTTTCCCCACACAGAAATGATTCACATATAGTGTGTACATGTACAGTACACTGTCACTGTTCCTCAAGCCGGAACACACTACACGAGGCCGCCGGCGTGGCGTCCTTATATAGTGTGGGGGCGTGTACTAAACCCCCTGAGCTATAATTGGCCACAAGCATCCTGCCTGTGGCCAATTATTGCTCTCCTCACCGCTGGCTCTATGATTGGCCAAGCATGCGGGGTCACAGTGCATGCTTGGCCAATCATCAGCCAGCAATGCACTGCGACTGGCGCAGTGCATTGTGGACCGTTCGCATCACACGAATTTGATGTGAACGGCCCTCAGAGTTCTGCCCTCGACGAGCGGACGAACAGCCGATGTTCGAATCGAACATGGGTTTGAATCGAACATTGGGCCCATCCCTACTTCTGACTGTGTAGCCTCTGATCAAGAAAGGTTTTCCAACAGGACTGCTCAACATGAGTTAATTTTACAATTGTCCTCTTTTTAACAAGGAGGCCCACACACCGATCAAAATGTTACCAAATTTTGATCCACCTGTGGCCGCCTTTAGTATATGTCTTGGGAATTGTGTTCACAGACTTATGTTTATATCAGAACTGCCCTTCATCAAATATAAGTGATAGGGAGTACAAAAGTAATTTCAACACCTTAGTAGAAGACCAAATGGATCAGAGATGGAACTGGGAAGCATCTTGAGTTGATTTCATCCTCAAACTGAATGTATCTGACACAATATACTGTATTTGTGAAGCTTCATAAGTTAGTGGCTTACTATATATAGGGAAGCAAAGTGGCTAAGTGGTTAGCACTTCAGCCTGGCAGCACTAGTGTTGTAACTGGCTTCCACAGGCTTCCCCAGTGATGTAAGGGTGACCCCCACCCCCTCTGATGTAACGCAGGTTTCCGTTACATCAGAGGGGGGTGGGGTCACCCGTACGTCACAGGGGAATCCCAGCTACCCCCTTGCGTTGCGTCAGAGGGGGCGGGGTCAGGTGACGGAGTGGTCCGCTCCTCCTCTGCTAAGACGGATTCCCTCAGTGTCTCCATGGAGACAGGACGCGCTGCGCTGGACGTCAGAAGAGATCAGCCATCGCTGGACCCCGGAGAAGAGATCAGCCATCGCTGGATAGCAAGAGTGGATTACCACCGCAGGAATCTTTTTTTTTTTTTTTTTAATAAAGGACTTTTCCCAACGGTGTCTGTGTGTTTTTTAACAATTTTTTACACTTTCTTAGTGAAATGGTAGGGGTACTTTTGTACCCCCTTACCATTTCAAACAGGGGGGGCCAGGATCTGGGGGTCCCTTTGTTAAAGGGGGCTTCCAGATTCTGATAAGCCCCCCCCGCCCGCAGACCCCCACAACCACCGGCAAGGGTTGTGGGGAAGAGACCCTTCTCCTGATCAACATGGGGACATGGTGCTTTGAGGGGTCACAGACTCCCAAAGCATCCTCCCAATGTTGAGGGCATGTGGCCTGGTACGGTTCAGGAGGGGGGGGCGTTCTCTCGTCCCGCCCTCTTTTCCTGCGGCCTGCCAGGTTGCGTGCTCGGATAAGGGTCTGGTATGGGTTTTGAGGGGGACCCCCCACGTCATTTTTTTTTTAATTTGGCGTGAAGTTCCACTTAAAATCCATGCCAGACCTGAAGGGCCTGGTAATTGAATTTGGGGGGACCCCCACACTTTTTTTTTTAATCAATGACTTTCAATGAATGTTCTCTGTATTACGGGAGTCGGCAATTCATTATAGCCGCGAGTGATTTTAAATAGCTTTTTTTCCTGCAAAAATTACACTTTGTGCAGGGACAGTTCTAAGCATGGGAAACATGCGCCCCTTTACAGGCATACTATGCACACCCCCCAGGTACGAAATTTAAAGGAATATTACACTTTTATTGTTTCACTTTAAGCATTATTAAAATCACTGCTCCTGAAAAAACTGCCATTTTTAAAAAGTTTTTTTGCATTGATACATGTCCCCTGGGGCAGGACCCGGGTCCCCAAACACTTTTTATGACAATAACTTGCATATTAGCCTTTAAAATTAGCACTTTTGATTTTGAACGTTCGAGTCCCATAGACTTTCATAGGGTTCTAAAGTTCACACGAGCTTTAGGTCTGTTCGCAGATTCTGGTGCGAACCGAACAGGGGGGGTGTTCGGCTCATCCCTATACAATATATATCTAAAGCACAAATTGATGGGACTATATAAGTACCTGTAATAAATAATATTTTGTGATCTGAGCCCTATTAACAGGGCTCAAGTCCTGCAGGAACTCATGGGAACTGAGTTCCTGTACTTTTTCCACAAGAGGAACTCAGTTCCCTTTAGCAGCTGTGTCCTGCAAGACTTTTAAGTATGCAAGCTGTGTGGCAGGTGTTACACCAGCAGCCGCCGACACAGCTCGCAATAGTAAGTGACGCACACCAGGGGTGGACTGACCATTCAGGCATTGCCAGTAGGGGCCCCATGACAGCTTCCGCTTCGATCTACCTGTCAATCACAGCTAGCTGACGGGTAGATTAGGTCCCTGCTGCTAAGAGATTGTGTTTAGTCAGACCTCTCGTGATGCGCTCCTCCCTGCCGCCCCCTCCTGATTTTCTGTCTCCTCATCCCCCAGTCTCCTGCATACTTGCTCTGTGTGTCCCACTGAATCCCCCCTCCTCTATCTTCAGTGCCATATGATGAGAGAACCCAGAGGAGGAGCACAGCTATTCTGCTCACAGGACATGCAGGGAGAGAGGTGAGCTGAGGGAGGAACATCCGTTTGGGGTGGTAAGCTGAGCACAATACCTGGCAAAGTTTAATGCCAGGAGGGAAGTTTATGTGGAAATATGTGAAGGGTTGGAATAGCAGCGAGTGTGTGTTGGAGCCCTGCAGAGTTTGCAGCCCCCCCCAAGCTAACATACATCTCCTAAGCAGAAACACATCACTATGTCCCCAAGCATTCTGTCCAGATAATGTGCAGTTCATTTATGACCTTTCCGTTTAAACCCTGTGTTATCCAAACTCTGTTCAATGAAAAGTGTAAACTCACCACAGAAACACTCTATATACAAAATAAAATTCACCAATGCAATGTTCACATTTGCATGGAAGTACAATTGAATGAATGCTGATTATTCAGAGAATTACCGTATTTATGTTTATTGAGGATTGTTCTTTTTTTAATGTTATAACAGTTAAGCTTCATACACACAATGCAAAAATTGGATGAAAAATACCACTTTTGAAGCGTTCGTGTATATGAGCGTATCATTTTCTTTTTTTTTGGTGGGGGAGTGGATCTTGGGTGGGAGTTCCCACACTTATTTCCCCAGGACTTGACCCCTGCCTATTAAGCCTCATTTCTGTTTTCCAGGTATGGAGAAGATTAACTTTTCTGGAGGTGAACCATTCTTGCAAGACAGAGGGAACTTTGTAGGAAAGCTGGTGGAGTATTGCAAGAAAGAGCTGGGGTTGCCCAGTGTCAGCATTGTGAGCAATGGCAGTCTGATCACAGAAAAGTGGTTTCAGATTTATGGTGAGTTAAATGATTGGAGCTTTAACATGTATTTATATTGCAGCAGAAAGGTGTAATTGTTTATTTTTTTAATCCTCATTTAGTATTGTAAAGCTGGCCATATGCTAGCAGATTTTTGAATGAACGTTTGAACGAACATTTATTCAAAACTTCTCAGTTCATTCAATGGCTTGACAAGGGTCTTTCGAAAGTACTTCCAAATTTTCTTTGCTTTTAACATTTGATTTTGGAACAAATGGATTTTACTGAACGAAAACCACATACACTGTTAAAAATATCCATCCTGCTTCTTCAATCTTTCTCATCACTGTGGTCGGACACGAATGTCAATTTACCCTACTAACATTTAGAAACTAATTTCTGTTAGTGTATAGCTAGCTTAACAGGGTTGTAAACCCTTATATATACCCAGTGGAGGGACTATCCTCAGGTTATATAGTTACCGTACATAGTTAGTTTGGTTAAAAAAAGACACAAGTCCATCTAGTTAAACCAATAGAAGGAAAAAATATATATATATATTGTACAGGACGCAGTGGCTGGGTCCTGGAAGGACGCTATGTTTCCCCTCTGTTTGGTCTGTGATCCCTTTAAGGGAACAAAAAGGGTTAACTCACCTGTCAGAGGAGGTGGGTTTAAAAACAAGACAGGAAGTTGCAGATGGGTGGAGGAGTGCAGAGGAGATAGTGGTTTGTGTTTGGCTTGATTTGCAGCAACCAAAGTCAACAGCAGCGTTCGGCCTGGAGGCCTCCTAGCAGATGAAGTCACCTGCGACAGCACCCCAGGACTGTGTTTGATTGCGATAGCAATTCGGGACTTTGATAGTCGGTGAGACTGAAACCTTTTTCTTTTGTTTTGCTGCTGTGAAGCTGTTTAAGTTTAATAAAACCTCCTTTTGAACTAAAAGCCTGTGTCCTGCGGTCTAGCTGGTCCCCCGAACTTTACAAGTGGTGCTCGGATGCGGGCAGGACAGTTTAACAGGCGTTTTTTTTTTTTTTTTTTTTGCTGGCTTTTGCATTTGAATTTAAAACTGACATTTAAAGGGACAGTACAGTGAATTTATGTCCTGGGTTAAAGCTGCCCAAACCCTGAAAGCTGAAGCAATGGAGGAACTAATTAAACAACTGTCCCTGGCTAATATACAAGCGCAGACCCGCCATGAGGAAGCTAATCAGCGCTTAGCAACTCAGCTGGAGGTACAGCAAGAAAATACTCGCCTGTTGGTGGCTCAGTTGGCAGCACAGCAAGCAACCCAGCAAGGGGTTATGCAGGCTCAGGTGACTGCCTTAAAAGAAGTAGTACAGCAGTTGTCTCAGGGTCGTGAGCAAGCGGCTGTTGCCCCTGGCAACCAGGTGACCGTGAGGGCAAGCCATTTTTTGCAGAAATTGTCCCTGAGTGATGATGTAGAGGCATTTCTTGCTACATTTGAGAGGACGGCAGAGAGAGAAGGGTGGCCCCAGGACCAGTGGGCCGGCCTAATTGCCCCTTTTCTCACCGGAGATCCTCAAAAAGCCTACTTCGACCTGCCACCAGAGGACGCTAAAGACTATCAAAAACTAAAGGCAGAAATACTGGCTCGTTTGGGGGTGACTACGGCCGTTCGGGCCCAACGAGTGCACCAATGGAAGTATTGTCCAGATCGTCCACCACGGTCTCAAATGCATGACCTGGTGCAACTGGTAAAAAAATGGCTGCAGCCCGAAGTGTTGTCGGGCCCCCAAATCGTGGAGCGGGTCGTCCTGGACCGATACCTACGGTCACTGCCAGACGACCTTCAACGGTGGGTCAGCCATGGAGACCCCAAAACAGTGAACCTCCTTGTCGAGATGGTAGAGCGATATACAGTGGTGGAGGATCTGCTTGGCCCTACCAAGCGCCAAGGGCCCAGTCTGCCACGGCCTATTCGATCGACTGCCGCCCTTCGAAAGGATGTCCCCCGGAGCCCTGGAATCAACACCCCGGAAGGTCAAGAGTCACTCCCAGTACCTCCTCAGCGATCTGTTCCTGTTCGGAGAGGAGGGGATGTACAATGTTGGCGGTGTCATTCCTGGGGCCATACCCGGGCCCACTGCCCACTGCAAGAGGAGCCCATGGAATGCGGGGTTCTTCGGAGGGGGTCTTTTTATGCTCATAGAGCATGTACCACACACCTTGACCGCGGAGAAGAGAAATTTGAGTGTGTAGTCCAAGTGAACCACCTCCCTGCCTGGGCTTTGCTGGACTCCGGAAGCATGGTAACCCTTGTTCATCCTAGAGTACTTGGGAAGATCGGTCCGGTAAGCAAAACTTTACGGGTTGTATGCATTCACGGGGACACTAGAGAGTACCCTCTCATCTCGGTGTCCATCTCCACAGCATATGGCACTGGTACTCAAGAGGTGGGGGTGGTAAAGAACTTGATACATGATGTTATCATAGGACGAGACTGTCCATTTTTTGAAAAACTGTGGGGACAAGGAGAACTATCTGAACGATCCCAAGACTGGGGAGAAACTAGTTCCTCTGTTCCTATGGTTGAGGGTAATAACCCTGAGATGCCAAATGAACCTAATGTGGATCCAGTTGATACAAATGCTAATGATTGGGTTAATGGTGATGAAAGTAGTGCTGATACTGTGAAGGGTGTCAAAATGTGTGGTTCGCAGACCTACCTGAACACTGAGGAGGGGGAACCTTCCCCACTTCAGGTAATGCTGGGTGAAGAGGATGAGGAAGTGGCCTCTACCCCTGCCCTGCCGGATTTGGGTGTTCCCCAGGGGACATTTGGTACTGCCCAGATGCAGGACCCCACTTTGGCCCGTGCACGGGAACAAGTTGTAGTATTAAATGGGGTACCCCAAGAGCCAGGTGCGAATGAGCGGTGGCCCCACTTTGCCATATATAATGAATTGCTTTATCGGGTTACCAAAGTGAGAGAAAATGTGGTAGAACAATTATTGGTACCCCAACAGTATAGACGCAAGGTCCTGGACCTGGCCCATGATGATGTTTTAGGGGGACACCTGGGAGTTGAAAAGACGGAGGCACGGATCACCGACCGGTTTTACTGGCCAGGTCTGAAAGCAGAGGTAAGAAGATACTGTGCCTCTTGTCCCACCTGTCAGTTGACCGCGCCGGTGACCCACTTCCGGAGCCCTTTGGTCCCTCTGCCCATAATTGAGGTCCCATTCGAGAGAATAGCCATGGATATAGTGGGTCCTTTGGTAAAGTCAGCTCGAGGTCACTCTTACATACTGGTGATCCTTGACTATGCCACCCGGTATCCTGAAGCGCTACCTCTGCGGAATACCTCCTCTAAGGCTATTGCTCGGGAATTATTCCAGTTGTTTACACGGACTGGTTTTCCCAAGGAAATACTCACGGACCAGGGCACCCCGTTTATGTCGAGGGTTATGGCTGATGTGTGCAAGCTGTTCCGGATTAAACAGCTGCGCACATCGGTCTACCATCCACAAACGGATGGGTTGGTAGAGCGCTTTAATAAGACCCTTAAGTCTATGCTCAAGCGGGTTGTACAAAGGGATGGGAAAGACTGGGACTGCCTGTTACCCGCTCTCCTATTTGCTATCCGGGAAGTGCCCCAGGCCTCCACTGGGTTTTCGCCCTTTGAGTTGGTATATGGGCGGAGACCTCGCGGACTACTGGATTTTGTTAAAGAGGAATGGGAAAGTGAACCTATTCAGCATAAGAGTGTTCTTGAATATGTTTCCCAAATGCAGGAGAGGATCCGAACTGTGATGCCTCTAGTCAAAGAACATTTAAGTCTATAATAGGGCTGCTAGAATAAGGAACTTCCAAGTGGGGGATCGAGTAGCGGTGTTGATCCCCACTGTGGAAAGTAAATTCTTGGCCAGGTGGCAAGGCCCCTTTGAAGTTGTAGAAAAAGTGGGAGAGGTAAATTATAGAGTCCACCAACCAGGTAAGAGGAAACCCTATCAGATATATCATGTAAACTTGTTAAAGCCCTGGACAGACAGGGAACCGGTGACCTCCCTGGCTGGTGCAAGACTGGAGCCTAGGGTTGGGGTGGAGAGTGTCCAAGTAGCAAATACCCTGTCTAGAGTCCAAAGTCAGCAGGCAAAGGAGTTCTTGCAGAGAAATAAAGAGAAATTTTCAGACTTGCCAGGGCTCACTAGTGTCATAGAGCATGATATTGTCACGGAACCAGGAGTCAAAGTTTTTGTCCGGCCTTACCGCATTCCAGAGGCCCAAAGGAAGGCTGTTTCAGAGGAAGTGAAGAAGATGTTGGACCTGGAGATTATTGAGGAATCACAGAGTGAGTGGTCAAGCCCGATTGTGTTGGTACCGAAGCCCAACGGGACTCTGCGATTCTGCAATGATTTCCGGAAACTAAATGAAGTTTCACGGTTTGATGCCTACCCCATGCCCCGGGTAGATGAGCTTATTGAGAGACTAGGTCCAGCCAGGTATATCACTACATTAGACCTTACCAAGGGGTATTGGCAAATCCCGTTGACTAAGGCTGCTAGAGAGAAAACTGCTTTTTCTACCCCAGAGGGAAGTTTTCAGTACAAGAGAATGCCTTTTGGATTGCAAACTGCTCCAGCCACATTTCAGAGGGCAATGGATAGGATTTTACGTCCTCATCGGGAGTATGCCTCAGTATACTTGGATGACATAGTCATTTTTAGCAGAGACTGGGAGTCACACTTGCCCAAAGTCCAGGCAGTACTGGACTCTCTTTGGAAGGAGGGGTTTACAATAAACCCGGAAAAGTGTGCTTTGGGAATGGAGGAGGTGAAATACCTGGGCTATGTTGTGGGTAGAGGGGTAGTAAAACCTCAGGTCAACAAGGTAGAGGCTGTACAGAATTTGCCCCGCCCCCTCACAAAAAAACAGGTACGTGCATTCCTGGGTATGGTGGGATACTACAGGAGGTTTGTACCCAACTTTGCCACGTTGGCAGCTCCATTGACCGATCTGACTAAGGGTCGGAAATCGGTCATGGTGGAGTGGAATGCAGACGCTGAGAAAGCTTTTTTGGAGCTCAAGTCGGCACTGTGCCAACACCCTGTCCTAGTAGCACCCAATTTTTCAAAAGAGTTTGTTGTACAGACTGATGCTTCCGATGTAGGATTGGGAGCAGTTTTGTCACAGGTTATTCATGGCGAGGAGCACCCAGTAGTCTTCCTCAGTAGGAAGTTAACACCAGCGGAGAAAAACTACGCTATAATTGAACGAGAGTGTCTGGCCATTAAGTGGGCTCTGGAATCCCTCAGATATTACCTCTTGGGGAGGAAGTTTAGGCTGATTTCTGACCATGCCCCTTTAACATGGCTGAGACAAGGTAAAGGGACTAATGCCAGGGTTACCCGGTGGTTCCTGGCACTCCAGGAATTTAAATTTGTAGTGGAGCATAGGCCCGGGAGACTGCATCAAAATGCAGATGCCCTCTCCCGAGTCCATTGTTTGAGCTCCACGGTTGCCTCCACCTCCTTGGCGTTGGGGCACAGGGGGGGGATATGTACAGGACGCAGTGGCTGGGTCCTGGAAGGACGCTATGTTTCCCCTCTGTTTGGTCTGTGATCCCTTTAAGGGAACAAAAAGGGTTAACTCATCTGTCAGAGGAGGTGGGTTTAAAAACAAGACAGGAAGTTGCAGATGGGTGGAGGAGTGCAGAGGAGATAGTGGTTTGTGTTTGGCTTGATTTGCAGCAACCAAAGTCAACAGCAGCGTTCGGCCTGGAGGCCTCCTAGCAGATGAAGTCACCTGCGACAGCACCCCAGGACTGTGTTTGATTGCGATAGCAATTCGGGACTTTGATAGTCGGTGAGACTGAAACCTTTTTCTTTTGTTTTGCTGCTGTGAAGCTGTTTAAGTTTAATAAAACCTCCTTTTGAACTAAAAGCCTGTGTCCTGCGGTCTAGCTGGTCCCCCGAACTTTACAATATATATATATATATATATACAATCCAATATATACAAACCTATACCCACAGTTGATTCTGAGGAAAGCAAAAAAAAAAAAACAATTTACTTTTGCATGCATGTACGGCTCTTCTCCTCAAATGGGAAAGTGATTAATCTGGGGAGAAGTGCTATCTGCACATACTTGAGTAAAATCCAATGCAGAAGCCATTGGTTTTTACCTGAGCATGGTCACATACAGCCATTCACTCGTATTGGTGGCTGTACACCTCGGCACACAGTAGCTAGTAAGCATCCGTGTGCATGAGATCAGTCAATTCATTTAAAAAAATGTGTAAGCTGATTTTTAATATAGTCTAATACATAAAAGAACTCGGTCATGTTATTTTCCTAAATGAAGATCTGTTTATGCCCCAGGAGAACACCTGGATATCCTTGCCGTGTCCTGTGACAGCTTTGTTGAAGAAGTGAACAAGCTCATTGGTCGGGGACAGGGAAATAAAAACCATGTGGAAAAACTGATGAAGATCAGAAAATGGTGCCGGGATTATAACGTGGCTTTCAAAATAAATTCCGTCATCAACCAATACAATAAGGACGAGGACATGACAAATGAGATCGAGATGATCAGCCCAATACGCTGGAAGGTAGGTGGCTGTTTTGTAACTCTCAG
This sequence comes from Lithobates sylvaticus, assembly GCA_028564925.1. Classification (NCBI taxonomy): domain Eukaryota; kingdom Metazoa; phylum Chordata; class Amphibia; order Anura; family Ranidae; genus Lithobates; species Lithobates sylvaticus. Next base: position 469,916,747 of record CM053028.1, read on the forward strand.
CTTCCTAAGGGTTCGTTCACATGTGTGGCCCACCTGAACACAGACATGCAGCTGCTGAGGCGTGTCCACATGAAAAAATGAAACAGTATGTAACATTCAGTGGGTACTACTACTGCCAAATGTACCCAGGCAAGTCTATGGGGCTGCCTAGGACAGGGCTTTTCCTATCATTTCCTCTTGTGTCTTCATGACAGGCGGTGAATGGAAATCTCCCCAGCAGGACATAGCAAAAATAACTTTATAGGTGTTTTAACCATTCCCTACTTTGTCAGAAAAAAATGGGTGACATCTATTATATAAATATTAAGCTATTTGTCTCCATACAACACAGTTACTATGAGCATTGGCCAGTGTTCATTAGCTCTGAGGAATTTTAAACACCCTTAATTATGTGTACAGGTCCTAACAACCTTAACTTGAGCTGGCCATGCATGGATCGAGAGTTGGCCAGTTCAGCAGTGCCCAGTCAAGTTTCGATTCATGTATGGGCAGGCTGATTGTACCCAAGTCGATCGATGAACAACCAGCCTTTTGGATTTTTTACATGCGATTTCTGCTGGCAGCTATAGCCGCTAGCAGCGACCATTCTGTTCTGCCTGACGGGAAGGCTCCCCGCACCCCCCTGCCGGCAGAACTCAGGAGGTGTTCCCCCATCAACACAGTCAGTGTCGAGGAAGAAGGAAAGAAAATTGAGTGATCTATGGGCTGCTTTACTGTCCAGTGATATTTACATAACTAATCCTTTAGCTTGGCCATCTCAGCTTCTCCTTACAGGCTCGTTTACATGTGGTTGTGTACAATGGTCAATGAAATGAATGAACGCTAAAATGCTTCATGTGCCTGAAAGCGTTAGAAAAAATCTGCAGTCCTGGGCACGTTTTAACACAGCTTTCTCCTGCCAGGAGAAAGGCATTTAGAAAAGTTGCAATGTGCATGAGGCCTAACAAACAAATTTCCCAAGTAGTTTAAACATTTTTCCAGTTACTGTGCTCTAATCTGATCTTTGCACCCACATGTATGTAAAGATACAGTCGAACACACAATGGTCAATATAAAATCATAGGAATATAAATACTGTATACTGATTTATGGGAATCTTTAACAACCCCAATGCACAGAAATGCCTAATGATAAAATATATAACAATGAAAGGAAATATTTTAATCAAGTCAATGCTGTTTCTGTTGATTCTCAGGTATTCCAGTGTCTCATTATTGATGGGGAAAATTGTGGTGATGATGCATTAAGACAAGCTGAAAAATTTGTCATCAGTGATGAAGAGTTCAGAGGTTTTCTGGATCGACATAAGAACAATAAATGTTTGGTTCCAGAATCTAATCAGCAGGTATTTTACTTAAAAATAATATGATCATTTTACACAATCACAGAACTGAATTAGAATTGATTAGGTTTGAAAATAAGCTCTGAGGGTCAATTTACATGGTGGATTGCTTTTCAGGCTTTTCTAGCATTCTTCCAGAGGTTTCTAGGGGTTCCTTGAGCTATGGCTGATTGCTCTCCCCTTTGTTGCATGGATAGAGTCAGGACCATGCTACCTGACAAAGCCTGTAGCATGACACCAATTATCTTTTAAAACCGTGGCAATCTGACCACCACGGTAAGGGTTGCATTCTTCCTACTTACCACTAATGTAAGGGTTCCCTGAGACCTAAAATTTTATCTTAGGGGTTCCTCTAGCATAAAAAGGTTGAGAAAGTCTGCCAGAGAGCATCAGTTATCACAGCTCCAAATCTGCTGGCGCCACTGACATCACATCCACGATGGTGGCATCTAGCAGCAGTCTCAGGACTTTTGGATGTCTACGCAAGGGAGGCTTATACTGGTAAATAACATGCATAAATACATTAAATACACACATAATCTTATAGGAAAATTGTTGTTAAATGAATGGTCTGGCAAAAAGGTCTGTATAACCTCCATTACAGTACTCAGCAAAGCAGTTGAATGTAAGATCAGAGATGATTGTCAGATATCCCCTGCAAATACATATACTGGGACCAATTTTTATCTACTCAGCAATGGAGACATGTACACAATGGACAACATTTTGGGGATTCGGGCTGTGTCTGTGGGAGTTTATATTCATTTAGCTAAAACGTTTTTGTGAGGCTAGGAGGTGTTAATGGTGGAGGAGAAGACCTAGTCATTGTTTTTGTTGACCCCAAAGTCTTTTAATAGGGTTAAGATCAGAGCTCTATGAAGCCCACTTGAGTTGGGTTCCTCCACTTCAAACTCATCAAACAATGTCTTTATGGAGCTGGCTTTGTACACAGAGGTACAGTCATGCTGGAACAAAAAATGGGCCTTTCCCCAAACTGTTGCCCCAAGCTTGAAAGCACACAATAGTATTTTTTTTGTGCTATAACATTAACAGCAGCCTTCACCCAAAACTAGAACTGAATAATTTGGAGTATTTCACATACTTTTGGCCATATAGCATGTGCTTGTGGTTCCAGAACCTCAATCTTTCTGATTGTTTAAGCAAAAAAAGGTAAAGGGTTCTGTGCAGGGGTAGATGGGGGAGTAAAGAGCCCCCCCACTGGAGAGGTCACAATCTGAGACCCCTTTCATGTATTAAATATCTTTATTCCTGCCAGAACCATGTCACATCTGTATCTTAAATATTGCTGTTTCCTTTTTTTTCAGATGCGGGATTCTTATCTTATACTGGATGAATATGTAAGTTTAAAATGTGAAACTGGATGCATTTTTATGTCCATTAATGTATGTGTTCTTTTGTTCATGTTTTTTGTAAATAATTTATCCACTGCACAACCCCGCTATATTTAAGACATACTGAGCGCCCATTTACACTATCGCAATGTGTGTTAATGTGTATTAGGCTGCTTATTAGTGTGCATCTCATTAAGACTGCTCATTAAAGTGGAGGGCCACCCAAAAAAAAAAAAAAATTTGCATTAATAAAAATAAATAAATAAATAAAAAAAAATGCTTTCACTTACCTGAAACACTGTTGCTAGGTAGTCTTCCTAATCTGCCTCTTCCTATTCCGCTGCGCTTCCTCCTCATCTGTGAGTGGCCCCGTTGCCTTCTGGGACATTTGTGTGTCCCAGAAAACAATGGGGCCATTCACAAAGCATGCGCAGTAGGAAACGGACAGTGAATCCGCAAGGCTCCACTGCCTGTTTCCCTTCGTTAAGATGGCGGCGCCGGCAGCCGATCCGATGGACGGATCGGCCTCGGGGCGGCCGACATCGCGGGATCACTGGACAGGTAAGTGTCCTTATTAAAAGTCAGCAGCTACAGTGTTTGTAGCTGCTGACTTTAAAAAAAAAAAACGTTGTTGGCCGGAACGCCCCTTTAATGCATTGTCCGTCAGCAAGGTGTGTTGTTGAGCCATTTAGAATAAACTGTTACCACTTTGCAGTTGTGTGAATGGACCCTTAAGGAAAAACTGTTGCTGACTTTTTTATGAAAATGCTAGTTGCAAACATTGTTATCCCTTGTCTTCAGCCCTGTCTGAGTCACTGTTCTGAAGCAAGTATGCAGCAAGTGAAGTAAAAAATCTAATATGCACTCATGTTTCATTAAAAGTAATAAAAACAGAGGCTCAGTTTTAACCGCTAGCTTTCCACTAGCAGATCAGCAACGGTAGATTACGTACTTCTCTCATAGTGGCCTTCCTTTAAAGCGACTGTCACTAAAGTAAAGATTTTCAGTAAAGGCAGTGAAAGAACATAACTTTCCTGATGCCTGCACTAATGATCTACAGAAAGAAAATAAATCTTCTGCTGGAGTCCACATTGAAAGTGACACCTCACTCAGTCGTTCCTCCTGCTGACCTCCATGTCACTACTGTGTGCTGTAATGGGTGGATGTCAGAGGTGGGAACCAGAGAAAGACCCAGGAGATTGACACTCTTGGAAATGTTGGATTCCCATCAGACTTCAGCAGAAGATTTTGCAGCATCTGAGCGACATTCTAAGCCACAGACAGCAGGAGAGATAAGTATTTACAGACTTCTTTGACAGGTGGGCTTTTATTAAAACAATTCTGTAGCAACAGGGGTTGTTTTAATCTAGAACAGATCAATGATTCTGTATCAATGGATATTTAAATAATTTAGTCCCCGGTATAGATAGGAGAGGGTTTACATTTTGCCCCACATCCCATGAATTAGAAGAATGTACAAAAAACTGGACTTTTAGTGTGCCCAATTACTACACAAGATTAAAAGTCAACAATCCATTTTATGAATCCATTAAATCCAGGTTTAAAATCAATAACTATATTCAGGTTTCATTCCACAATATAAGGCTGAATCAACATATTTCATGCTACAACAGATGTTACGTTGTCGACATGTTTCGCCATGTTCACGGCTTCTTCAAGAGTTTTGTAGCAGACTGAACCAACTGTTAGAATACGAAATTAAAAGAATTTTGGAACCCATCAATTTTGATGACAAGAAAGCAGCCGAAAAAGTGGCCATAGGAGAGACAAAGGATCCAGGATGGGGGCCATGTGTATATTAAACTACCGGAGGGTGCCAGCACTCCCTGTCTCTGCTAGTGGATGTTGTAAGTCAGGGGTAGGCAACCTTAAGACCGTGTTCTCACTGGTACGACATGACAGTCATATGGCTGTGGATCCGACTTTGCCCTACGACTTGAAGTCCGACATCCATCTGACTTCAATGAACGGAGATCCGACTTTGATCCCGACAATACCAGGCACCCCACACTAAATAAAAAACAAATGGCATGGGGTTCCCCCTCCAAGAACATACCAGTCCCCTCTGTCTGGTATGGATTTTAAGAGAAACCCCCAAGCCAAAAAACAGTGAGGGGTCCCCCCCAAAATCCATGCCTGACCCTTATACGAGCATGCAGCCGAGCGAGTGCCTCCCCCCTCCTGAACCATATCAGGCCACATGCCCTCAACATGGAGGGGTGGATGCTTTGTGGCGGGGGGCCCTGCACCCCCCCCAAAGCACCTTATCCCCATGTTGATGAGGACAAGGGCCTCTTCACGACAACCCTGGCCGGTGGTTGTCAGGGTCTGCGGGTGGGGGGCTTATTAGAATCTGGAAGCCCCCTTTAACAAGGGGGACCCCAGATCCCCACCCACACCCTATGTGAATGATGGTGGGGGCTTCCAGATTCTGATAAGCCCCTGCCCGCAGACCCCAACAACCACCGGCCAGGTTTTTTTTTCGAGAAGAAGCCCTTGTCCTCATCAACATGGGGACAAGGTGCTTTACAGTGGGGGGCGCAGGGCCCCCATGCCCCAAAGCTCCCACTCCCCCATGTTGAGGGCATGTGGCCTGGGGGGGGGGCGCTCGCTCGTCTCCACCCCTTTCCTGACCTGCTGGGCTGCGTGCTCGGATAAGGGTCTGGTATGGATTTTGGGGGGGGGGCACGCTGTATTTTTGGTATGGGGGTTCCCCTTAAAATCCATACCAGACCGAAGGGCCTGATATGCTCTTGGTGGGGGAACCCCATGCCGTTGTTTTTTTTTTTTTTTTTTTTTTTGCGTGGAGTTCCCCTTTAAGATCCTCAGAGCACAAGTCGCATGCCAAAGTTGGATCAGTTAAGACGATGACTTGACTTTGATCCGATTTCAATGATATTCAATGGGCTGAAGTAGGATCAAAGTCGGACCAAAGTAGTGGAGGAACCTTTTTCAAAGTCGGACCGACTTGTGTCGGACTAGTTAAGACGGCTCTTATAGGGAAAAATTGATGTCGATACGTCATGCGACATGTGCTCACAATGTCAGAGTGTTTATTCTACAAGTGTGAACCCGGCCTAAAGAGATGAAGATCTACCTGAACAACATGGGAGAAGTCAAAGATCACCAGACACAGTGACGCCTGCTCACACCTGATTTAAACTATTAATTGACGTACTGCCATGTCACAATCGCGTGCATTGCATGGCAATCATGGGTTTAAATCAGGGGGTGAGAAGGCAACACATCGCCTCCTCACCACCTGTCAAACACACTCAGATCACTTTTGCTGCACTTGTGAATAATACCCTTGATATTTGATAGCAGCACCCTTAGGGCTCATTCACACATAAAGTTGGGGGGTGGTACGGTTTAATTGAGGTTTTACTACCCCAATCCCTACCCCTTTTAGCTGCTGAGGCAGCAGTCAAAGGTGTACACATGCTGCAGCAGGAATGAAACACCCTATTGCTTTTGGTGGGTGCTACCACCTGCCAAATGTGTCCCATTCAAGTACACAGGGCCACTCTGTAAGCACCCTGCAACTGCATGCTTCTGTGGGGTCCAAGGGGTTAACATTTCACACTGATGTGCTGCAGTTTACCTGCACTGTGGGTGCAGTGGGCTAGCTGCGCTTTGCCATAGACTTCTATTATATCCTGCAGGTGTGGGGCACAAAAACTCCTGCATTCAGAAGAAGTCTATGGCTACAGCAAACCCCCAGGAAAGCTGCAGGTACACTGCACTGCACCCACGGTGTGTGTAAATCACAGTGCATCAGTGTGAAAGCAGCCTTGTACTAATATGCCTAGTGAATTGCTTCACACTGGCCTGAAGATCTCTTATTTCCTGCTGCTGACACCACTATGGAGACCGCTAGCCGGGATAAGAGGTGGCGTGCAGTAGGTATCACTTCACATGGGACAGGAGCCAGCACTACAGAGGAGGCATTGGCCTACAGCTCCAAATTTACAAGTAGTCCCTCTGCATTGCACTCTGTTTGATGCTCTGGGATGGTGGGTCAGCAAGCCCAGACCACAATCTACCAGTCTCCTGGCAACGATCTACTGGTAGATTGCGATCTACAGGTTGCTGACCCCCGTTGTAAATGGACACAGTTTGTGTGGCGATTACATTCCTTCTCGTGGCTATGGCCACCTAATCGACTGATTTGTTGTCATCAAAATTGATTGGTTCCGTTATCTAATATAGCTACAGATGGTTCTTTACATTTCATATTCTAACAGTTGATTCAGTTTGCTACAAAACTCCTTAAGAAGCTGTGAACTTGGCAAAACATGTTGAGAATGCAATCTATTGTAGCATAAAATATGTTGATTCAGCCTTATATTGTGGAATGAAACTGGAATATGGTTATTGTTTTAATCAGGTTTTAATGAATTAACAAAACGGATTGTTGACTTTTAATCTTGTGTTGTAAATGGACAACCTAAAAATCTATTTTTTTGTACATTCTTCTATGCGATATTTAAATAACTTTCCCATTAACTTTTTACGTTTAAACCACATACTCCTGTTGTTTGGGAAAGAGGTTGAGCGGGTCTGTGGAGGCTTCCTTTTCCAAAATCACAGACCCCATCTCTGCATTTTTCCCAGGCCATCCATGCAATATAATTCTGCCAGCATACTGTGTGCCTGGCCATTGCTTCCTTCCGTTTGGATTTCCTTCCACTGGTACAACTACCCAGATAGCCTCCTATGGGGCTTTAATGTTCTCTCTTTCTGATATGACCTGTTGGTGTCACCTTACTACAAAAGCTGATGAACACTACTGTAAAGTGACATAAGCAATAAAACTGATTGTTATTCTTCCTTCTAGATGCGTTTTCTGGACTGCAGAAATGGACGAAAAGATCCTTCCAGATCCATCTTGGATGTTGGTGTTGAAAATGGCATCAAGTTTAGCGGTTTTGATGAAAAAATGTTCTTTAAACGAGGTGGGAAGTACGTGTGGAGCAAAGCAGACCTGAAGTTGGAATGGTGATGACATTATATGGTCATATGATGGACTTTACTTACAAGCATTGTATGCAAGAAGCACTTTTACTGCAAGCATGTAGTAACCATTCCAAACCTCATTCTGTGACATCCAGGACATATTTGCCATGCTCAGAAAATACTAGCGACAGTCCTCCCTCCTAATTAGCTTCACACCAGCATGAACTGATGTAAAAGTATGTAGATAACTGAATTTACAGTATTTTTTTTAATTTCTGTGGCATATGTAAGAGAGATAAACCTCAGAAAGCTTGCAAGAAGTGAAGTTTAGTGAATTATACTAAAAGCTGGATTACGTAATTACTGTTGTCTTTAAAAATTAGTCTTTGGGGCTTGGGTATAAAACAGTCCTAAGATGACAATATCCTATACCAGTGATTCTCAACCAGGGTTCCGTGGAACCCTAGGGTTCCCCCAGAGGTTGCTAGGGGTTCCTTCAGCCTTGGGCAATTTCTGCCTCTCAGATAAGTTCCCACTCACACCATTGATCTTTTTAGCTATCTGTAAGGAGGTAATTCTTCCCAATGACCACAAGTGTAAGGACCATTCTTCCCACTGACCATAACACTAATGTATCATAAGTTGTGGATTTCAAATTTTTAGCAGGGGTTCCCCCGAGACCGGAGAACTATTTCAAGGGTTCCTCTGTGTTGAAAAGGTTGAGAAAGGCTGTCCTATACCGATGCCTGAGACAAACTTTTAAAGCTGTCCAAGACATGTTTCATGGGATGTGACCATTCTAGGATCATTTGTTGTATCCTATGACCGTGTGCTTTGTTTTTATGTAGCAGCTTATCAGATTGTCTCCAATTACCGGCTTTAGGACTTGTAATATTGAGCACTGGATACTATCTTCGTTTGCGTTTACAAGGGAATTTGAGGTGCATACTCTCTTTGATATTTGGGATGAAAACATCCTACTTTAACCTCACTTAACTCCATTACTCTGGCTGGCCAAAAAAGAGGTTACCACCATTTGGCATAGGAAAAACTCAGAGGATTGCAGTATTAGCCCCTAGTTACATCTATGTAATGATGCACATTTTTATGCTGATTTTACATGCGTTGGGCAGCCTTGTTAATTTCTAAGGGTTGCCGAACGCATAGAAATTGCACTAAAAAAGTGTATGTACCTTTTTTTTTTTTTTTTGTTTTCAGTGCATGGTAGTAAGAAACCATGTCATGTGGTATGTTAAAACCCACGTGTTAGCAAGGTGTGTTTTGGTTCTATTAGGAATGAACCTGCAATAAAAGCAAACGTTTGTGCACTGCATGAACACATGTGCGATTTTGCGCACATTCACATGGCACACAAATGTAGATGGGGACTTACCGGTAGATGGTTAGTACCAGTATTTGACATCTGCTTGTATAACCTTTATTTTGCATATGATGGGTGAGAGTTTAAATGTTCCTCCTAAATCTCTTACGCATAAAGCACTTATCTTATAAGCTAATATATCATTTATTGTCTGTACAGGAAGCATCATAAGCAAAAATATGTCTGTTAGTTTTTTTGTGTTATGCGTACATTATGACTTAAGCTAACCATAAACTAAGATTCCTCCAACCACACAAACAAGGTGGATGGAGGAATCCCCCTGCCAGGACATTGTATTCTTCATTGGAACCTGCTGCAGTCAGAATACACTGTTTTAGATTTTTCCAGCCGGGATATAGAAATTTGTCCGATCCCTGGTAAACCAGCTGAATAAGACCAGCTCAACACTACTTTTTTGAGAGTCTACATTGTAATTAATTAATTTATTTAATAGGATTGTTTTTACTCTGTCGTGACGTCATAAAGATGGACACATTTGTAGGTATGTAGAAGAATGAAAAATACTTTTGTTTAATAGTGACAAAATAATGGTAAACCAATTTTGCATCTCTGCTCAATTAAAACTCTTCATGTTCATGGTACAGAAAAACTAGAATTAGAAGATCCCATTATGCCGTGTACACACGATCGGAAATTCGGCCAGCAAAAGACAGATGAGAGCTTTTGGTCGGAAAATGTGACTGTGTGTATGCTCCATCGGACTTTTGCTGGACGAATTCGAGCCAGCAAAAGAGCAGGTTCTCAATTTTTCGGTCGGAAAAAGTTCCGATCGGAAATTCCGATCGTCTGTACCAATTCAGACGCACAAAATTCCTACGCATGCTCGGAAACAATTTGACGCATGCTCGGAAGCATCGTTGTAGTGTTGTACGTCACCGCGTTCTTGACTGTCGAAAGTTTAGCGAACTTTTGTGTGACCGTGTGTAGGCAAGCCAAGCTTGAGCGGAATTCCATCGTAAAAACCATCCAAGATTTTTCTGATGGAAAATCCACTCGTGTGTACGGGGCATAACACAAATAGCTTTCTCCTTTCTTCTTTGCTTTGTAAGTTCCAGAGGCAATCAGAGCTATTATAATTCTTAATTGTATCTCTTTAAAGCGGTAATAAACCCCAGAACAAAAATTTCATATTTTGCAGCTTACCAATCCTTAAACGTGGTGGCTGCATTCCTTTTCTTACGCCTGGTGATCCAGGCAGCAACATGTTTTCTATCTTAAGGTGTCTGCTCTCTAGATGGAGGAACAACAGAGACACCTTTGGACAGCAAAGATTGTCAGTCTGGGGGAGAGTAGTGTTATGCCGCGTACACACGATCGGAATTCTCGTCGGAAAAAGCTCTGATGGTTTTCCCGTCGGAATTCCAACGGAATTTCGCTCAAACTGTCTTGCCTACACACGGTCACACCAAATTCCAACAGTCAATACCACTACCACATACAACACGTTCGACTGCACTATAAAAGGGAAGATTAATGCTTCCGAGCATGCGTTGAATTGTTTCCGAGCATGCGTCGGAATTTTGCGTGTCAGAATTGCATACACACGATCGGAAAATCCAAAAGAAAGGTTTTCCGTCGGAAAAATTAAGACCAGGCTCTCAATCCAAAGTCCGTCGGAAATGCCGACAGAAAAAGACCGATGGGCATACACACGGTCGGAAAATCCGATGAAAAGCTCCCATCGGACTGTTTCCATTGGAAATTCCGGCCGTGTGTACGCGACATTAGACTAGCAGTTTTAGATGAACTTGACCAAGCCTAGGTTCACATTGAATGCAGGTTTGAACTCTTTCAAACCCACATTTCAGTCCGACTTCGGGAGCGATTTCAGAGACATCTGTGCGGGTTCCTGGACAGATGTCTATTGAAATCGCCCCAGAAGTCGCCAAAAGTAGTGCAGGAACTACTTTTGGGAATCGGTGCCGCAAAGTCGTCGCGACACACCAATTCGGGCGGTGCCATTTCCGGCAATAGGCAGCGATTTGACATGTCAAATCGCATGTCAAAATGGCCCAATGTGAACGTGGGCTAAAGAATTAAGGCTGAACTCCCGCTAACACTTGTGGAAGACGTTGCAGTAACAGCTTCTTTCATTTTATGATAAAGATTTTACAAAACTGAATAAAAGCGGACCCTTGTAAGCACCCTTGTCAGTGTTAAATGGTTTGTTCCAAGCCTCTAAAGCCCCATACACACGGTCGGACTTTTTCATGGATTTGGTCCGATCGGACAAGGTTGTTGAAAAATCAGACCGTGTGTATGCACCATCGGACAGTGTTCGACGGACAAAGTCTTATCTCCTGCTGGAAAGATTTGCCGTCAACACGGTCCGATCACACCAAATCCGATCGTGTGTACGGTTGTCCGACCGGACAAAGTGCTACGCATGCTCAGATCACATTACAAGACCAAAGCTATTGGCTACTAGCCTCTACGTAGTCCCGTCGTAGGCAACAAACGTCACCACGTTCAGAATGATCGGATTTTCCGACAACTTTGTCCGACCGTGTGTACGCAAAACCAACATCGGACAAAGTACGTCGGACAAAATCCGACCGACCTGGTCCGCGGATTGTCCGAGCGTGTGTATGGGGCTTAACTATCACTTTTACTGGGCTTGCTAAGGGAGGTTGACAAAATAACAGACTTACTGCCAGGATCGCCAGGTGAAAATATAGGAAAAAGAACAAAAAAAGAAAAAGAATGCAGCCGTCACATTTAAGGACTGGTAAGCTGCAATATAATACATTTTTGTTTTTGGGTTTAATAGGACTTTAGGAATTGAATCCAGTCAGTGGCGTATGCATATTCCTCACCTTGCTTTTCTGCTGAAACCATCCATGTCTGTGCTGCAGCCAATCTTTATTTGATGTGTCTTGTATTGTGTCTGCCTATTAGATTGTAAGCTCTTATGAGCAGGGCCCTCTGAAACCTCTTGTATTGAATTGTATTGTTACTGCACTGTCTTCCTTTATATTGTAAAGCACTACGCAAACTGTTGGTGCTATATAAATCCTGTATAATAGTAATAATAGTAATTACAACGTGAAATGCACTTTAAATACCAGATCCATTTACATTTTTAATTTGAATTTCTATTAATAGATGAATATTTGATATTGTGTACTGTGTATACATGTGTTTACATGTTGGAAATATTCTATATTTTTTTATTTTGCATTTTTGACAGTTTTCTGTTAGCGATTGAAACACTAATAAAATGGTATTCTAATATTACTTACTTCCGTGCCTGCTTTTAATGAGTTCTAGATGTAAAAGTCGGTGATAATATTTACTTGAAGTTGGATGTAATGGCTATGGAGTCAAAAAAGTAAAGATGGGAGGCCTGTGCGTAGGACCTACTGAACAACATCTAAAATATATACAGGAATAAACTGTGACAGATGTATACACTGTGGGGAGGATTTACTAAAACTGGTGCCGACAGAATCTGGTGCAGCTATGCATTGAAACCAATCAGCTTCCAGGTTTTGTTGTCAAATCTTAAATGAACAAGCTGAAGTTAGAATCTAAATGGTTGCTATGCACAGCTGGGCCAGATTCTGTCTGCACCAGTTTTAATAAATGCCTCCCACTGTGTTTGAATGAGACCACAAAAGGCTGCCAGGGTAAACAATGAATGGGTACAGAAAGCAGAAGAAAAGTAATAAAAAAGCTAATTTAAGAAAACATACAGTAGAGAGAGCATAGACAAGATGATGGTGAGATAAAAGGAAGGGGAAATAAATGTAATATTGAGAGAAAGCTTTGTTAATGACAAGAGAGGAGAAGCCAAGCCAATAGAGGCATCCTTGACTGTACTCCAAACATGACACCTCTGTTTAAAAAAAGGCATTTTCTCAGTCGAAGGCAAAGAAATGCACTGTGCTGGTTCCTGATTGGCTATATAGGCTCCACATACATTCTGTCTAATCCAATGAAAGTGCCAAATAAATGACCAAGGGTCCAAAATAATTTAATGATAGATTTGATTCATAGCAGAACAAATCCAACACATTTTGGGGGACAAAATAGGGTACATACACTTTGACTTTATATTCATTATTTTTACACATCAATTTTTATATTTATGACCTTCTACTTTTTTGGATTTATGACCATTGTATTTTTCTTGTAGCCCTGATGAAGGGGGAATGTAATTGGTCCCCGAAACACATTGGATTTATTCTGCTATGAATCAGTTTTAGCATTTTTTTCCCAAAATATTTTTATTTAGCATAACAAAAAATATACAGACAAAATGCCAGGTAAGTGAGACAACATGAACCGGTCCAGAAGAAATATCACATTGATCCAGTTATCAGGGCCATCGCCATCAACCTTTGAAGACTCTAACCCGAGTCCCAAATTCAAACCTGTAAACCAGTATTTTCTGCTATTGTTTCTTTCTTTTTTTTTTTTTTGTCATAACACATAACCAAACAGTTAAACCCCAACAATACCTCCAGTAGGTAAGAAGCAGAATCCACCCCCCCGCAACAGGGCCCAGACCCCCGAGTAGACCAGAGCCCCTACCTCCCTCCCCCTCAGGTATCCAAACTTAATACCTAGAACCATGGGCAGTGGGATATAGAGTAGGCACCCTAAAGAACCTTCATTTAATCAGTGTGTTGTACCTATACCCTCACCCTCCAGAGAGACCTAGCTAACTAAAGCACCACTCCTAATCCTGCTCTGTGCTCTGAGCTATATCTTCCTCCAGTGTATCCTTTGAGTCAACCCACCTAAACCAGACCTTCCTAAACTTCTTAGGGGCTCCCATGGCCTCATAAGTCATCCGGTATAGAAGAACATCCACATGCAGAACTTTCACCCACATCCCTAATGTCAGTTGTTCTCCATGGATCCACCTCCTAGCAATACGTTTCCGGACTCCAAAATATAGAATCCTCAGAAATAGTTTAGTATACACATTCACCTCCTCTTGGTCAAAAATTCCCAGGAGGCATCTCAAGGGGGAACATATATTAGGGAGGGTAAATTTATCAGATATAAATTCAGTCACCATAGACCAAAGGGGGCCTATCTTAAGAAATTCCCAGACCATGTGAATAAAAGTCCCTTCCGCCCCCATACATTTGTGACAGGAAGCAGATTCTCTGTTATGCATGTGAAATAATCTAGCTGGTGTATAATACATCTGATGAAGGTACCTAAGTTGAATCATCCTATTCGTGGAAGAGATGACAGAGGTGAGATAAGTATCCAAAACTTCCTGCCACAACTCCTCTGACAACTCCGGTACAAAAGCCACCCAGTGAGACCTAGCCCTGGCTAGAAACGCAAGATCCCCAGGCCCCACCTGCCTATAGTATTTGGAGATGTGTTTTGCTGGATCAGGACCTTCTCCATAGCTGTATTTTGAACCCTAACCTCATCACTACCAAACTGCGCTACAGCTGCATGATGTAACTAAGCATATCGAAAATGCCAGGTCCTGGGTATTCCAAACTGTTCCTGTAATTGAGCAAAAGGTGGACATTGTGCCATTCTGGTATATATGATGTAAATACTTTACCCCATATTTAGCCCATACACATCCATCTTCCATTTTAAAGTACTCTCCCAACGATCAATTATACCACAGCGGGCTATTAGGGGACAACTATTGGGGGACAACCTTAAAGGCTCATCCCCTGCCCACTGGACACAGAGATAAAATATCCTGCCAGGAAGTGCCATAACAGACCCCATCTTTCTACCCGGAACATCCCTCCTATACACCATATTCAGGAGAGTTTCTTGCGAAGAAGCTACCAGAGCCTCCAGCAACGTAGTTGCATTAGGAATCTGGGGAAAACACTGCCAATGTAAGATGGACAGTTGCGAAGCAAAAAAGTATGAACGTAAGTCCGGGAGGGCTATTCCCCCCATCGTAACAGGCAATTTCAGTACAGCCAGGGAGACTCTGGGGGAACAATATTCTCACAGAAATCCCACTACAATGGAGTCTATGCTCCTAAAGACCTGTAGTGACACAAAGACAAGAGAGTTTGAAAGAATGTACAAAAATTTAGGAAGAAAAATTATTTTAAACAGGCTTATGCGACCCATCACCATAAGAGGTAGACTCTGCCATTTTTGTACCCTCTCTCAAAAAGCCCCTATAACTGGTGTCAAATTAATCAGTTTTATTATTAAATTACCTTGGACTTGTGGACATCTGTTTGACTCTCTCATTGGATTGTATGTATGTGGATTTTCAACTCGGGGGTCCTTACCTTGTTCCTGATGATGGTTCATATTTTGTGGAGTGCTGCCAAACCAGAGCCAGTGTGCCCAGTTACAATATTAGTGACTCTTAGAAAATCTGAATCCAGCTACCTGTTTGTTCTTGTGTTTGCTTAACCTCTTGCTGACCGCCCCACCTACATTTACTGTGGGGTGGCATCTCCTCTGCACAAATTTACTGACAGGTAGGTGATTCTGCACTTCTGGGTCTGTGGTGTGCGTGCACTATGCCAGCGACTCGCTCGCGCTGTGATTGGAGACAGCGGGAGCCAATCAGCTGGTACGGCTAAACCTGCCCTTCATTCCTGACAGAGGCAGAACGGCAGTCTGCCTATGTAAACAAGGCAGATCACCGTTCTGTTAGTGGGGAAGATAGAGATCCTGTGTTTCTGCTAAGCAGGAACACCACAGTCATCCCACAGTTAAAGCATCCCCCACACAGTTAGCAAGCACTCCCTAGGAACACATTTAACCCTTTGATCACCCCTGATGTTAACCCCTTCCCTGCCAGTGTTAGTGAAGGGTCATTAGTAGAGTGACAGTGCAAATTTTTTAGCACTGATCACTGTATTGGTGTCACTGGTCCACAAGTGTGCATTTGTCTGCAATATCGCAGTCCCGCTATAAGTCGCTGATCACCGCCATTATTAGTAAAAAAAAAAAAATTCCATAAAAATATCATATAGTTTGTAGATGCTATAACTTTTGCGCAAATTAATCAATATACACTTATTGGGATTTTTTTTTTACCAAAAACATGTAGCAGAATACATATTGACCTAAACTGATGAAGAAATTAGATTTTTTTCATGCTTTTTATTGGACATGTTTTATAGCAGAAAGTAAAAAAAAAAATTTTTCTTTTCAAAATTGTCCGCCTTTTTTTGTGTATAGCACAAAAAAAAAAAAACTGCAGAGGTGATCAAATATCGCCAAAAGAAAGCTCTATTTGTGGGGAAAAAAAGGACATCGATTTTATTTGGGTACAGCATCGAACGACTGTGCAACTGTCAATTAAAGTAACACAGGGCCGTATCACAAAAAATGGCCTGGTCATGAAGGGGTGTAAACCATCCGGATCTGAAGCGGTTAACTGGGCTGTCAGTCATGGCATGATGGATGAGAGGTATGAAAGAAGTTCTACTGCTGGGCACAGCCTGGTAATCCCACCTCTCACTACATCGGGCACTTTGTCATGGCAGTTGGGTGGCTTTTAAATCTTACATATTAGTGACCTAATTACTGGTTTTACATTTTTTTGAAGTTTTTTTGTGACCAAAGGTAGTAGACATGGGCAAAACCACTACACTGCTGGAAAAATTTTTTTCGATTGATTTCCATGCTCATTTCAGAAATATGGTTAGATATAAGTGGTAAATCCCAACTAGGACACTATCTGCAAGGAGTTTGTTTGTTCTCCCGGTTTTTGTGAGGGTTTCCTCCGGGTACTCTGGTTTCCTCCAGGTACTCCGGTTTCCTGCCGCACTCTAAAGACATGCTGGTAGGTAATTGGTCCCTGTCTAAATTGGCCCTAGCATTTGTGTGTACAAATTTGTGCATATTGGCATTATATAAAAACCTGTAATAAAAAAATAAACAATTGACTCCATGGATGGCAGATTACTGTGCCTAAAAAGTACAGTGATTGAAATCTTCAGAATTGAAAAATGAGAGCATTACAAGGCAATACAACTGTTTTTAGAGATCCAGGTTAATTTTAAGCCCTGGCAGCATGGCGCCCTTTGTGTCACAGCTCACCTATAGCAACATGATGGAACTCAGTAAGATGGCACAATTTATCTGGTAATATGATATCCACATAGTAACATGGGACCAATTTGACAAAATGGCATCTCTTTGCCAATATGAACTCCCTCTGACTAACAACATAGAATGGTCACAGTTCTTGTACCACTGCATCTTCTTAGCAACATTGTACCCTTCCAGCACAGCAAAGCTGCTACAGTCATGGCTTTGGCACTTTTGGTATGATAATAGTACAGTTCTGGTATGACAGTACTGCATGATGCTGACATTGATAAATGATGATCTCATAGCTAGGCATCAGTCACATGACACTGTTTGCCTACACTGTGACAAACAAGAAATTCACAGCAGAAGAAAGTGTAGTTGGGAAATATATATATACAGGTATATGTATATCATTAGTAACTTTTCAACTCCTTAAAGCAGTATTAAATTAAATGCAAACATTTATTATGTAGCACTACATAATAACTGTCTCTCCTACTCCTGCACACTAGGGATGAGCCGAACACCCCCGGGTTCGGTTCGCACCAGAACCTTCGAACCGACCGAAAGTTCGCGCGAATTTTCGAACCCTATACGTTATAATGGACGCGAACGTTCGAAATCAAAAGTGCTAATTACAACGGCCAATATGCATGTTAATGTCATAAAACAGGTTTGGGGACCCGGGTCCTGCCCCAGGGGACATATATCAATGCAAAAAGAACTTTTAAAAACTAACGTTTTTTCGGGAGCAGTCATTTTAATGATGCATAAAGTGAAAAAAAAAAAGTGACATTTTCCTTTAAATATGGTACCTGGGGGGTGTCCAAAGTATGCCTGTGAAGTGGCATGTGTTTCCCGTGTTTAGAACTGTCCTTGCACAAAATGACATTTGTAAAGGAAAAAAAAGAAGCCATTTAAAACCACTTGCGGCTTTAGGTTTGATCTTAAGTAGAATCTGAACAGGTACATTATGAAGTGTAGCTCCATCCCAAAAAAATCTATTTTTAAGCTTTTTGGAGAACATAGGGAGGGGTTATCACCCCTGTAACATTTGCTGTCTTTGCACATCTGTTCAGAACATGTCACCTCACTTTCCGTCCCAATGACAAATGTTTTTGGAAAAGTGGGGTTTTAATTGAAACAAGGATTGGTGATAAAGTATCAGTAGAGAGGTTTTGCCACAAGACTGTAAGCTCTCACAGTTACTCTTGGTGGGCGCAGGAATGGGCCCTGCTGTGAGTTATTAGATCAAGATTTGTAATTGCAAGCACCTGATGAACAGGGCAGAAAAATTGGGCCTTTGGCGGTGGTGGTGGACGGTGTTGCCACAAGACTGTAGGCCCTCATAGTTACTCTTGGTGGGCGCAGGAATGGGCCCTGCTGTGAGTTATTAGATCAAGATTTGTAATTGCAAGCACCTGATGAACAGGGCAGAAAAATTGGGCCTTTGGCGGTGGTGGTGGACGGTGTTGCCACAAGACTGCAGGCCCTCATAGTTACTCTTGGTGGGCGCAGGAATGGGCCCTGCTGTGAACTATTAGATCAAGATTTGTAATTACCCGCCCCTGTTAAACAGGGGCTGAAAAATTGTGCCTTAGGCACTGGTGCTGGTGCCACAACACTGCAACCCCTCACAGAGACTGTACTTGGAGCACAGCAGTCACACGTGTTGCGAAGCATTTTTTTAAAAAATTGTAAGTACACGCCCCTGTTAAACAGGGGCTGAAAAATTGTGCCTTAGGCACTGGTGCTGGTGCCACAACACTGCAACCCGGCCCTCACAGATACTGTACTTGGAGCACAGCAGTCACACGTGTTGCGAAGCATTTTTTTAAAAAATTGTAAGTACACGCCCCTGTTAAACAGGGGCTGAAAAATTGTGCCTTAGGCACTGGTGCTGGTGCCACAACACTGCAACACGGCCCTCACAGAGACTGTACTTGGAGCACAGCAGTCACACGTGTTGCGAAGCATTTTTTTAAAAAATTGTAAGTACACGCCCCTGTTAAACAGGGGCTGAAAAATTGTGCCTTAGGCACTGGTGCTGGTGCCACAACACTGCAACACGGCCCTCACAGAGACTGTACTTGGAGCACAGCAGTCACACGTGTTGCGAAGCATTTTTTTTTAAAAATTGTAAGTACACGCCCCTGTTAAACAGGGGCTGAAAAATTGTGCCTTAGGCACTGGTGCTGGTGCCACAACACTGCAACACGGCCCTCACAGAGACTGTACTTGGAGCACAGCAGTCACACGTGTTGCGAAGCATTTTTTTTAAAAATTGTAAGTACACGCCCCTGTTAACAGGGGCTGAAAAATTGTGCCTTAGGCACTGGTGCTGGTGCCACAACACTGCAACACGGCCCTCACAGAGACTGTACTTGGAGCACAGCAGTCACACGTGTTGCGAAGCATTTTTTTAAAAAATTGTAAGTACACGCCCCTGTTAAACAGGGGCTGAAAAATTGTGCCTTAGGCACTGGTGCTGGTGCCACAACACTGCAACACGGCCCTCACAGAGACTGTACTTGGAGCACAGCAGTCACACGTGTTGCGAAGCATTTTTTTTTAAAAATTGTAAGTACACGCCCCTGTTAAACAGGGGCTGAAAAATTGTGCCTTAGGCACTGGTGCTGTGGCATGGATCATTGAGGAGGAGGAAGAGGATAGTCAGTGAACATAAGAGGACAGTCACTCAGCATCAGCATAGGCAGTCTTGAAGGGATGTGACATTAAAAATTATTCGGTTATATCCGCCTCAGGTGCCTGGTAGCTGGTGGTGATCCAAAACTGATTCATTTTGATGAATGTCAGTCGATCAACCGAGGCGGTGGACAGGCGCACCCTATGATCAGTCACAAATCCTCCAGCAGCACTGAATGTGCGTTCGGAAAGAACGCTGGAGGCAGGACAGGCCAGTAGCTCAATTGCATACTGTGCAAGCTCTGGCCAGTGATCCATCCTCAGGACCCAGTAAGCCAGAGGATTTTCGGTGGGAAAGGTGTCCAAGTCTGACCTTGCCCCAAGGTATTCCTGCACCATGTATATCAGACGCTGGCGATGGTTGCTGGAACCGATCATACCTTGGGGCTGCGGACTAAAAAATTGTCTGAACGCATCGGTCAGACGTCCACCTTCCCCACCGCTCCTTCTGCCACTGACCGAAGCCTCAGCAACTCGTCGCCCAGGACCAGGAGTTTGTAGCCTCCCAGTTTCTGGGAACGCGTTGCACAGACCTTTCTGCAAGGCCTCCCTGAGATGTCTCATCCTCTGCTCCCTCTGCGACGGCAAGATAAGGTCCGCAACCTTACCCTTGTACCGCGGATCAAGGAGAGTGGCCAGCCAGTAATGGTCCCTCTCCTTGATCCGAAGAACACGAGGATCCTTCCGCAGGCTTTGCAGGATCAGGGAGGCCATGCAGCGTAGGTTAGCTGAGGCATTCGGTCCGGAGTCTTCTGGGTCACTGAGGATGACATGATCGCCAGCCACCTCCTCCCAGCCACGTACAAGTCCACTGGCTTGTTGGGACTGTACATCATCCCTAAAAGACTGCTGCTGCTGATGCTGAGTGCCAGGCTCCACCTCCATGCTCACACAATCCTCCTCCTCCTCCTCCTCCTCCTCATCCTCTTCCTGTGTGATGGGTGGGACAGAAGGAACACTGTCCGGATAAAGGGGGCCTTGAGAGGCAAGGAAGTCCTCCTCTTCCTGCCTCTGTTCTGCCTCAAGTGCCCTGTCCATTATCCCACGCAGCGTATGCTCCAACAGGTGGACAAGAGGGACAGTGTCACTGATGCATGCACTGTCACTGCTCACCATCCTCGTGGCCTCCTCAAATGGTGAGAGGACAGTGCATGCATCCCTGATCATGCTCCACTGACGTGGGGAAAAAAAACCAAGCTCCCCTGACCCTGTCCTGGTGCCGTAGTCGCAAAGGTACTCATTGATGGCCCTCTGCTGCGTGTGCAGTCGCTGCAGCATGGCCAACGTTGAGTTCCACCTGGTGGGCATGTCAGATATTAGGCGGTTCTTGGGCAGGTTCAGCTCCTTTTGCAGCTCAGTCAGCCGAGCACTGGCATTATAAGATCGGCGGAAATGCACACAGACTTTCCTGGCCTGCCTCAGGACATCCTGTAAGCCTGGGAACCTGCCCAAGAACCGCTGCACCACCAGGTTGAGGACGTGAGCCATGCAGGGCACATGGGTGAGCTGCCCCTGTCGCAGGGCGGAGAGGAGGTTGGTGCCATTGTCAGAAACGACCATTCCTGGCTTAAGCTGACGTGGCGTCAACCACCTCTCGGCCTGCCCTGCAGAGCTGCCAGAACCTCTGGCCCAGTGTGGCTCCTGTCCCCCAAACACACCAGCGCAAGCACGGCATGGCATCTTTTTGCCTGCGTACTTGCGTAGCCCCTTGTACGCCTACGGAGCACCGCTGGTTCCAAGGACAGAGCACTGGAGGAAGAAGAAGAGGAGGGGGTGGAGGAGAGAGGTGTGTCACAACCAGTAGCAGTAGTCGCGTTTTGGAGGCGTGGTGGCGGAACAACCTCCAACACTACTGCACCTTGTCCTGCATCCCTCCCAGCTGCCAATAGAGTGACCCAATGGGCCGTGAAAGAAAGGTACCGTCCCTGTCCATGCCTGCTGGACCATGAGTCAGCGGTAATATGCACCTTACCGCTGACCGCCCTGTCCAGCGAGGCATGGACATTGCCCTCCACATGCCGGTAGAGAGACGGAATCGCCTTCCGCGAGAAAAAGTGGCGTTTGGGAACCTGCCACTGAGGAACCGCACATTGAACAAACTCACGGAAGGGGGCCGAGTCTACCAACTGAAAAGGCAGCAGTTGAAGTGCTAGCAATTTAGCAAGGCTAGCATTCAACCGCTGGGCATGTGGATGGCTGGGAGTGTACTTCTTTCTACGGTCCAGCAGCTGGGGCAGGGAAATTTGCCTGCTGCATTCGGACGTCGGTGTACTGCAAGTACTTGGTTGTGACACACCGAATTCTACACCTTCAGTCCTCTCAGAGCAGCTTTCAGAGAGGACTGAAGGTGTAGTGGGGATGGAGATCCCAGCTGAGGAGGAGCAAGGAGAGGTCCGCTTAGTTCTTTGGTGTGGGTCTTTTATGTGTGCCTGCCAACGAGCTGCATGGCAGGTCGCCATATGTCTGGTCATGCTTGTCGTGCCCAAGCGGCTGATGTTTTGGCCACGCGAGATACGCTTGAGACAAATATTGCAAATAGCAGTGGTGCGATCTGCTGCACTCGTCTCAAAAAAGGCCCACACCAAAGAACTTTTCTGATAACGTGCAGAGGCAGCGCCCTGCACAGGCGGAGCTCTGCGGTGTTGTACAGTTGCTGTGCTGGCCTCTACCTGGCCTCCAGGGGCATCCTGCCTCGTTGGACATGTGACGCCGCATCCTCCTCCTCCTCGTCCTCCTCCTCATCCTCTCTCCCTTGAGGCACCCACGTGGAGTCAGTGACCTCATCATCCCCTCCCTCTTCACCACTAGAGCAAACCTGGCAGTAAGCTGCAGCTGGTGGAACTGTACTGCCAGATTCCTCAAGCTGGGTATCGTCATCCGAGCCTTCGAATCGTTGGGCATCCTCCTGGAGCATGTACCCAACACTGTGCTCAAAGAGTTCGGGGGACTCCTCAGGAGGACATGGTGGGTCTAGGGAAGGGGTGGCTGATGATGCTCTGTCAGTACCCTGAGCCTGGGTGAGAGAGGATGAGGAGGATGAGGAGGGCTTGGTCATCCATTCTACCAAGCCTTCAGCATGATGCGGCTCCACATGTCCAGCTGCCGAAAACAAAGACGCGCGTGTCCCATGGCCACGTGCTGATGACGATGCACGACCACGTCCACGTCCACGGCCACGTCCACTAGAAACAGAGCCTGCCTGCCCTGTGTTCTTGGCTCTGCACGCTCTGCCTCCCCTTGGCGGTCTTCCAGCCATTGTAGTCGGTAGTCCTGTGGGTGCTGCTGAGAAGAAAATATAGGAGCTCTGTGTGATGCCACTAACACACTAGAAGTCCTATGGGTGCTTCTGCAAAGAAAATAGAGGAGCTCTGTGTGATGCCACTAACACACTAGAAGTCCTATGGGTGCTTCTGCAAAGAAAATAGAGGAGCTCTGTGTGATGCCACTAACACACTAGAAGTCCTGTGGGTGCTTATGCAAAGAAAATAGAGGAGCTCTGTGTGATGCCACTAACACACTAGAAGTCCTGTGGGTGCTTATGCAAAGAAAAGAGAGGAGCTCTGTGTGATGCCACTAACACACTAGAAGTCCTGTGGGTGCTGCTGAGAAGAATATATAGGAGCTCTGTGTGATGCCACTAACACACTAGAAGTCCTATGGGTGCTTCTGCAAAGAAAATAGAGGAGCTCTGTGTGATGCCACTAACACACTAGAAGTCCTGTGGGTGCTGCTGAGAAGAATATATAGGAGCTCTGTGTGATGCCACTAACACACTAGAAGTCCTATGGGTGCTTCTGCAAAGAAAATAGAGGAGCTCTGTGTGATGCCACTAACACACTAGAAGTCCTGTGGGTGCTTCTGCAAAGAAAATAGAGGAGCTCTGTGTGATGCCACTAACACACTAGAAGTCCTGTGGGTGCTGCTGAGAAGAATATATAGGAGCTCTGTGTGATGCCCATAACACACTAGAAGTCCTATGGGTGCTTCTGCAAAGAAAATAGAGGAGCTCTGTGTGATGCCACTAACACACTAGAAGTCCTGTGGGTGCTTCTGCAAAGAAAATAGAGGAGCTCTGTGTGATGCCACTAACACACTAGAAGTCCTGTGGTGCTGCTGAGAAGAATATATAGGAGCTCTGTGTGATGCCACTAACACACTAGAAGTCCTATGGGTGCTTCTGCAAAGAAAATAGAGGAGCTCTGTGTGATGCCACTAACACACTAGAAGTCCTGTGGGTGCTGCTGAGAAGAATATATAGGAGCTCTGTGTGATGCCACTAACACACTAGAAGTCCTATGGGTGCTTCTGCAAAGAAAATAGAGGAGCTCTGTGTGATGCCACTAACACACTAGAAGTCCTGTGGGTGCTTCTGCAAAGAAAATAGAGGAGCTCTGTGTGATGCCACTAACACACTAGAAGTCCTGTGGGTGCTTATGCAAAGAAAATAGAGGAGCTCTGTGTGATGCCACTAACACACTAGAAGTCCTGTGGGTGCTTATGCAAAGAAAATAGAGGAGCTCTGTGTGATGCCACTAACACACTAGAAGTCCTGTGGGTGCTTATGCAAAGAAAATAGAGGAGCTCTGTGTGATGCCACTAACACACTAGAAGTCCTGTGGGTGCTTCTGCAAAGAAAATAGAGGAGCTCTGTGTGATGCCACTAACACACTAGAAGTCCTGTGGGTGCTGCTGAGAAGAATATATAGGAGCTCTGTGTGATGCCACTAACACACTAGAAGTCCTATGGGTGCTTCTGCAAAGAAAATAGAGGAGCTCTGTGTGATGCCACTAACACACTAGAAGTCCTGTGGGTGCTGCTGAGAAGAATATATAGGAGCTCTGTGTGATGCCACTAACACACTAGAAGTCCTATGGGTGCTTCTGCAAAGAAAATAGAGGAGCTCTGTGTGATGGGACTAACACACTTCAAGTCCTATAGGTGCTTCTGGGAAGAAAATATAGCTCTGTGTGTGTGATGGGACTAACACACTTCAAGTCCTATAGGTGCTTCTGGAACAAAATATAGCTCTGTGTGTGTAATGGGACTAACACACTTCAAGTCCTATAGGTGCTTCTGGAACAAAATATAGCTCTGTGTGTGTGATGGGACTAACACACTTCAAGTCCTATAGGTGCTTCTGGGAAGAAAATATAGCTCTGTGTGTGTAATGGGACTAACACACTTCAAGTCCTATAGGTGCTTCTGGGAAGAAAATATAGCTCTGTGTGTGTGATGGGACTAACACACTTCAAGTCCTATAGGTGCTTCTGGGAAGAAAATATAGCTCTGTGTGTGTAATGGGACTAACACACTTCAAGTCCTATAGGTGCTTCTGGAACAAAATATAGCTCTGTGTGTGTGATGGGACTAACACACTTCAAGTCCTATAGGTGCTTCTGGGAAGAAAATATAGCTCTGTGTGTGTAATGGGACTAACACACTTCAAGTCCTATAGGTGCTTCTGGGAAGAAAATATAGCTCTGTGTGTGTGATGGGACTAACACACTCAAGTCCTATAGGTGCTTCTGGGAAGAAAATATAGCTCTGTGTGTGTGATGGGACTAACACACTTCAAGTCCTATAGGTGCTTCTGGGAAGAAAATATAGCTCTGTGTGTGTAATGGGACTAACACACTTCAAGTCCTATAGGATGCTTCTGGGAAGAAAATATAGCTCTGTGTGTGTGATGGGACTAACACACTTCAAGTCCTATAGGTGCTTCTGGGAAGAAAATATAGCTCTGTGTGTGTAATGGGACTAACACACTTCAAGTCCTATAGGTGCTTCTGGGAACAAAATATAGCTCTGTGTGTGTGATGGGACTAACACACTTCAAGTCCTATAGGTGCTTCTGGGAAAAAATATAGCTCTGTGTGTGTAATGGGACTAACACACTTCAAGTCCTATAGGTGCTTCTGGGAACAAAATATAGCTCTGTGTGTGTGATGGGACTAACACACTTCAAGTCCTATAGGTGCTTCTGGGAAGAAAATATAGCTCTGTGTGTGTAATGGGACTAACACACTTCAAGTCCTATAGGTGCTTCTGGGAAGAAAATATAGCTCTGTGTGTGTAATGGGACTAACACACTTCAAGTCCTATAGGTGCTTCTGGGAACAAAATATAGCTCTGTGTGTGTGATGGGACTAACACACTTCAAGTCCTATAGGTGCTTCTGGGAAGAAAATATAGCTCTGTGTGTGTAATGGGACTAACACACTTCAAGTCCTATAGGTGCTTCTGGGAACAAAATATAGCTCTGTGTGTGTGATGGGACTAACACACTTCAAGTCCTATAGGTGCTTCTGGGAAAAAATATAGCTCTGTGTGTGTGATGGGACTAACACACTTCAAGTCCTATAGGTGCTTCTGG
The DNA here is from genome assembly GCA_028564925.1 of Lithobates sylvaticus. Taxonomy (NCBI): domain Eukaryota; kingdom Metazoa; phylum Chordata; class Amphibia; order Anura; family Ranidae; genus Lithobates; species Lithobates sylvaticus. The sequence goes on from CM053028.1 coordinate 469,942,907, forward strand.
GAACAAAATATAGCTCTGTGTGTGTGATGGGACTAACACACTTCAAGTCCTATAGGTGCTTCTGGAACAAAATATAGCTCTGTGTGTGTAATGGGACTAACACACTTCAAGTCCTATAGGTGCTCTGGGAAGAAAATATAGCTCTGTGTGTGTGATGGGACTAACACACTTCAAGTCCTATAGGTGCTTCTGGGAAGAAAATATAGCTCTGTGTGTGTAATGGGACTAACACACTTCAAGTCCTATAGGTGCTTCTGGGAACAAAATATAGCTCTGTGTGTGGGTGATGGGACTAACACACACTTCAAGTCCTATAGGTGCTTCTGGGAAGAAAATATAGCTCTGTGTGTGTAATGGGACTAACACACTTCAAGTCCTATAGGTGCTTCTGGGAACAAAATATAGCTCTGTGTGTGTGATGGGACTAACACACTCAAGTCCTATAGGTGCTTCTGGGAAGAAAATATAGCTCTGTGTGTGTAATGGGACTAACACACTTCAAGTCCTATAGGTGCTTCTGGGAAGAAAATATAGCTCTGTGTGTGTAATGGGACTAACACACTTCAAGTCCTATAGGTGCTTCTGGGAACAAAATATAGCTCTGTGTGTGTAATGGGACTAACACACTTCAAGTCCTATAGGTGCTTCTGGGAAGAAAATATAGCTCTGTGTGTGTGATGGGACTAACACACTTCAAGTCCTATAGGTGCTTCTGGGAAGAAAATATAGCTCTGTGTGTGTAATGGGACTAACACACTTCAAGTCCTATAGGTGCTTCTGGGAACAAAATATAGCTCTGTGTGTGTGATGGGACTAACACACTTCAAGTCCTATAGGTGCTTCTGGGAAGAAAATATAGCTCTGTGTGTGTGATGGGACTAACACACTTCAAGTCCTATAGGTGCTTCTGGGAACAAAATATAGCTCTGTGTGTGTGATGGGACTAACACACTTCAAGTCCTATAGGTGCTTCTGGGAACAAAATATAGCTCTGTGTGTGTAATGGGACTAACACACTTCAAGTCCTATAGTGCTTCTGGGAACAAAATATAGCTCTGTGTGTGTGATGGGACTAACACACTTCAAGTCCTATAGGTGCTTCTGGGAACAAAATATAGCTCTGTGTGTGTAATGGGACTAACACACTTCAAGTCCTATAGGTGCTTCTGGGAAGAAAATATAGCTCTGTGTGTGTGATGGACTAACACACTTCAAGTCCTATAGGTGCTTCTGGGAAGAAAATATAGCTCTGTGTGTGTAATGGGACTAACACACTTCAAGTCCTATAGGTGCTTCTGGGAAGAAAATATAGCTCTGTGTGTGTGATGGGACTAACACACTTCAAGTCCTATAGGTGCTTCTGGGAAGAAAATATAGCTCTGTGTGTGTAATGGGACTAACACACTTCAAGTCCTATAGGTGCTTCTGGGAACAAAATATAGCTCTGTGTGTGTGATGGGACTAACACACTTCAAGTCCTATAGGTGCTTCTGGGAAGAAAATATAGCTCTGTGTGTGTAATGGGACTAACACACTTCAAGTCCTATAGGTGCTTCTGGGAACAAAATATAGCTCTGTGTGTGTGATGGGACTAACACACTTCAAGTCCTATAGGTGCTTCTGGGAAGAAAATATAGCTCTGTGTGTGTAATGGGACTAACACACTTCAAGTCCTATAGGTGCTTCTGGGAAGAAAATATAGCTCTGTGTGTGTAATGGGACTAACACACTTCAAGTCCTATAGGTGCTTCTGGGAACAAAATATAGCTCTGTGTGTGTAATGGGACTAACACACTTCAAGTCCTATAGGTGCTTCTGGGAAGAAAATATAGCTCTGTGTGTGTGATGGGACTAACACACTTCAAGTCCTATAGGTGCTTCTGGAAGAAAATATAGCTCTGTGTGTGTAATGGGACTAACACACTTCAAGTCCTATAGGTGCTTCTGGGAACAAAATATAGCTCTGTGTGTGTGATGGGACTAACACACTTCAAGTCCTATAGGTGCTTCTGGGAAGAAAATATAGCTCTGTGTGTGTGATGGGACTAACACACTTCAAGTCCTATAGGTGCTTCTGGGAACAAAATATAGCTCTGTGTGTGTGATGGGACTAACACACTTCAAGTCCTATAGGTGCTTCTGGGAACAAAATATAGCTCTGTGTGTGTAATGGGACTAACACACTTCAAGTCCTATAGGTGCTTCTGGGAACAAAATATAGCTCTGTGTGTGTGATGGGACTAACACACTTCAAGTCCTATAGGTGCTTCTGGGAAGAAAATATAGCTCTGTGTGTGTAATGGGACTAACACACTTCAAGTCCTATAGGTGCTTCTGGGAACAAAATATAGCTCTGTGTGTGTGATGGGACTAACACACTTCAAGTCCTATAGGTGCTTCTGGGAACAAAATATAGCTCTGTGTGTGTAATGGGACTAACACACTTCAAGTCCTATAGGTGCTTCTGGGAACAAAATATAGCTCTGTGTGTGTAATGGGACTAACACACTTCAAGTCCTATAGGTGCTTCTGGGAAGAAAAATATAGCTCTGTGTGTGTAATGGGACTAACACACTTCAAGTCCTATAGGTGCCTCTGGAACAAAATATAGGAGCTCTGCCTGCCTGCCACGAAACACACTACAAGTCCTATAGGTGCTTCTGGTAACAAAATATAGGAGCTCTGCCTGCCTGCCACTAACACACTACAAGTCCTATAGGTGCTTCTGGTAACAAAATATAGGAGCTCTGCCTGCCTGCCACGAACACACTACAAGTCCTATAGGTGCTTCTGGTAACAAAAATATAGGAGCTCTGCCTGCCTGCCACTAACACACTACAAGTCCTATAGGTGCTTCTGGTAACAAAATATAGGAGCTCTGCCTGCCTGCCACTAACACACTACAAGTCCTATAGGTGCTTCTGGTAACAAAATATAGGAGCTCTGCCTGCCTGCCACGAACACACTACAAGTCCTATAGGTGCTTCTGGTAACAAAATATAGGAGCTCTGCCTGCCTGCCACTAACACACTACAAGTCCTATAGGTGCTTCTGGTAACAAAATATAGGAGCTCTGCCTGCCTGCCACGAACACACTACAAGTCCTATAGGTGCTTCTGGTAACAAAATATAGGAGCTCTGCCTGCCTGCCACTAACACACTACAAGTCCTATAGGTGCTTCTGGTAACAAAATATAGGAGCTCTGCCTGCCTGCCACGAACACACTACAAGTCCTATAGGTGCTTCTGGTAACAAAATATAGGAGCTCTGCCTGCCTGCCACGAACACACTACAAGTTCTATAGGTGCTTCTGGTAACAAAATATAGGAGCTCTGCCTGCCTGCCACGAACACACTACAAGTCCTATAGGTGCTTCTGGTAACAAAATATAGGAGCTCTGCCTGCCTGCCACGAGCACACTACAAGCCCCTCTTTGTCAATCAATCTTTGTAACTGAATCTATCTAACTCAATCTCTGCAAATGAATCTCTCTATCTATCTAAATGCAGCAGAGTGTCACAGAAACAGCCTGCTCAATCTGCGCCGGAACAGCATGTGACCGGCGCAGACGGCGTGGCGGCGTTTTATAGGGGGGGGGGGGCGTGTACTACAGCCCCTGAGCTGTAATTGGCTACAGGCGTCCTGCCTGTAGCCAATTATGGCTCTTCGAGTTTCCGGGGCTGTGATTGGCCAAGCATGCGGGGTCACAGTGCATGCTTGGCCAATCATCAGCCAGCAATGCACTGCGTCGGCCGCGCCGGCCGCAATGCATTGCGGGGCCGCTCGCATCACACGAACGTGATGCGAGCGGCCAAAATAGTTCTGGGCTCGCCGAGCGAGCGAACGCCCGGTGCTCGATGCGAACGTGGGTTCGCATCGAGCACCGGGCCCATCCTTACTGCACACCCATGCAACACGCATTCTCCGCTTGCTTCCAGACACAAGAAGTCATTCCCTTGGCTTTGACTAGGAGATCCCTGCCCCTCTTAAATATAGCACAAAAACTTGAGGCAAACTTTATGCACGAGTGTATGCTCTTCTTGTGTAGAACTTCTCCCAGCTGAACTGCTTGCAGGCACTACCAGCCCTCCTGGCTGCCCTGAAGATCTCCCAGGGCAAGCTAATCAAAGGGTTAAGCACAGCACTATCCTTTTAGAAAACTTGCTACATGTGGCAGTCCTCCCCTTGAATGTCCCTGGGTGTGCTGATGTACTCTGTACACTGTCCTCCTTGCTCTCGCTGCCTCCCAGGCAAGATTCCATGTCAAACTGCTCTGCTAAATGGATCCCCCTGAACCAGCCTGAGCCCAGCCTGGAGCTGGGGTCTCCCCTAGATCTAGGAGACTTCTCTTAGTCCACCGACAGTCTCCTCTGCACTCCATCTCTCACCCAACTCCCATACTGGCATGACTCCTCCATATTTAAGAGCTGGCTTAGCCACCCTGCCAGGCCCGCTGCCTGGGGATTGGCCAAGTTCCCCTAAGTATGAAGAAAAACCCTCCTGGCCTCCGCCCACTAACTTCTAGAAATGTCTCAAAACTTCTAGAACCAGGGGGAGACACCAGAGACATGTGTGTATGGGTCATCTAGCCTGACCTGCAATAAACCCTTGACCCAGATTCCAAACGAATTTTACCATGAGTCAAATAAACTTTCCTGTACTTAAACACTTGCTCACTAGAGGGTGCTACAATTATATGCAGCTTACCAATGTTTAGATGTAATAGTTGTGTTTTTTTCTGTTTTTTTTTAGCTTTCTTTTTTCTATTTTCATCTGGTGGATCACCAGATGAAAATAGAAGGAAAGAAAGCTAAAAAAAAAAAAAGAAAAGCTTACTGGATCAGCCAGTAAACTGGTTGCTTTTGAGAAGCACACACTTTCCAGCAGAATGTATCAGTTACAGGGATGAGACATACCATTTACCACTAGCAGGAGTGCTTAAAATTATAAGATTTTATATATTTATGTAAAACCTTTATCCCAAAAGAAAAAAAAGAACTGTTTGCTATATTGGATTATAAAGTGTGAGCTGGAATACTTGTTACTGTATTTAAATCTGCTAATACATTTAACACTACCCTCCCCCAGACTGACAATGCTGCTGTCCAAAGATGCCCCCTCTGCTCCTTCATCCAGAGTGTGGGCACTCTAATACAGGAGATGTGTTACTGGCCAGATCATCAGGTAGAAAAAAGGGGAAAAGCCTGTAAAAAAAAGAAAACAGATGCAGCCACCACACCTAATGATTGTCCCTGGACCAAGTCTGTTCCTGGATTGGATTAGAATTTTGCCACTCCATCCCTCCATACCTCCCTTTTCAGCCTGGCCGTACCGGCGCCCCCTGTCACAGGGATCAGAGCTTTGATTGCAGTGCAGTGTCCTGTTTTGCATCAGGGAGCAGGCAGGCTGTAACTTCAAGGGAGGATGGATGAATCCTGGTCCTCCTGACCTTGACGCACGCTACAATTCCGTGTGATTATGCTCAGTAGTAAGTGAGAGAATGAGAGGGAAGAAGCTGCCTGTCAAGTGTGTGTCAACTACCGACCCGTCCCAATTCCGAGGTTAGTTGTCTGCAGTTATGGCTTATGCAGTAGCAACTGATTAACTTTAACTTAATGTAACAGAATACAAATGACTCTGTATAATTAGTTTCTTAAATGGCAGTGATATATTTATTATGTTACTCAATTTGCTTACATCTAGCTCTTAGGACCATCAGGGTCTAGGTATAAAACCAGGGTTAGACAGATAGTAATGTATTTATGGTTTTGATTGCATTTATACAAACTGCTCCACTATAAGTTCTATATGTATTAATCCTATGATCTAATCACAAATAGATCTTCAGATTTTAGCTTTAACTTGTCCCTTAAAAATGGCATGTGCTTGGAATATTAAATGAACACTCCTGGCATCAAAATAAATGAATCTAAATTAAGTTGTTATGGTGCCAGGATGTCCCTGGTATTAGCAGGTTATTGAATCATGTGCTTGGAAGCTTGTTGTATGCAGAGAATACTTTACTTTCATGGAGGATTAGCAATGCATGTCTTACAGGAAACAGGAGGCTAGTACATACACTTAGATACAGACAATACATCCTGTTATTACATTACCACAGAGAATACACATTATAACACTGCAGTGCCACCTGCTGGGTAGAAAGGTATAATGCATATATATATTGTCAGTTTATATAATACATGTTGTTGTTCTTCCAACACCCCTTCTCAACAGCATGTACTTTGTCAAATTATATTAAGCTTCTTCAGGAAATAACTATAACGTTCCTGCAACAAAGGCTTGGTGAGTGCATTTGATGGGCAGTATTGAATGTCAATAACACCTTGCTCTTGATTGTCCCTCAGTAGGCGATACTTGACGTGATGTGTTTGGTCCTAGGATTGATCCTTTTTGATTGCATAAGCTTTAAACAACCCTGGTTGTCTTCAAAAATGGGAATTGGTTTTGACATGTCTATCCCAATGTCCACAAAAAGTTGATGAATCCATATTGCTTCTTGACAAGTGTATGCTGCTGCAATGTACTCTGCTTTAGTTGAGCGACAGTTGCTTGCTTTCAACTAGACCAACTTATGGTTCCTTCATCATACTGGAAGATGAATCCACTTGTGAATTTGCGATCTGTGCAGTCACCAACCCCTTCAGCATCCACATATCTGACCAGTTTTGGATTTGATGTCACTAGTAACCGTAACTTCATCTGAATTGTTCCTTTGAGGTACTGCGTCACTCTTTTTACTGCATTCCAGTCACGCTGACAGGGAGCTGAAACTTTCCTGCATAGTATACACACTGCTGCGGCTATGTCTGGTCTTGTCACAATGGCAAAATATAGCAGCTTACCGATTGCTCTGCAATACGTGTCATTGTTGGGTAGCAAGTTTTCTTAAAAACCACAGAGGTGATTAAATACCACCAAAAGAAATCTCTATTTGTGGGGAAAAAAGAAGGTCAATTTTGTTTGGGAGCCACGTCGCATGACCACGCAATCTCCAGTTAAAGCGACGCAGTGCCGAATCACAAAAAGTGCTCTGGTCAAATGGTCCGGGGCTTAAAGCGGAGGTCCGGCCATTTAAAAAAAAAAAAAAAGTCAGCAACTACAAACACTGTAGCTGCTGAGTTTTAATAAGGGCACTTACCTGTACAGCAAGCCCATGATGTCGGCCCCCCGAGGCTGATCCATCCATCGGATCAGGTGCCGGCACCACCATCCTAACTAAGGGAAACAGGCAGTGGAGCCTTGCGGCTTCACTGCCCGTTTCCTACTGCACATGCACGAGTTGCGCAGTGCTTTGTGAATGGCCCTGTAGTTTTCTGGAACACACACATGTCCCAATAAAAATGTTAAGCGCCCTGTCCCGCCGAGCTCGTGCACAGAAGCAAACGCATATGTGAGTAGTGCCCTCATATGAAAACAGTTTTCAAACCACACATGTCAGGTATCGCCGCGATCATTAGAGAGAGCGCAATAATTCTAGTTATAATAATAGTTCCACCCCCTGGACTAAGGAAACCGGAGGTTCTGATGGGTAACGTGACCGGGATGCGCCTCCCGGTCACGTTACCCATCGGAACATCTGGTTTCCTTAGTCCAGGGGGTGGAACGCACGCCGATCGTAGCAGCGGAAGCGACGCGGCCAGTTCACAGCCCACCCGGTCTCATATGCACATTTCCTTCAGTGCCGAGGAAAGGCACTTTTTAAAGTAAGAGGCCATTTGGCTGTTTTTTTTTATATGCTAAAAAATTTTAATAAAACGTTATTATGCCATGGTCCCGCTCTCTTTATATTTTTTTCTGAGCAACTGCGGATTGAATTAACATTCCTGGTACATCCAAGCAGAAATTCTCCATTAAAGGCGGCAGTTCATCAATCTGCCAAAGCTCCACCTGACCTGTCTTTTTCATTAACCATCTCAATACAGTGCATTTTCACCCCCTTCCTGCCCAAGCCATTTTTCAGCTTTCAGCGCTGTCACACTTTGAATGACAAACACTGTACCCAGAGGAAATTGTTATCATTTTGTTCCCACAAATAGAGCTTTCTTTTTGGTGGTATTTGATCACCTCTGCGGTTTTTATTTTTTGCGCTATAAACAAAGTGACAAGTTTAAAAAAACAATATTTTTTACTTTTTGCTATACTAAATATCCCCCAAAAAAATATTAAAAAACGTTTTTTCCTCAGTTTAGGCCGATACGTATTCTTCTACATATTTTTGGTAAAAAAAATCGCAATAAGCGTATATTGATTCGTTTGCACAAAAGTTATAGCGTCTAGAAAATAGAGGATAGATTTATAGCATTTTTATTATTTATTTATTTTTAACTAGTAATGGCGGCGATCTGCGATTTTTATCATGACTGCGATATTGCAGCGGACATATCGGACACTTTTGACACATTTTTGGGACCATTCACATTTATACAGCGATCCGTGCTATAAAAATGCATTGATTACTGTATAAATGTGACTGGCAGAGAAGGGGTTAACACTAGGGGGCGCTGAAGGGGTTAATATGTTCCCTGGGAGTGATTCTAACTGTAGGGGGAGGGGACTCACAAGGGGAGGAGACCGATCAGTGTTTCTCTGTACTGGGAACACACCATCGGTCTCCTCTCTTCTGACAGGACCGTGGATCTGTGTGTTTACATACACAGATCCACGGTCCTGCTGTGTTACCGGGCAATCGCGGGTGCCCGGCGGACATGGTGGCCGCCGTGCACGCGCATCGGGTGCCCAGTGACATGGCAGGCACATGCGTGCTCCCTGGAGGGCCAGGAAGGGGAGGGCGTCATATGACGCCCTCCCGCCCTGAGAGCTGCGCCGCCTGGCCGTCAATTGACAGCCGGTGGTCGCAAAGCAGTTAAAGGGGTCATGGTGAGTTGGTGAGTAGGCTACCTACCATTATCCACCGGGTGACGCATCTGTGTTTTTTACTTCCAAGTGGTGACGGTGTATTTAATCTACTCACTTCATGCAACTTTTTTCCAACCATATGGACATTTTCTGAGATTATTTTTATGTTATATACTATATGTATTTATGTTTATGCACATTAATATTCCAACACTTGTTGAATTATTATGGTCCATTAATAGGCACCAGTGCACTCTTTTTGCGACAATTACCATTAATTAGGTAGATTGTCATAGCGCCCCCTTATCATATACAACCCACAATTTCACAAAGTCAGCTTTTGCACTTTGAGGGGAGCAGCATTTATTACACTATTTTATATATTTGTTTCATCTTATTTCAGTCCCAGTGCAGGGTTTCCCTTACTCTGGTTTATTCAGCACAATGCTTGTGCTGTATAATTTTGCCCCCGTATCACCTGAAATACCTGGCTGATCCTGCCTGGCTATGCCCTCCCCTTTGCAAAGTGACCACGATATATCATGGCTGCTGAGCCCTGACACCATGGTCATTTACGTGATTCCATAATCCGCAGCCCTGCTCTCCTGTGTCTGTGTCTCCTCTGTCCTCCTCCCCCTCCCCCCCTCCTCTCCCCCCTCCCCTCTCTGCCTGTCTGCACCCACCCCCCTGCTCCTGCTGCTCTCATATTTCATATAAAATCACCCCATCTGCGCTGTAATATACCAATAAGGGTTCCTGTACCTGTGTTATGAATAACATGTGCTTATCAGTATCTATATCAGCGCGGCTCCCTGTGATCAGCTGAAGCGTGGTTCTCTCTTTTCGAGCCTCTCCTTACTAGCTGTCAGCGGGAGTGCTCGATCCCGCCCACTGGAACTGAGAGACGAAAAATCAGCTGAGCGCCGGGAGCTGCGCTGATATAGATACAGATAAGCATATGTTTTACATAACACAGGTACAGGGACACTTATTGGTATACTACAGTATGGATGGGATGATTTTATAAGTGGGTTAAAGTGGTTGTATACCCGCTGAAACTTTTTTTTTTTTTATACACCTGTAAGGGAAAAGGCATAATGAGCTAGTATGCACCGCATACTAGCTCATTATGAAATACTTACTTTAGAACGAGGGGTCGGTAACTCACCTGGTCCACGCCGAGGTAGCTGACATGTTGCCTCGGCGTGTCTTCCGGGTATCGCGACTCCAGCACTTTGAGTGGCAGATGTCCTCACTCCCGCACATGCGCACAGGAGACTTCTTCCCGGCAAGGTTCGGATTCGGATTTATTTAGCCGAGAATCCCCCGTGCGCATGCGCCGCTGCAGTCAGCAGCGCATTGCACGGGGAATATCTCCTAAACTGTAAAGGTTTAGAAGATATTTTTTTTACCTACAGGTAAGCCTCATTATAGGCTTACCTGTAGGTAAAAGTAATTTTTTTGACTATGCAACCACTTTATTTACCACTTTAACCACTTCAGCCCTGGAAGAATTTACCCCCTTCCTGACCAGAGCACTTTTTGCGATTCGGCACTGCATCGCTTTAACTGACAATTGCATGGTCGTTCAACGTTGCAACGTTTCCCACAAATAGAGCTTTCTTTTGGTGGTATTTGATCGCCTATGCGGCTTTTATTTTTTGGGCTATAAACAAAAAAAGAGCGTCAATTTTGAAAAAGACGCATTATTTTGTACTTTTTGCTATAATAAATATCCCCATTTTTTTAAAAAAAAAAAGCTATTTTTTCTCAGTTTAGGCCGATATGTATTATTCTACATATTTTTGGTAAAAAAAAAATGCAAGAAGCTTATATTGATTGCTTTGCGCAAAAGTTATAGCGTCTACAAAATAGGGGTTAGATTTATAGCATTTTTATTATTATTTTTTGTTTACTAGTAATGGCAGCGATCTGCGATTTTTATCATGACTATGACATTATGGCGGACACATCGGACAATTTTGACACATTTGTGGGACCATTGGCGTTAAAACAGCGATCAATGCTATAAAAATGCATTGATTACTGTAAAAATGTCACTGGCAGTGAAGGGGTTAACACTAGGGGACGATCAAGGGGTTAATTGTGTTCCCTGGGAGGTGATTCTAAATGAAGGGGGAGGGTTATGACTAGAGGAAGTGATGGATCGTGGTTCCAAGCTAATAGGAAAACACGATCTGTCACTCCTGTCAGAACAGAACAGGGAAGTGTGTGTTTACACACACTCATCTCTGTTCTGTGTCTCCTGCTCATGATCGCTCGTGGCCAGCGTTCATCGCGACTGTCAGCCACGAGCATTGGCACCCCCGTTGTGCGGTGGCACGCACGTGCCTGCTATCCCGACCCCGCAAGCCGACGTATAGCTACGATGGCTTGCGCAGGGGAGCCAACCTGCCGCAGTATAACTGGGTTGGTCGGGAAGCGGTTAAGGCGTCAGCATACCAAGACATTTTGGACAATTTCATGCTCCCCACTTTGTGGGAACAATTTGGGGATGACCCCTTCCTGTTCCAACATGACTGCACACAAGTGCACAAAGCAAGGTCCATAAAGACATGGATGAGCGAGTTTGGGGTGGAGGAACTTGACTGAGCTACACAGGGTCCTGACCTCAACCTGATAGAGCACCTTTGTGATGAATTTGAGTGGAGGCCTTTTTGTCTAAAAGCAGTGCCTGACCTCACAAATGCGCTTCTGGAAGAATGTTCAAACATTCCAATAGACACGCTCCTAAACCTTGTGGACAGCCTTCCCAGAAGAGTTGAAGCTGTTATAGCTGCAAAGGGAGGGCCAACTCAATACTGAACCCTACGGACTAAGACTGGGATGCCATTAAAGTTCATGTGTGCATGTAAAGGCAGGCGTCACAATATGTTTGGTAATATAGTGTATCTCTTATTCTGTATTCTTCATTTTAACCACTAGATGGTAGACTCAGTTCAAATAAAGGACCTATAATGTGTACTAGAAAACTGCAAGCTAATGAAACACCAGTGTATACCTGCAGCCAGTATTTTTACTAAGTACTCATTACAACTCATAAAAGAAATATGCAAGGGAATGTGCCTGGAAAATAGCAGTGGTTTCTGGTCTTACATCTTTTTATAAACAGTGTAGGTATACACAAAACCGTGTTTGCAAAACAAAAACTAAACATAAAAATCAGATAAACTAAAACAAAACAAAGTGACCTTGTAGGGCTTGGCACAGATCTATGCGTGCATGGAACACGTACAAAAATCGCAGCATTATTTTATACAAAGAGTTAGGACTTCTTTCCCCATGTTTCTCATGGTTAGGGCAGAGCAAGGAAATAAATAGGTTGCCCTGCCCGTCACATACATGCACAAATGTGCACACATAGGTCTGAACCAAGCCTTAGGGCCGTTTCAGAAGTGTGGAAACCTTTGCCGCTAGGGTTGACAGGTGCCTCTTTTAACCCTCAAAAGGCTAGGAAATCATGCCATTACCACGGCCATTGTACACAGCTGCAGGACGGCTGTGTCGCCTCCTTATTGACTTGAATGGGTTGTGTTCGGTGGAAGCATTGCCCGCTAAATGCAACAGGGGCTTTCATTTTTGCTGAGGCCACGAAGCAAAGCATCACCCCATGGCATGTGTTCAATCCTTAGCGGTTGTATGTCTTGGTTTAGGTGGGAGGTCAGGGGACAGTAAGACTGTTACAAGGTCCTGGTTCCCCAATTAAAACACAAAACCCCTAGACTGATTACTGAGCCAGTGGAAGAATGCTGAAAATGCTGTGTGCCTGGCTGTGTGTGCTGTAAACGGGGGAAATAGGTCCAACTACCAACGACTCCTGCGAGGGTAGTGCTACACAAGAAAGACATTAATGTCTTTGGATCCTGATGCCCACATTATGTAAATAACAGCTACAAATGTAAATTAAAATGCCTAACAAAATGTTACAGAAATAAATAAAAGTATCTTCTAGCTTGAACCAGCACTGTGAAAAGGTCATATTAGTGAAAGTTATAACCTAGTGAGTAGTGAATAGTGAGTGAATCAGCATAGACTGAGATCCAACCCTGCCTGTGTAGCACCCTCGAGTGCAGTGGTCTCCAAACTGCGGCCCAGGGGTCAAATGCGGACCTTTGCTTGCCTTTAACTGGCCCTCGGGGAACTATTCATCCCACTGATATTAGACACCATTCTGCCCACTGACACCAACAATAGGCATAATTCCTGACAATGACAACAATGGAGTGCGAATTCTCCCACGGACACCAACAATTGGCACCATTTCTACCCCCAATACCACAGATGGGACACTATTTACTACCACTGATGCCAGAAAAAAATGTATATTCCCGCTGGCCACAGTCTGGCCCCCCTAAAGTCTGAAGGACTGTAAACTGTCCCTTTGAGTAGAAAGTTTGGTTGTGTTTGTTTTAAAATGCAAAAAAAAAAAACGACAGAGGTTCTAGCCTTTTTCCATTCTCTACATGTACTGTTTCTTGTAAATACCTTTGTTTTCATAATTTTAAAATGCAGCTAGAGTTCTACTTTAACCCTGTCATCTGAGATCTTTTGAAAAAAAAAACTGTTTGCTGTAACTGCTTATAAAGTGTAAGTTGGAGTTTGTTTTCAAGTTGTGCTGCAGATTCCACATGTACTGTTTCTTGTAAATACCAGAAGAGAGTGCCATGACCACTGCCCCAGGTTTCCGGTTTCAGAGTGGCTCCTTTCTCTTGCAGCATCCTGTGGAGTCACCCCTAATTTTAAACTGTGTGCATCAATAGAAACACACAGCCCTATAGCCTAGGTTGGCATGTTGCAGAACGTCCCCCACATCCTACTATTACATCACAAACATTAATATTTTATAAACTAAACCTGACATGTTTTTATTGCTGCTTTTTGTGTTCATTTTGTTTGGGGTTGATTCACTAAAGGAAAATAGGTTGTCACTCTGCAAGAGCAGTTGCATCAGAGCCTAATACATGAGGGTGCTTTCAGCTTTTATTTATTTATGTAAAACCTTTATCCCAAAAAGAAAAAAAAAACCACGTCGGCTTTCCGACGGCAAATGTGCGATCGGAGCTTTTTGTCGGAAATTCAGACCGTGTGTAGGCTCCATCACTGATCGTCAAAGTGCAGTTTCCGACAGCAAAATCCGTTCTCGTAAATTCCGATCGTGTGTACACAATTCCGACGCACAAAAATTCCACGCATGCTCAGAATCAAGCAGAAGAGCCACACTGGCTATTGAACTTCATTTTTCTCGGCCCGTCATACGTGTTGTACGTCACCGTGTTCTTGACGTTCGGAATTTCCAACCAACTTTGTGCGACCGTGTGTATGCAAGACAAGTTTGAGCCAACATCCGTCGGAAAAAAAACATGGATTTTGTTGTCGGAATGTGCGATCGTGTGTACGCAGCATTAGTGTCCACTCAACTACTATCACCAGCATAAAAAAAGGGAAAATTCAAAATGTTAAATCTGTTACATAGTTTCATAGTACCATAGTAGGTAAAGTTGAATAAAGATAATAGTCCATGCAGTTCAATAGGTGTACATGTTTCAGTGTCTATAATTATTTTCCATATCCCTGTATTTTGTGTTCTTTAAGATGCACATCCAAGAGTCTTTTAAAAATATCAATACTCCCCGCAACCACCACCAATTGTGGAAGAGAGTTCCATATCCTCATTGCCCTGACAGTGAAGAACCCCTTACGCACTTTAAGCTTAAACCGCTTCTCCTCCAATCTCATAGTGTGTTCCTGTGTCCTCTTATGCCCTGTACACACGATCGGAAATTCCAACCACAAAATCCGTCAGATTTTTTCCAACGGATTTTGTCGACACTGGTGTTGCATACACACGGTCGGACAAAGTTGTTGGAAAATCTGATCATTCTGAACGTGGTGACGTTCGTTGTGTACGACGGAACTACGTAGAGGCTAGTAGCCAATAGCTTTGGTCTTGTAATGTGATCTGAGCATGCGTGGCACTTTGTCCGTCGGAATTCGCTACACACGATCGGAAAAAGTCCGATCGGACTTTGTTGTCGGAAAATTTGAGAGCAGGATCTCAAATTTTTTCCGTCTGAAATTCCGACAGTAAAAGTCCAATGGAGCCCACACACGGTCGGATTTTCCGACAACATGGTCCGATAGGACATTTTCCGTCGGAAATTCCGACCATGTGTACGGGGCATAACACTCACTGAGACTAAATAGTTTTTTTCTTATGCTGGGATCCCCATTAAGGTATTTGTAAATCACTATCATATCTCCTCTCAAGCGTAATTTCTCCAGCCAGAATAAATCTAGTGTTTGTAGTCGTTCCTCATAATTGAGGTCCTCCAGCCCCCTTAATATTTTTGTTGCCCTTCTTTGGACTCTCTCTAATTCCAGCACATACCATCTGAGGATTGGTGACCAGATCTGGACATGAACAGCAAGTGAAGGAAAAATGTATATGGTCACCTGTCCACACTGACTCTAATGCCACGAACACACGTTTGGACTTTCCGACGGGAAATGTTGGATGTGAGCTTGTTGGCTGAAAGTCCGACTGTGTGTATGCTCCATCGAACATTTGTTGTCGGACTTTCCGCCAACAAATGTTGGCTAGCAGGTTCTCAAATTTTCCACCAACAAATGTTGGCTAGCAGGTTCTCAAATTTTCCACCAACAAATGTTGGCTAGCAGCTTCTCAAATTTTCCGCCAGCAAAACTTTGTTGTCGGACTTTTCGAGCATGTGTACACAAGTCCGTCGCACAAAAGTTAATGCATGCTCGGAATCAAGCAGAAGGAGCCGGAAGCGCTCGGTCTTGTAAAACTAGTGTTTGTAATGGAGATATCACTTGACCATTGAACTTCCTTTTTATCGGCTCGCCGTACGTCTTGTGCGTCACTACGTTCGTAATTGTTGGCCAGCATTTGTGTGACCGTGTGTATGCAAGACAAGTTGGAGCCAAAGACCCTTCAAACAAAATTCCATGGTTTTGTTGTTGGAAAGTCCGATTGTGTGTACGGGGTATAAGACCCCTTTCACACTGAGGCAGTTTTCAGGCATTTTAGCGATAAAAACAGTGCCTGTAAAGCGCCCAAAAAGTGCCTTTCATGCCTCCCCAGTGTGAGAGCCCGAGCGCTTTCACACTGAGGCGGTGCGCTTGCGGGACAGGAAAAAAATTCCTGCAAGCAGCATCTTTGGTGCGGTGTGCGAGCGATGTATACAGCACTGCCCCTGCCCATTGAAAGGAATGGGCAGCGCTTCCGAAGCACCTGAAAAGCAATTTGGAAGTGGCGCAACACCAGCACTTTTAACCCTTTCTTCGGCCGC
Source organism: Lithobates sylvaticus (assembly GCA_028564925.1). Lineage (NCBI taxonomy): Eukaryota > Metazoa > Chordata > Amphibia > Anura > Ranidae > Lithobates > Lithobates sylvaticus. The sequence goes on from CM053028.1 coordinate 469,959,122, forward strand.
TAGCAGGGGTTAAAAGCCGAAAATCGCCACTAAAACGACAGTTAAGTCGCTTTACCTCTTTAGCGCTAACAGACCCGCCATCCCAGTGTAAAAGGGGTCTAACACTGATCCTAATACTAAACCTGATACTAACACAAACCTAGCTCAAGCCCTGATCTATTTTATTTATTTTACATAATGCATGCTTTTTCCCCTCACACAGGCAAATTAGTACAGAGGTAGTGGCTGTGGCCATTTACCCTGTCACCAGTGAGGCTCTTAACCTGTTCAAAAGGGTTAATCCCTTGTGATAGATTGAAAAAAGCGTTTCAATCTTCACTGGTTAAAGAGGTGTCATACTGACGCTAAGCCAAGGAACAGTGGTAAACTGAAAGAGGGAAGTGCTCAGATGGCATAATTACCCTGAAAGTTTGCTGGCACCAGAGGAAGTATACATTCGGAAAAGGATTGAGACATTGATCGATCGATTTGCTAAAACTCCTTGAAACATTGAACTTACGAATAACTCACTTAAATCTGTCCGAACCAGAGTCTAGTAGACATCCCGGGTATGATAAAGTTTGAAACACAAGATCATAAATTATAATATAATAAAAATATGTATAAAAATGATTCAATAATGTAATCAAATCAAAAACACTGAAATTTGCTCAGTTGCAGAATAGTCGCTGTCATTAAATTTATTGTTTGATGATGAATTGTGATTCTAATTTATTATCAGTGTTTTCTAGCTGGTCTAAAACCACTTTTGACATAAAGGGACACTTTTTGGTTGCTATGGACAATCTCCAGTTTCCAGGCAGAAAAAAAATGTATTTATAATATAAAACTACATGCAGGGCACTGGGCAGACCACTAGGGACAAAGGGGATGTGTATTTTTTGTATACAGTACTGTAATCTGTAAGATTACAGTACTGTATGTGTACCTTGTTTTTTAACCTTTTCGAATTTGGTGCCGATCTCCGCTCCCGTGCGCCGTAATGTCGCAGGGAACGGAGATCAGCGGCACTCGGCACTGTGTGAATCGAGCGAGCGGACGGCTCGCTCACACAGCGGGGAGACATCGCAGGATCCAGGGGACAAGGTAAGTAACTTCCCCCTGTATCCTGCAATGCAAGCCCGAGTCTGGCTCGGGGTTACCGCTTTTGGTACTGAAGATCCCGCCCCGAGCCAGACTCGGGAATACCGCCAGGGGGGTTAAGGACCGCCTCCCACCGATGTACGTCGGCAGAATGGTATGGCTGGGCACAAGCACGTACAGTGCCCTTTAAGAGCCCAGCCGTGGGTCGCGCGCGCGCCGCCGGCGGCGCACTCGCGACCGGTCCTGAGCTCCGTGACCGTGGTCGCGGAACCCGTGGACCCGATCGCCGCCGGTGTCCCGCGATTGGGTCACAGAGCTGAAGAAAGGGGAGAAGTAAGTGTAAACAAACCTCTCCCCGTGCTTCCTAGTGAGGCTGTCACTGATCGTCTGTTCCCTGTCGTAGGGAAAGACGATCAGTGATGCCACACGCCAAGCCACGCCCCGTACAGTAAAAAAAAAAAAACATAGGTCACACTTAACCCCTACACTACCCCCTAGTGGTTAACCCCTTCACTGCCAGTGACATTTTTACAGTAATCAATGCATTTTTAATCGCACTGATCGCTGTATTAATGACAATGGTCCCAAAAATGTGTCAAAATTGTCCGACGTGTCCGCCATAATGTCGCAGTCACAATAAAAATCGCTGATCGCTGCCATTACTAGTAAAAAAAAAAATATTAATAAAAATGCCATAAAACTATTCCCTATTTTGTAAACGCTATAACTTTTGCGCAAACCAATCAATAAACGCTTATTGCGATTTTTTTACCAAAAATATGTAGAAGAATACGTATCGGCCTAAACTGAGGAAAAAAAAATGTTTTTTTATATATTTTTTGGGGATATTTATTATAGCAAAAAGTAAAAAATATTGCATTTTTTTCAAAATTGTCGCTCAATTTTTGTTTATAGCGCAAAAAATAAAAACTGCAGAGGTGATCAAATACCACCAAAAGAAAGCTCTATTTGTGGGAAAAAAAGGACACCAATTTTGTTTGGGAGCCACATCGCACGACTGCGCAATTGTCAGTTAAAGCGGCGCAGTGCCAAATCGCAAAAAGGGGCCTGGTCCTTTAGCTGCAAATTGGTCCGGGGCTTAAGTGGTTAAATCACACATCATTTGGATAGAAACATAAATCAAAGCATGTATGACCATCATTAGACTGATCATACATTATGCAATCTGGTTGTATAATCGCCTAAATCTCAATACTAGGACGCGTGTTCGGCACAAACACAAGTGTGACGCCACAGAGGAATGTTCACTTCTATGAAGCCCCATATATGTGTTATGCTGTCATTTGACAGCACCCCTGGTGAACCCAATTGGCACCCCTGTTGAGAAAGACTTTATTGTATTATGGTGTGCATAGGAAATGTGGTCAGAGTCTGGTTCCTATGGGACTCTGCTGTCATATTAGATGAACTGGGCAACTTCTGTAGGGTTGTTGATACTTTGGGGATGATTTACTAATGGCAAATAGACTGTGCACTTTGCAAAGTGCAGTTGCTCCAGGGCTTAGTAAATGAAGTAAAGCTTCACTTTGGAAAGAATACCCAATTAAATGCAAGGGAAATAAAAAAAAAAAAAAATATATATATTTTTGCTTGCACATTATTGGATGATGGAAGTCAGCAGAGCTTCCCCTTATTTACTAAGCTCTGGAGAAACTGCACTTTGCAAAGTGCACAGTCTACTTGCCTTTAGTAAATCAACCCCAGTGACTATCTGCCTGAACATATATTCATGTGTTTTAAAAAAAAAAACGACAGAGGTTCTAGCCTTTTTCACTCTATGTCAACTTAAAAAATGCAGCTAGAGTTCTACTTTAACCCTGTCATCTGAGATCTTTTGCCAGAAACGATTCTGCAGATTCCACATGTACTGTTTCTTGTAAATACCTTTGTTTTTATAATTTTAAAATCGAAAGGCAGAACGTCCCCCACATCCTACTATTACATCACAAAACAATACATGTTCATCAACCACAACTGACTTTTGCTTCCTCAGTGCTGTGCTTTCCACATATTGCCTGTTGCACAATGGCAGTCTGCCCAGTGCGTGAGATGACTAAAGAAAGGTTTTGGAACTTTGAATGAGACATGTTGCATCACGTCTCCATCCTTGTAGCTATGTACAAAAAAGAGAGGGTTTGGGTTTTTAACCACTTAACAACCGCTCCATAGTTGAATGACGGTTACAGCGCGGCTCAATAACACTCGGGGGGGGGGGGGGGCGTACATTGACGTCCTCCTAGAATCCCACTCCCGTGTGCCCCCTGGGGCACACACACAGGAGTATCCCGACAGCGGCCGTTTACCATGTGATCGCTCCGTCAAATAACGGAGCGATCACTTGTAAACAAACCGGCGTCATGTCCGGTTCCTCTCTCCCCTCTCTGTACCAATCGGTACAGTGTGAGCGGAGAGGGGAGAGATCGGGTACAGCAGCACTGTGGGCTGGATCTGTAGTGCCCACAGCGCTGATCTGTGCCCATTGCAGTCTCATCCAGCCATCCATGCTCAGTCATCCCTCTGTCATACTCATCCAGCCAGCCATCCCTCTGTCATACTCATCCATCCATCCATCAGCTCATCCATACATCCAGTCATCCATCCATACTCATCCATCCATCCATGCTCAGCCATCCATACTCAGCAATACTCATCCATCCATACACCCCCATCCATACTCAGCCATAACCAGCCATACTCAGTCATACCCAGCCATACCCAGCCATACTCAGCAGTACCCAGCCATACTCAGCCATACCTAGCCATACTCAGCCGTACCCAGCTGTACTCAGCCGTACCCAGCCATATTCAGCCGTACCCAGCCGTACTCAGCCATACCCAGCCATTCTCAGCCGTACCCATTCATACTCAGCCGTACCCAGCCATACTCAGCCATTACGAGCCATACTCAGCCGTACTCAGCCATACCCAGCCATACTCAGCCATACCCAACCGTACTCAGCCGTACCCAGCCATATTCAGCCGTACCCAGCCGCACTCAGCTGTACCCAGCCATTCTCAGCCATACCCAGCCATACTCAGCCATACCCATCCGTACTTAGCCATCCCATCCGTACTCAGCCATCCCATCCGTACTCAGCCATACTCAACCATACCCAGCCATACTCAACCATCCACATTTATGGCTAAACTATGCCCAGCCATCCCAATCCACAGCTCATCCATGCCACATCAGTTCTCATCCATGCCACATCCATGCCACTACAGTGCCTCACAAATGTGTAATAGGTAGTCAAATTAGATTTGAAATGTATGCCCCTAGAACACCTGACGGTGCTCCCTGCATGTTGGGCCTTTGTATGTGGCCTGGCTGTGGAAAAGTTTCACACATGTGGTATCGTCATACTCAGGAGGAGTAGGAGAATGTATTTTGGGGTGTAACTTTTGGTATGTTCATGCTATGTGTTAGAAATATTGTATAAATTGACAACTTTGTGTAAAAAAAAAAAAAAAAATTTTTTTTAAAAATGTATTTTCTTTCCTCATTTTCCAAAAACTTGTAGAAAAAAATGACATGTTCAAAAGACATATTATGTCTCATAGATTATACATTGGGGTGTTTCTTTCCAAAATTGGGTCATTTTTGGGGCTTTTCCATTGTTCTGGTGCTCCAGGGCCTTCAAAATTGTAAGAGGTAGTCAAGAAATTATATATGCAATTTATGCTCCTAGAACACCTGAAGGTGCTCCCTCATTGTTGGGCCTCTGTATGTGGCCACGCTGTATAAAAGTCTCACATATGTGGTATTGCCATGCTCAGGAAAAGTAGCAGAATGTGTTTTGGGGTGTAATTTGTGGTATGCATATGCTGTGTGTGAGAAATAACCTGCTAATATGACATTTTTGTGAAAAAAAAGAATCTTGATTTTTTAAAGAATTGTGGCAAAAAATTACAACTTCAAAAAAGTCACTATGCCCCTTACTAAATACATTGGAATGTCTTCTTTACAAAAAGTGGTCATTTGAGGGGTATTTGTACTTTCCTGGCTTTAGGGTCTCAAGAAATGAGGTAGCCTGTCAGTACTTCAGGTGTGATCAATTTTCAGAGATTGCCACCATAGCTTGTGCACTCTATAACTTTCACAAAGACCAAATAATATACACCAATTTGGGTTATTTTTACCAAAGAAATGTAGCAGTATAACTTTGGGAAAAAATTTGTGAAGAAAAATTACTAACTTGCAAAGTGTTATAACAGAAACGAAGAAGAATTCATTTTTTTAAAGAATTTTCAGTCTTTTTTCTTTTTTTCTTTTATAGCGCAAAAAATAAAAAACGCAGCGGTGATTAAATACCACCAAAAGAAAGCTCTATTTGTGTGAAAAAAAGGAAAAAAAATTCATATGGGTACAGTTTTGCATGGTGCAGTTGGTAGAGCACCGGGCTCATAAGCGAGAAGTCATTAGTTCAAATCCCTGGACTGGTGTGTGGTAACGATGTGGTAGAACTTGGATTCCCTAGAGTGCAAGCTCAAAAAAATGAGCAAGGCAGTTGGCTGGTACATGTGGCATGCAAAGGAGACCCAGAGGGAGAAAAGTGAGAGGAATGGCCCTTAAGGAGTGGAGCTGGTTGTTGGGGTCAAGAGGCACTGGGGGTGTAGAATTAGTAGGCCAGGGGTTGTGTGGAGGGGATTTGAATAGGAAACACAATTCAACAAGCATGGGGTTTGGTGCATGCAAACTTGGGGTGCCCTATAAATAAAGGAAGTAGGTTGACATGTCAAGTATAGTCACATGTAGTTGCTGAACAGGGCTGCATGCCTAAGGTTGGTTCCATAGAGGTGGTGGAGGTTGCAGTGGGTGTGGTAAAGAGGGAATTGGGGGCAAAAAAACAGGGGGCTTTGTTGAAAAGGGGTGCATAAGCCTACTAAATCCCCTAATTTCCCCCTTATCTGAACCCAGTTTCAGCAATTACCCGGCCTGGACCTCTTTACGGTGATCCAACACCAACCTCCTCTTCTGAGGATACTTCCTGTCTTGGTGTTTTCCCCAATCACCTCCCTACTCCCAATTTCAGTGCCCTCCTCTCAGGGTGCAAATGCTTATCCTTTTTCTGAGGAAGATGGCGACGGTGGCCGGTCCACCATGTGGTCATTGTTAGTATAGTGGTGAGCATCCCCACCTGTCATGCGGGAGACCGGGGTTCGATTCCCCAACAGGGAGATGAGTTTTCATATTCGAAACACTTTACCAGCTACGCTCAAGCATTTGCGCAATTTTTCTCTGGCGTATTCATTTCTCCCATTTCCTCTCATCTTCAAATCTCTTAACCAGCTCCCTCTCTACCCCTGTCATTGGCACCGTTGCAGGTTTGGCCCCAGAGACCTCGGTATGGCAGCGTCTAAGTTCCTGCCCCTTCGCTGGTCAAGTCTAGCTGTAAAAGTGCTGCCAGATGGTCTAGGGAAAATTTAGTAGACTAGTAGGTCCTGTGAGATGAAAAGGGACACATCCCTACCCCACCAACCCCTTTTTGGTGTTGCCGTTCCCCCCCTCCCCCCTCTTTCTGAACCCATTATCGTTTTTTCCCCCAACTACCTCCTCTTCTCCCCCCACTCTTCCTGAACCCTATTTCAGTGTTCCCCCACCCACCGCACTGCTCTTCTCCCCAAACCCTTTTTTGGTGTTTTCCTACCCACCTATGCTCCACTTCCCCCCCACTCTTCCTGAAGCCCTTTTAAATGGTGCCCTGTCCACCATGTGGTCCTTGTTAGTATAGTGGTGAGCATCCCCGCCTGTCATGTGGGAGACTGGGATTTGATTCCCCAACGTGGAGGTGCATTTTCATTTTCGAAACACTTTACCAGCCACGCTCAAGCATGTGGGGAATTTTTTGCTGGCGTATTAATTTCCCCATTTCCGCTCATCTTCAAATCTCTCAACCAGCTCCCTCTCTACCCCTGCATGGTCATTGGCACCGTCGTAGGTTTGGCCCCAGAGACCTTGGTATGGCAGCGTCTAAGTTCCTGCCCCTTCGTTGGTCAAGTCTAGCTGTAAAAGTGCTGCCAGATGGTCTAGGGAAAATGTTGTAGATTAGTAGGTCCTATGAGATGAAAAGGGATACATCCCTACCCCCCAACCCCTTTTTGGTGTTGCCGTACCCACCCAGGCTTTTTTTTTTATTATTTTAGTTTCTTAGTATTTTTACAATTTAATTTATTAAATAATTTTTAACAACATTCTTTTTTTGAAAATTTTTAGGAGCCACGTTGGGGGGCTTTGGTGAAATATCAGGGGTCTAAACAGACACAGATCTCAGTTTTGAGACAGAGAAAGGGACTGAGGACCGAGATTTCCCAGTCCCTTTCTCTGCAGCTTCAGCTACACTGGACAGTGAATGAATGGGAAATGCTCTGTGCTGAGTGGTTTCCTGTTCATTCACAAACTGAAATATAGTAAACACAGGGGGAATCTGCGCAGTACTGGGTGATTAGGGTGTGCCCATGCACATCTGGCACACCCCGTGCACATGCCTATGAGGGTTTATATACATGTACAGTGCCTTGAAAAAGTATTCATACCCCTTAATTTTCCACATTTCGTCATGTTCCAACCAATAATGTCAATTATTTTTATGTGATAGACCAACACAAAGTGGTACATAATTGTGAAGTGGAAGGAAAATGTTAAATGGTTTTCAAAATGTTTACAAATAAATATCTGAAAAACGTGGTGTGTATTTGTATTCAGCCTCCCTGAGTCAATACTTTGTAGAACCACCCTTCGCTGCATATACAGCTGTAATACTCCGTACACACGAGCAGAATTTCCATCAGAAAAATATTGGATGGTTTTTCCGACGGAAATTCCGCTCAAGCTTGGCTTCCATACACACAGTCACACAAAAGTTCTCTGAACTTTTGACCGTCAAGAACGCGGTGACATACCACACTACGACGAGCCGAGAAAATTAAGTTCAAGACTTCCAAGCATGCGCCTAATTGTTTCCGAGCATATGTCAGAATTTTGCATGTAGGAATTGCCACAGACGATCGGAACTTTTTCCATCGGAAAAATAGAGAACCTGCTCTCAATCTTTTGCTGGCTGAAATTCCGCCAGCAAAAGTCCGATGGAGCATACACACGGTCGGAATTTCTGACCAAAAGCTCACATCAGACTTTTGCTGGTGAAATTTATGCTCGTATCTATGGAGCATAAGTCTTTTTGGGTATGTCTCTACCAGTTTTGCACATCTAGAGAGTGACATTTTTGCCCATTCTTCTATGCAAAATAGCTCAAGCTATGTCAGATTGGATGGAGAGCGTCTGTGAACAGCAATTTTCAAGTCCTGGACTTTGACTGGGCCATTCTCACATGAATATGCTTTGATCTAAACCAGGGGTCTCCAAACTGCGGCCCGAGGGACAGATGTGGCCCTTTGCTAGCTTTTATGCGGCCCTTGGGGCAAAACTCCTTCCACTGATATGAGGCACTATTCCTCTCCCTGACACCAACAATGGGGAATTAGATCTTCCACCGATACCAATGATGGAATACTATTCCTCCTACTAACATGGGGAATACTCCTCCTATTGACCACCAACCCTGACGCCATATTTATTGTCAATGATGCTGGGCCCGTGACATTTTCTACCCATGCTGGCCACAATCTGGCCCTCCTAAAGTCTGGAGGACAATAAAGTGGCCCTTCGTTTGAAAAGTTTGGAGACCCCTGATCTAAACCATTCCGTTGTAGCTCTGGCTGTATGTTTAGGGTGACTGCACGTAGTTCTGCAAGTGGTCTGTGATTGCAGGTAGTTCTGCGACTGCACATAGTTCTGCGAGTCTGTGAGTACATGTATAAACAAACTAAAACTCGCGCCAAAGGAAGTGCAAAAATTAAACCAATGTATAAAAATCCACTGCTGCTGTTTTGAAAGGTATAGACCTTAAAAATGGATAACATACAATATATATATATATATATATATATATATATAAACTGCTCTAGCGGATATAATGCTTGATGGATAAAGTAAAGTGCCAATCATGAATCACATAAAGTGCTATATGCAATGTAGAGTGCTAAATACGTGAAACAAAAGTAAATAAATCACATAAAGTGCTATATGCAATATAAAGTGCTAAAATACGTAATAGATCAATATCTGAGAATAAACATATATCATATAAAGTGCTAAGTGTATTCAGATAGGACGAGAAAGCAGATCCTTGAAGCGACAGTCCCCTCTGTAACCCCACTCACCAGAGCTGTTGGACCCATAGCTTTTCAATCCAGGGGTCAGATAAAGCTTATGAGGGGATTAGGTGCTGTGTGGAGATTCCATCCGTGAGGTTCCCAGAATGTTTCCAAAGGGTAGATATGCCGAAAATAGGGAAAAATAAAGATTCATGTGAAGTAATGCTTTAAAAGACCATCACTGCGCTGTTAGTATAGGTCACTCACGAGACGAAATACAGATATCAGCGTGTTTCCGGGTCCGCACGTGTAGCGTGCGTTCCACGGCAACCAGAAGCAGCATCACTGGTTCTCAATACCGAACTCCTCCAGTGAGAGTGGGGGAAGAAGAACTCCTCCAGTGAGAGTGGGGGGGAAGCGAAGGGAAAGGAAATACAGATTCTGGTGGTAGGGGACTCAATTCTTAGAAGGACAGAGAGTCCAATCTGTAACAAAGACCTGAAGCGCCGAACAGTATGTTGTCTACCGGGTGCTCAGGTTCGGCGCATCACAGATCTGGTGAACAGATTACTGGGAGGGGCTGGGGAAGACCCAGCTGTCATGGTGCATGTTGGCACCAATGACAAAGTCAGAGGCCGATGGAGTGTCCTAAAGAACGATTTTAGGGACTTAGGAGCTAAATTGAGGAAAAAGACCTCCAAGGTAGTATTCTCAGGAATACTACCGGTACATCGAGCCCCACCAGAAAGGCAGAGGGAGATTAGGGAAGTAAACAAGTGGCTGAAGAGCTGGTGTATTAAGGAGGGGTTTGGGTTCCTGGAGGACTGGGCCGACTTCTCAGTCGATCACCAGTTCTATAGAAGGGACGGACTGCACCTAAATGAGGAGGGTGCAGATCAGCTCGGAATGAAGATGGCCGAAAAGTTAGAGGGGTTTTTAAACTAGGCTATGGGGGGAGGGTCCAGAGGTAGAAATAGTCAGCGCGGAACATATTCCAGAGGGTAGTATTGGGGGCATTAGTGGTAGGTTGACCAAAGCAGATAAACCCAAGGTAAGTATAGTAGCAAGTCCTAGTTGCAATCTCGGAACACCCAATAAGGGTATATAGGATAATATGCGACCGGTCTAAACAATGTGGCATGTTCACCAATGCCAGGAGCCTGGCGAACAAGATGGGTGAACTAGAGATACTATTGTACGAGGAGGATTTGGATTTTGTGGGAATTTCAGAGACCTGGTTCAACAGCTCTCATGATTGACTGGCAAACATTCAAGGGTATACCCTTTATCGCAAGGATAGAGAGGGTAAAAAAGGGGGAGGGGTATGCCTATATATCAAGAATAATGTACAAGTGAATGTGAGAGATGACATCACTAAGGGAGCTAGGGAGGAGGTGGAATCCTTATGGGTAGAGCTCCAAAGGGATGAAGCTAAGGGGAAAATAATACTGGGAGTATGTTATAGGCCCCCTAATCTGAGGGAGGAGGGGGAGACAGATCTCCTATCACAATTTGGATCAGTAGCAAGGATGGGAAGTGTTATCATAATGGGAGATTTTAATTATCATTGCATTACATTGATGTACTGAATTTTTTTTTTTGCACTTTTACAGAAGAGGATGAAAAAAAATTTCAAATGTAGTAACAGAAGCCTCTGAAGAAAATGTATAGTAACCTGTTTGAGCAGTGGAGCAAATTAAGAAAAAAATATTTTATATACCGTCAGACGTAATATGTATTACTAGTAATAGATTGATATGGATGGGGTATGTAGAGAGAATGAAGGAGAAGAGGGATTAATAATAAAATTTGAAGGAACAACAGTACTGGGAAAGCAGAAATTGGTGGGAAAAGTAGAAGATATATGATGATATTGTGGAAGATTTAAAACTTTGGGGAATCTGATGCTGCAGGAGTAAGGAAGACATTGAAGAACATGGGCACCAATCCTGTGTGAAAGAAGTAAGTACACATTGATTCATTCATTTATTTATTCCATTTTATTTGTGGTGCTGACAAATTCTGCAGTAGTTTAAAGTGTATAGAGACATTGCCCCCAGAAGAGCTTACAGCAGTAGTGTATTTAGGTTTTGTGCTGCCCTAGGCCTGACTAAACGCATGTACCCCCTAATTTTAATATGACCTACCCCTTCCTGGTGAGGCCACACCCCTTGCTGTTTAAGACCTCCCCTGAAATTTTCGAGTGGGGACACTAGTTCTGAGGGCCAATGGATTCCCTTAATTTGCATAGATTTCCTCTCACTTCCTGTTTGGTTATGGGAGAGGGATGGTAAAAAAGTGTTGCCTATAGTTCTACTTTAAGCACAAATTTCTGATAATTTTATGGAAAGGACTAAGAAGATATAACCATGCCAATGGTGCAGCAGATAACATAGCACAGCGAGGAAGGTTTGTGATCCAGGATGATAGGACAGTCAAAATTATAAGCGGCGCCCCCCACAGTTGGAGAATGCCGGCCGCCCGCATACTGGAAGCAGTTCGTCCGCTTTATGGGCACGCTATAATAATTCGCCTCTCAGCCCAGTCCGCCCCAAAAGACTGGCACTACACTAATATAATATGATAGGATTTTCCGACAACAAATGTTGGATGTGAGCTTGTTGTCGGAAAGTCGAACCGTGTGTATGCGCCATAGAACATTTGTTGTCGGAATTTCCGCCAACAAATGTTTGAGAGCAGATTCTCAAATTTTCCGACAACAAGACTTGTTGGCGGAAATTCCGAGCATGTGTACACAATTCCGACGCACAAAAGTCCACCCATGCTCAGAATTAAGCAGAAGAGCCGCACTGGCCATTGAACTTCATTTTTCTCGGCTTGTCATACGTGTTGTAAGTCACTGCATTCTTGACGTTCGGAATTTCCAACAACATTTGTGTCCCCGTGTGTATGCAAGACAAGTTTGAGCCAACATCCTTTGGAAAAAAATCCACGGTTTTGTTGTCGGAAAATCCTATCAGGTGTACATAGCTTGACAGTGTAGTGCAAGCCGGCGGGGACTCTCTCTGTGCTGCCCCCCTGCAAAGTGCTGCCCTAGGCCTGGGCCTTGTCGGTCTAGGCCAGGATACAGCATTGGCTTACAGTCTAATGTTTCTGCCACAATCTTATAGGGGCACATACACAGTTAGTACTAGAATCAATGCTGGATGGAATACAAAAAACTGCAGAGAATTTAGAGATCATTTTAAATGCAAATGCAATTAACATGTGGTATTTGCATGTTTACATGTGTTCTGCAGGCACATTTTGAGCAAGTTGCCAATGTTCGTTAAGCAGGGCATCCAGAATTTTTTAGAATGTTCAGATGGTCCACATGTGGTTTGTTATGTGCTGCCTAGGCATGTTGGGGTGCAGCACTACAATGTTTCTCATGCCACGCATTGCAGTAATGTGCTGTAAAATTTGGATTTTTACTGCACATTACTGCAACACAATAGTGTGAACAAGCCCTAAAGGCAAAATGCTTTTGTATTTGATAGAATAGGTAAGTTTAGAACCTCGTTCAGATGTTTTTAATCTGTGTAACATGGTGGATTTTTTTCAAACCCAATTGAAGCTTTGTTTATTATTACTGTAATGCACTCTGGCTGCATATTCAGCAAATAATGTGGGTATATATTTTTGTTTTTCCTCTTCAAAAGATTTTTAATAAGGTTTTCGAGAACAGGCTGTCTGGACATCTATCATGTAGCCATGAGGAAAGAGATCTTTGTGTCCCCCAAATCGAATTGGCTGCCTGCTGTTCTTTCCATGGTCACTTTCTGAACTATTAAATCATTTTTCAACTCTTGAATCATTTGTTTGGAGCAACTGCATATAGACTACTCAGTCTGGGTGATGTGTATTTTGAGGGTCCTCTATTCTGTGGGGAGCTTCCAAACCCAAGTTATTTAGCTCCACTGACGTCGTCCTTATTTTTACTGGTAGAGGATTCATATCCAGCTTATTGTCCCCGCCTCATCTTGGATGAGTTGTCAGTTATCTGGGGAGATGTTGGGAAGGGCTTCACCCCCTAGGGGCCACTGCACCCACTGCAAGCTATTAAAGTAGCGCTCTAACTTACTATTCTGTGCGGGCATTAACACCTTCAGGCCAAAGGTCACCTTTACACCTCTTATCACACTTGACTTGACACCTCATGCCCTAAGGCACACAGGGAAGCCACCCTTCTTCTGATTAGCAAAGTTTTTCACCTATGGCCTTATGTCCCTAGGGGAGTCCTGAACCACAGCTGGCTCCAAGATGGAGACCAAGCTATTAGGTGGCTCCTGTCACCATCACTGGCTTACCGCTACGCCTTTTTTACCTCTACTCTCGCACCCAAGATGGTTGTTTGAGATTTTCCCTCACATGCTTCTAACTGCAAGGGTTAAAATGGTTCTAAGGGCTGAAGTTTTTTTTTACCTTCATGCATACTTTAGGCTAGCCATACACGTTCAATTTTCTTGTACAATTTCCTTTAGATTTACCAAAAACTATAAAATATGAGGTCAATACTAAACAACTTTCAATTGTATGCGATTAGGCAGGCCCTTGCACTACATAGTTTAAAGCTAAATCTAAAGGAAAATTGTACAAGAAAATTGAACATGTATTACCAGCCTTACTCGCCTGAGCCTGATCCCGATCGAGCGATGTGCACAAGAGCAGACACTCTCCCAGGTCTCTGCCTCTTCATTGACTGAGACACAGCAGTGGGAGCCAGTGGCTGCTGTCAATCACAGCCAGTGAGGAGGGAGTGGGGGGTGGGGCCGAGCCGCTCTCTGTGTGTCTCATAGATACACAGAAGCGGCTTGGGAGTGAGCACACACGAGTGCCCCCAGAGCAAGCAGCTTGGTATGAGGGAACTCAGCAGGTTGGGCAGGAGCACCAGTGGGGGACCCAAGAAGAGGAGGATTGGGACTGCTCTGAGCAAAACCATTGCACAGAGCTGATAAGTATGACATGTTTATTAAAAAAAAAAAGCTGAACCTTTACAAACCCTTTAACTTGGCACACTTGTCCCTTCAAAAACTCTGAATCTTCTGAATCCAGAGGGTAGCATGGCTTTGACTCCCAGAAATAAAATTATTTTCTATACACCATCGTTAAACAGAATCTTGCATTCTTAAGTACTCTTTCCCAGTAAATGGCACCAACACATTTCCTAGTAACTAAAATGTCTTTTACTTGCAAATTAACAGTTGTACATTGAAGTCAAAATAAATACATAATCATATTTATACACATCTGATCACATAAGAGTGGATTGACATTCGGTTGTACTGTTTGGCTGCAGTGTTGTTTAATTACACTGTCCCTGGTGGTGCATACAGTGGTGCATACAGAAAATGGTGCATAAGTACATGATGTCACCCAAACATAAGAAGTAGTAGTCCATAGGATCAAGTCTATAACACGCTGTTTCCCTAAAGACCGGGTCCCATTGGAGGATGCTATGACCTGAAGAAAAACGACATTGGTGATACGGGTCCTCTCTGACTGCTTCCTACACCGGACCCCTCCACGAGGTCGGCTCCCCAGCATTTATGCCTTTCACAAGGGCAAGTGGCATGCACTATGTCAAAACCTGACCCCTACAGCATCAGCCAAAACCTTAAAGTAACAGTAACACATTGTAGAATAAATACACAAACCCAGAACTTAAACTGAACACCAGCCTATAAGTTTACCAGTCCAGTCCTGCACAGTGCAGAAGATAGCTTGGTGATGCGGAGGCAGAACCAGCTCTGGCCTGAGTTGGACACTTCCCATCCCCAACACAATTAATGGGGCAGTTGGTTCTCCTGCCTTGAACCAGCCCATGCAGCATCTACTAAAACAATATATGTTTAAATATCAGTTTTGATAGATTGATCCTTTAAACCAGATTTTCTCAACCTTTGAACAGCAGAAGAACCATTAAAACAAATTTCAAAGAAGAAAAAAATGGTTTCACATCCAGAACTTCTGATTGCCCTTTATTGTTCACAAAGATAACACCAAAGACACCAAACTGTGGTCACGTAGACTCGTTTCACACATACATCTTTTGCTTAATCATTGGTAATTCCGATAAAAGGCAATCTGAAGTTCTGGATGTGCAGCCATTTCTTTCTTCTTTCCAAGTTTCCCACAGAGGCGGGCTGGGGCTGGCACTCCACAAGACATTTCAACCAGTTTAATCCTATACACCTCGAGCAGCAGGTTTTATTTCTTTTAAAACTATGTTCAGTTCATAAGGAACCCCTACTAACATAGATTAATCAAGGGTCATTGAGAAGATGCCCCTTAAATGAATTGTCAATGGAAACAATGGGCTTATGCAGTGAAGGTCAGGATGCCACCCATACAGACAGCTAAAAAAACATTGGTGTCATGCTGGTGGCTCTGCATAGTGGTGTTAGATCCAGAACTATGTATGCATCATCAAATGGGAGGCCAATCTTTCACAACTTTAGCAGTCTCTGAAGGAAACCTAGGGATCCATGGAATCCATGGTTGAGATTGAGAATGGCTGCTTCAACATCAGTCCCTGGCTTTGAGGAGCTTACAACCTAATTCAGAACCCAAAGAAAGTTTGTGCAATTTAATTTAGCACCACACTGATAAAATCACAGCTTAGTTTTCTCGTTTATCCTCACTGTTGTTTTTACGTTTGTGTTTGAAAGAATTTTAAGATGAGTCACAGCTACGGTGTTCTGAAAACTCCTCAATCCTGCCATAAAGTTTAACCACTATAAGTCTGCGATTATTTACTATGCCCTATTTCCAGCCTTGTGTTGTTCTAAGATCACAGGGACACTTAGTCCTCTTTTGCCAGTAATTACAGAGGGAGGGAAATGCTGCCAAGTGCTGTTTTTAGAAAACCAGTTATTTTTGTAATATGTCCAGCACTGTGGTCTGTTTCATCTTTAGTAGAATCTGTCATTTGCCTCAAGACCAATGCTCACAGAAATAGAGGTGAAGGCTGAACATCGCCTACTGCTTTACTTAGGCCTATGCTCATGTCTTATACCTCATACTGAACAATATTCTCATTATGAGATTGATGAGATATGTTCCAATTGTGCATATTTTTGGCAATGGACAAGATATTAAAGTCCCGTTAATACTTGAGCAATGCTACCACGTTGCATGTTTGCTTCTTTTTTTGTGTGTTTTTGAAACAACACCATTCATTTGAATGAGCGTCACTCCACTCCAAAGAAGTTCACTTACCAAATTTTGGCACTTAGCCAAGCGCATTTTGTGTTGCGCATTTTTGCGCATTTATTGCTACTCGCTTTTGCAGTGCCATTAAAAAATAATGACACTGCAAGCGCATTGCAAGCTTCAGTGTGTTTTTTGTATGATTTTGCAGAGACGTTTCTGCTATATCCTGGTGTGAACAGGGACCTAAAGTGATTGTAACCCTAAAAAAAAAAATGATCCTGTTCCTTTAAAGCATGATAAACCATATATGCTTGTGCTGTGTAATTTTTCCTTTTCTAAAATGTAAAAAACCTGGTTAATCCTGCCTGTCCCTGTGTCCCCCTGTGTGTCCTGACCACGGTAATCATGGCTGCTGACCCATGATTACCGTGGTCAGTTTACTTGCTTCCATCAGCCCGCTGCACTCCTTTATCCCCTCTCCCCCATCCACTCTCCCTGTCAGCTCCTGTGTGTGAGCTGCTCCTCGCCTTCTATCACAGTTCGGAAGCAGTAGTAAAATTACTGCTTAAAAATCACTTCCAGACCCTCTGCTAGGATAAAATGTACTATACAGTTTATGTTGTTTTTAAAAATTCTTCTTCTAAATACCTTATTTTACCTGGCCAATCAGCGGTCACGTGACCGCCCAGCCGATGTCAGAGGGAGATCTCGGGCCCTCCCTCTGCTGTGCATACATCGGAGAAGAGACCGGCGGGAGGTCATGTGACTGCTGATCAGCAAGGAGAAAAAAGGTATTTGGAACAACATACACTGTATAGTACATTTTATTCTAGCAGAGGGGCTGGCATTGATTGTGAACACTGCCTTTACAACCCCTTTAAGTATTAGTCTAAGCATAATTCAGATATTTTTATAAATGTTGTGTGTTCCATACTATATCTCTTGGTGGATTTTGACCTTGGTGATTTAACCATCAGTACACATTACAATCATAGAAGCGCATGAAAGTAACCAACCAAACCTAAACCTGACCTGCAGCACAATTGTAGATGCTAACTGGACACAACTCTCTTACTTGTACCGCAACCATTACATGGTCAGAACGTGCAGCAGATTGGGGCAGGTTGCACCAAACATGCACCAGTTTAAGGTAGACCAGGTTGTCAGTATAATCAGTATATTGTATGTCCAAAGGACCACTTACTAGACCACTCAAACAAAGAAAAGGGTACTGCAAACCCTAAGGGCCCATTTAGATGTGTTGTAGTAATTTGCAGTAACATCATCCCTACTGGAAATCTAGAGTGTGTGAGAGTTTCCATGGGAGATATCACTAAGTATATGTGTTTTGCAGTAGACAGTAGACCATGGACTGAATTGGCCTGGTGAAGACAATGGAACCTCAACTATACCTCTCAACTTTCTAGGACGGGAAGGAGGGGACACCTTTTAGTAAAAAGCATGTAGGCAAATGCCTTCTGTTAAATGGGTAGTGAAGAATTAACTAGCAAATGCAAAAATTCACAGATAAAAGATTTAGGGGTGTATTTATAAAAAGAAACTTGCATAGCTGTAACTGCATGTGAACTAATTCTGTGCAAACAGGGCACATTTGAATGTTTTCAGGCTTTAGTCTCTGTTGTTTGAATGTTATTCATTGAAAAAAAAGTGTAAATAGGGAATATATTGTACTACGGCAACTAGATGGTGCGGAGGAACATACCTAATTCCTATAATACTAAGCACCATCTAGAGGCCCTAATGCTTTCCACATTCACACTGTATTTTTTTTAATTAATACAATTTTATCTGCAGAGCCTGGAAGCATTTGATTTGCCACAGAACAAATTTACATATTGTACAAAAAGGCAGAGAGGGTCCACTAAATGATACAGCACCTCATCCCTTAGTATAAGAGTATCAAAGAGAGGGGGATGGTGGAATAGGGATTATAGCGGTGCTAAGATAATACAAGAGAGTTGGGGCGGACTCACAGTTCAAGGCTCGTAATACTCGTTAATTAATAAAACAATTTTTATTACATATAAACAATTATATCAAAACATACAAAGAGAAGAATATATATGTATGAAGAAATATTAGCAATATATATTTTTCTGAAGATAAGAATCAATTCAATAAATCAAGGCAAAATGATTGAAATATCACTTACAAAAATTTACAATCAAAGGTATAGAAAACAATACATAGTCAGTGATGAAGTCAAATTATGCACATAAAGTTAGAGGTATAGTTCACATTTAATGTGGGAAAATGACCTAAGGTAGACTGAATTAGTCTTTGTAGACTGTTCCGACATGTTTCGCCATAACAATGGCTTCCTCAGGGTATGTCTACTTTGCGTAATTGGTGTATCTGGTAAGAGAAGTATCATAATAAGTTCCATTAAATACTCAATAAAGGAGGAAGTTAGAGCCATTTAAATAGATAGAGGTCAGTGGAAGGGACAAATATAATTATACAGTGGAATATCACCAAGTTATCAGCGCAGAGGAAGTGCTGGTGCCCCTCCTTCCCAGGATAGAAAAGGGAAGGGAAGGGTCCCCCTTATAGACCATCCCAAACTTACCCTGATCAAGGTGTGGATTAGACTCAGCCGCAACCGTGGGGTAGGGCAGTCATACAGGGTGCCACAGCTGCCTAGTAGAAGGCGGTAATCCCCAGATTGAACAATTGGTATGTTAGCTAGTTAAAAAAAGGGGATAAATCAAAAAGTAAACGAATAATAGGAAGCAATTTAAATAGTGTTGTGAGTCCATGAAAAATTAGTTCACGGACGTAACGCCATACACTACATAAGGGACAATGTCTCAAATAGTTACTTACTTTCATTAATTTTGAAGAGTGATTAGAAAAATTAGAGAAGAACCAAGTTTGGGATGGTCTATAAGGGGGACCCTTCCCTTCCCTTTTCTATCCTGGGAAGGAGGGGCACCAGCACTTCCTCTGCGCTGATAACTTGGTGATATTCCACTCTATAATTATATTTGTCCCTTCCACTGACCTCTATCTATTTAAATGGCTCTAACTTCCTCCTTTATTGAGTATTGAATGGAACTTATTATGATACTTCTCTTACCAGATACACCAATTACGCAAAGTAGACATACCCTGAGGAAGCCATTGTTATGGCGAAACATGTCGGAACAGTCTACAAAGACTAATTCAGTCTACCTTAGGTCATTTTCCCACATTAAATGTGAACTATACCTCTAACTTTATGTGCATAATTTGACTTCATCACTGACTATGTATTGTTTTCTATACCTTTGATTGTAAATTTTTGTAAGTGATATTTCAATCATTTTGCCTTGATTTATTGAATTGATTCTTATCTTCAGAAAAATATATATTGCTAATATTTCTTCATACATATATATTCTTCTCTTTGTATGTTTTGATATAATTGTTTATATGTAATAAAAATTGTTTTATTAATTAACGAGTATTACGAGCCTTGAACTGTGAGTCCGCCCCAACTCTCTTGTATTATCTTAGCACCGCTATAATCCCTATTCCACCATCCCCCTCTCTTTGATAAATTTACATATTGTTTTGATGGATGAATAGCTATGCTATATTTTTATTAATTTGCACATTTGCTAGTTAAATAGTACATATTTATGAAAGTCTATACATCAGACAAAAAAGAGAAAAATTGAGGAGGAAAGGAGGACAGGGGGACCTGATTCCAAAGCAGGGACCCTCCCCCCAAACTTCTGGTAGTCATGACTAACAAACAAGTCTAGTGATCAGAGTCAATAACCTGTATGCACCAAGTGATGCAAAGCTCACAATAATATATCCAAGGATGAGTCTGTATCATGAAGGATGCAAATAAAGTCTAAAACAACATGGAAATCTCTATACTGGAATTAGACCCTAAGGGGGACTAAAGAGGGGGAAGAAGCATTTTATAGTATGCTTCTTTTCTATGTTGTGCAGAAACCACCAGATCTTCAATCTGAATTAGCTCTTCAACTTTATTAAGCGAGAGTCCAATGGATGGCAGCTGAAAGTTTTTCCAAGTAAGAGGAATGCATTTGGCGGTGTTCAGGAGGTGGCGTAATATCGTTTTTTTTTTGTATATTTTGACTGGTATAGTGGAAACCTGAAGGAGAAAAAATGCCGGATAATCCAGTATAATGTAGTTAGTAAATGTTTGGGAAATCCTCCAGTAAAATCCTTTCCAGTAATGGCTAAGCTTGGGGCAGGACCAAAAGATATGTAGCAGCATCCTCTACTCCACCTGGTACCTCCAACAGCGATCCATAACATTTGGGAAATATTTATGATGGAGAGAAGGGGTATAATACCACAAGTCAAAAATTTTTAATTGGTTTCCTGTACTCTCATACAGATTGAGGACTTCAAGGCAAACCAAATAATGTTACTCCTTTGGTCTTAAATGTCCTCTCCAAGTCTAGTTCCAATTTTTCGAGGAAGGGCAATTGATAGTTGTCTGTGTGTGTTACCAACAGGGAATACATTTTTGAGAGTGCATGGGGTAACACTCCTGGATCAGTGCAATATGTCTCGAACATAGTCAGACTGTGGCGAAAATCATGTGGAGGTGGGAGAGAAAAAATGATGTAACTCCAAGACCCTCCAAAAGTCCAAATGGATGTTACCCAGTCTAGCCAATACTAAAAACATTTTTGTCTGGACTTACATTTTAAAGCTGTGGTCCCCTGTGGTCTCCAAACTGCAGCCTGCATGCCAGATGTGGCCCTATGCTTACCTTTGCCCTTGTGGCACTCTTCCACCCACTGATACAAATAAAAAGGCATTATTCCTTCTACTGACACAACTGATACAAAATAATTACTCCCACTGACACCAATAATGAGCCAATTCCACCCACTGACACTATAGATGGGGTACTATTCCTCCCACTGACACCAAAGATACACTCCATAGATATGTGCCTGTAGCCTGCAGAGCATCATCTTGTTTAGTCCTCATTCTCTTTGCCATTTCCCCCCCAATAAACTGTATAAATGTTATTAGAGTGACTGCCACTCTTTTGTCTGGCCTCACTGTAGGGCCAGGATCACCGTAAGATGGGATGGAGACTTGCAGATCTCTTGAGAAAGCAAGCTGAGCGCATTCTGTAATGTAATTTACTGTGACCCCAGGGAAAAAGGTGTTATATAATGTAACAGTGGGACTGGAGTACTGTAGAGATTAAAATCTGATTTATCTGATTGCACTGTAATTTCTCTCTGATGAGCTGTAATGCTGCCCCCTCTCATCATGCTGTCCTAGGTCTTGTTCAAAGAGAACATAATGGTACATATTACACTGAGAAAGCGTCATTTATCCAATAATGATGTGCTTGTAAGAATGATAAAATGAATTGTCCAAAATTAAAAAAAAATTGATGGCTATCTATAAATGGCAATAAAAAAAAATCCCTAGAATAGTAATGAATGAAAACTGAATCTAGCAATGCAGAAAAAAAACAACTGGCACCCGTATTCAGTTTTGAAAATCATGGACAAACCATAGCACACTTTAAAATATGCGTTACCACAAAGTAAAGCACTGTGCTTTGTGATTATAGATTATTGCATTCCAATGCACATTTACAATGCATTGCAACACACCCACATTATAGTGAAAAGCAATGCACAGACGCATATTCCCTGTGCGTTGCGCTGCACTTACAATAATCATGCAAGATCTATTATTAAGTGCATTGACAACCTGTTCAAAATGAACTAAATGGCTGCCAAGCTAATCCAATGGTTTCGCTTTTTTCAGGGTCAATGACCTGTAGCAACATATGCAGATCAGGAGTTTTGGCTGAATTCTGACTTCTAATCTGTATGCCTGTTCTGGGTCAGTGACTCAAAGTATTACAGACAGAAGACGGGTAATAAGCAGTTTTAAAAGGGGGTCAGAAATGGAACTGGTACAGCATGGTAGTTAAACCTAAGTTGATAAGTCTTTATGCTTGTCGTTGACAATACAAATTCTAGATGAAGTGCAACACTTAAATAGTACATCATATCGAAGGCATGACAGTCAGAGCATCAATACCTAGGCACATTCTATAGTCAGTACTGACGTCAATGATGAGGGTCCTGTTTCTAAGGTAATGTACAGCAGACAAGCACCCTGAGTCATTTCAGTGCTAAACATGTATTTATACCTGCCAGCTGTGCCGGGCTAATTACTGTGGGGACAGGAACATCATCTTTTGCCCATCTACATTAATTGAAAAAGTGCTTAAATCACAATAAGACAGTGGAAGATGTAAATCCATGTAGTTAATCTGCGCCCTTTACTTATAAAGTAATGAGCTTATTTCCTGTAATCTACATGTATGATATGCTAAATGTGTCCATACACAAAGGAACCTGATTATTATGAAGAAAATAATCAGATCCTTGAATGATTGTCCTTCACCCGACACGACCATGTATGATAAGCTGAATCTTTATTTCTTGTGATGTTTTTTACCCAAGTGACCATATAAGTACATGAGCAGTGCAAAATCTGGCTGTGGCTGGTCAAGTTGCAATGCTTGTAGGCAGGTTGAACGGTGTATGGTTGTGGTGAGTAAGCAGCTGGCCCAGGCCAGAGGAAGGGGTTAACTTGTGAAAGTTCTGTTCCTGGGCTTTTTGGTCCTAGTTGACCCACCTGTGATCTAAAATGGGGGAAGGCTGAGGTCCTGGGCCCTTCTTGGGGGGCTACCTGCTTGGTTGGACTTTCCTAGCTTTCTGTACGTGGAAGCGGGATTGAAGACACAGGACTTTTCTAGACAGCCAAGCCATTGACTCTTGCCTCACAGAGGTATGCCTGGGCAGCGACTCCACCATCTATGGGAGATGCAAAAACCCATTGTCCTGAGATACCCAGAGTTTGTGGCTTCTTTTAAAAGGGTATTTGACGTTCCGCTTCTGCTGCTAAGTGCCTCATGTCCATCAAACAGAGTACGAGAACTGTTGCTGATTACGCCATTGAATTCCATACTCTGGCAGCAGAGGTTGCTTGGAACAGGCCCTCGTAGCTGCTTTTTCTAATGGTCTCTCGGATACCATCAAAGATGAGATAAAAGCCCAAGATATACCACTGAGCTGGAGAAGTTGATCACGTTTGCCATCCTCATTGACTCCAGACTCAGAGAAAGACTCTTTTAAGGAGCCCTTGTGGAAGCCTCCTGTACATTTGTCTCCGAGCTTTGCAGTCCCACCCTTGCTTCCCTCACCTCCCATTCCTCCTGGTACCGAGTCGGTCAGTGAAGGTGAACCCATGCACTTGGGCTTCACATGTCTCTCTGCGGATGAGAGAAACCTTTAGGAGGAGGGAGAAATTGTGCCTTTATTGCGGCCAGGCAGGTCACTTTTTGAAGTCTTGTCCTACCCGTCCTGGGAACGCCCGAACCTTGAGGTCCTGTCATGGACAAACCTTAGATGGCATTGTTTTGTCCCCAGTTATTCAGAAGGATAAGCCCCTGGTCCCATTTATCCTTTCTTGGTCTGAGTCATCTGTCGACATACAGGCTCTAATCGACTCAGGGGCTGCAGGCATGCTCATTGATACTGCCTTTGTATCTAAGCACTCAATTCCGCTGCAGCTTCTTGCCACTCCACTTGCCATTGAGGCTCTTGACGGGAGACCTCTACAGCCTGCCCATGTGACTCATGAGATTGTTCCATTGTCCATGGCCGTAGGGGCTCTTCACCATGAGATAATACAATTCCAATTCCTTTCCTCACCTAAGTTTCCACTGGTTATCCTTGGTAACAGAGGCACAACCCCTCTTTTGATTGGCTTTGTGCTGAGGTTCTTTCCTGGTTGCCACAATGCAGCAAGACATGTTTTTAGAAGGTGGTTAAGGTCCTGTGCACCTCTTGAATGAATGAATGAATGAATGAATGAATGAATAATTTGTATAGCGCTACAATGCGAACCGAATCGCCTCAAGGCGCTGTAATTAGTGCTTTGTTGTCAAGCTTCTTAGAAGAGGTGGGTCTTGAGTTTTTTCCTGAAGACCTGATGGTTTTCTTCCATGCGGATGTAGGTTGGTAGTGCATTCCATAGCCGTGGTCCTTGGACAGCGAATCTTCGTTCCCCTTTTGATTTGTAGCGGGACTTGGGGATGAGGAGGAGGTTTTGGTCGGACGATCGAAGACTGCGATTCGGTGTGTAGTGTTTTATTTTCTCGCAAAGGTATTGCGGAGTGTTTCCATGTGTGCATTTGTGGGTGAGGCAGAGGGTCTTGAATGCGACCCGATTCTTTACGGTTAGCCAATGTAGGCTCCTCAGGGAAGGGGAGATGGATTCCCAGGTTTTTTTTCCTGTTATCAGCCTTGCCGCCGTGTTTTGGATAAGTTGTAAGCGTGCAAGTTGATATTGGGGTAACCCTATGTAGAGGGAGTTTGCGTAGTCCAGTCGTGAATTAATGACTGTTCCAACTACCACTGCTTTGTCCTCCTTTGGAATGAAGGGGATGAGTCTGCGTAGAAGGCGAAGGAGATGGTGAGATCCGCTAACTACCGATCCTATTTGTGCCTCCATTGACATTTCTGAGTCAAAAATGACTCCGAGGCTCTTGGCCTTGGTTCTTGGGGAGATGGTTTGTCCAAGGATGGTAGGAGGTGTCCAAGGGATCTTGGTTCGGGAGTTTTGGTTTGCATGTAGAATAAGAAGTTCTGTTTTTGATTCGTTGAGTTTAAGAGAGCTGGCAGTCATCCAGTCGTCTATTCGAGTGAGGCAGTTTTCTAATTGCCGATGATGGTCTTTTTGTCCGGTGATCCGAAAGTATAATTGGGTGTCATCAGCGTATGAGTGGAAGCAGAGATCCGATCTTCTGATTATTTTGAGGAGTGGGCGGATGTATATGTTGAAGAGCACTGGCGACAAGGGTGATCCTTGAGGGACTCCACAAGAGATTGCCCGTGTTTCAGAGGTAAAAGCTCCTAGTTTCACTGTCTGAGAGCGATTTCCTAAGAAGGATGCGAACCATTGTAGGTCTGCGTCTGCGACTCCTGCTACTTCTGTAAGGCGGATGAGTAGAGTGTTGTGGTCCACAGTATCAAACGCTGCGCTGAGGTCCAACAGCACCAGGAGACATGATTCTCTGTCATCTGCTGCTTCGAGGGCGTCGTCCCAAATCTTCAGGAGTGCCGTTTCTGTGCCATGGCCTGGGCGGAAGCCTGATTGTAGAGGGTCCAGGAGTTTGTGTGTGTCTAGGTGGCGGTGTAGCTGTTGTACTACCGCTTTCTCCATAATCTTGGAGATGGTGTTGAGGCTTGTTATCGGTCTGCGGTGGTTGGGGTCCCGGGGGTCGAGGTTGGGCTTCTTTAGCAGGGGTTTGATGATGCCTTGTTTGAGGGCGCCTGGAACAATCCCTTCTTTGAAAGATTGATTTATGAGGTGAGTTAGCGTAGGCGCCAAGATGTCAGAGCATTCTTTCAGCAGTTTTGTGGGGATGATGTCAATAGGAGATGTGCTGTCTCTGAGGTTTTTGATGATGTCTTTGGTGGTGTCCGTGGAGATTGGGATCAAAGAAAACTTTGGTGGAAGAGGGATATTTGTGACCATATCTTCTTTTTGCTCTGGATGGCTGAGGTTGGAAGTTTTTTTCATATGGATTATTTTCCGGATGTTGTCGATTTTGTCAATGAAAAAATCTGATAACTCATTACAGAAATCTTGGGTTTCGTTTGCTGGGGGCTCTAAGCATGCCGGGTTCATCGACTGAGCGACTATTTTAAAAAGTTCCCGAGGGCGGTTTAGTGCCGATGAAATGGTATTTGCAAAAAAATCTTTTTTAGCTTTAAAGATTGCTTTGTGATAATTCTCAGTGAGTCCTTTGTAGTTTGTCTGATTTTCTTTGGTAGGATTTCTTCTCCATGCTCTTTCGGCTCTTCTGCGTTCTTGCTTGAGTAGCATGAGAGAGCTGTTAAACCATCCTGAGTTTTTCCTCCGGATAGGTGTTCTGCGTTTTGGAGCCACTGCGTCTGCTGATTGTAGTAATACCTTGTTTAGGGAGCGGAGTGTATGTTCCGTTGAGTGGGTTAAATTCAGCGTTGCTATTTTGTTTGCCAACGTGTTTTTGAAGGTTTCGGAGTGTAGTTTCTTCTGCGATCTGGTCCAATGAGTTGTTGTTGCCGGTTTCTGTTTTTGCTGGGTGGTATTAGTGGTGATTTTAAATTTGATGGCGTGGTGGTCCGTCCATGGTAGTGGTAGGTTGTCGAGTATGTTGATGTTCAAATTTTGTTTGAAGATAAGGTCCAGGGTGTGTCCTGAGCCATGTGTTGGAGTCTTTATCAGACTTCACTCTTCACTCTCCTCGGGGTACTGCGATTTTAGCGATGTCTTTGACAAAGGTCAAGCCAGTAGTTTGCCTCCACACCGGTCGTACGATTGGGAAATTGACCTTCAACCTGGTGGCATACCCCCTCATGGCCAGGTTTACCCTTTGTTGGTCTCGGAGGATAAGGCCATGGAGGAGTATGTTGCAGACGCACTTTCTTGAGGATTCATCCACAAATCCTCGTCTCCTGCCTGTGCTGGTTTATTTTTTGTGAAGAAGAAGAGTGGTGAACTGAGACCTTGTATTGATTATAGTGGTCTCAATCATCTCACGATGAAGATTAAGAATGCTTATCCAATTCTGTTGATTACGGAGTTATTTGACCGCCTCAAGGGAGCAGCGGTTTTCACGAAGATTGATTTGACAGGGGCATACAATCTTGTGAGGATTAAGGAGGGCTACGAATGGGAAACTGCGTTTAATACCAGAACAAGCCATTATGAGTACCTCGTAATGCCATTTGGCCTTTGCAAATCCCCTCCGAGATTTGTTGCAGCTATGTGTGGTGGTTTATCTCGACGATACCATCTTTCGCTTACATGGGCTACCCAAGGTGATCATCTGGGACAGGGGTAGTCAGTTTGTGTCCCGGTTCCCCTAGACTGGTTATTAGAGGCAGCAAATGGAAGCGTGTGTGCACCTGGCTGTGCGAAAATACCCTGCAACTGCCTCTGGATTAATCAGTGAAAGGCACAAATATTCAAGCGGCGCCTCCTTTAGTTACAAGAAGGAGCAATAAATGTTTAATTGGGGTTCTGACACTTTCCCACTTTATCTGGGCCTTGTGGTACTATTCTTCCCATTGACACAACGAGGCACTATTCCATCTATGTGAAGGCATGGGTTAATAAATTGCCCCTTTGAGTTGTGTTTCCCATAAAAATAGTGGGTGGGGGTTAGTACAGGGGAATTGTACTGATTGGAGCCAGAATATGTAGTAGTGAGGCAGAGGTCATATCTTTCTCCTTTCCCTTAGTGGGCCTTCCCTGGAAATGGGCAGCCCTGGACTTGAACCTAGGATTGCAGTACATCCCTGATTATGGGACAAGAGATTTATGTTTTGCCACAGAAGCTGGGCACAGTTTGCTGCACATATTCTCTTCCATTGGCTATGAATGAAGATTGCTTCTTTGAATTGTAATCGCAATTCTTTAATAATATGGACTTCTGCCTTTGGCTGGAGTGATATTCAAGAGGATACATGATACCTGTGTGGAAGAGTGTATGATGGGCCAGTACACAGCTTGCCTGCTGGCGGCTGAATAGGTACAGATCATGTTTATTGCACAAGTGATGGTGTACATGGAGCGTATTCTAGCTATACACCACTATGGGACAACAAGACCCTTCAGGAGCTTGCCAAGCTAGGGGTTTTTGGTCAGTGGTTGCCCAGAGGTATAACAAATGTTCACCAGGTCCTTGACGAAATTACCCTCAAATCGTTTCAACAACTACAAGATGAATTTGGCCTTCCTAGGGCTTGTTTTTATCAATACTTACAATTACACCATGCTTTACATTACCAACAAAAGTTTTCCACACTCAAACATTGTCAGCTGATTGTTCTGAATATGGTACTCTGGCCTATGGTTAAAAGTGCTAACACATTTTATGTCTATTTAAAGTGGACCTTCATTTTTTCAACTTTCCATCTATTAAATCTTCTGCCCTTGTTGTTTTAACTTTGGACAGTAAAACATTTTTTTTTCTGCCAGTAAATACCTTATACAGCCCATTTCCTGTTTCTTGTCTGGTCATTAGCCTAGGCTTATGACATCATGCACAGCTTATCTCTCACTCTCGTGAGAGTTTGCCAGGAAGGGAGGGGGGTGAGTCATATGAGGGCCAATGAGAGCTGCAGAGCAGGAGGTGTGCCTCTGTGTGTCTGTGTAAATCCAGGAAGTGAACAGGCAGCAGTTTCAGCTGCCCACAATTAAAATGGTTGCCGCCAGACTTAGTGGAGGGAGATTTCTGCAGCATATTTGGCAAGTACAGAATCACAGTATATATAAAATAATATAAAATAATATGCAAAGGTGTTGGAAGGAAGCTCCAGAATGGCAAAGATGTTTTTATTGCAAATTATGTGAGCAGACGACAGTTCCTCTTTAAGTCTCCTTAATTCCCAAATAAAGAACACTCTTTTGTTGAGCAAGGGTAAATGGGTGGGGGACTTGGGTGTGCTTTCGGAGAAACAATGGGACTATATACTGCAAAGAGTTCCCTCTCTCCCTACCACCAGAGGTGGTTCTGGCTAACTCAGTAGATTGCTTTAAGAAAGCCCTGGATACTTGATCCAGGGAAAATCCGACTGCCTCATGGGGGATCAGGAAGGAATTTTTTTCCCCTGCTGTAGCAGATTGGAGCATGCTCTGCTGGGGTTTTTTTTTTTTTTTTTGCCTTCCTCTGGATCAACTGTGGGTATAGAATTGGGTATATTGGATTGTACAATATTTTTTATTTTTATTTATTATTTCTTTTTTTTATGGTTGAACTGGATGGACTTGTGTATTTTTTCAGCCTAGCTAACTATATAGCAAATTCCAAATGTTTGTCACAACTTTATCTCATACACAGGTCATACAGAACACCAGAGTGGTTGTATAAGTATGGATGCATAGAGTCCCCCCCTAAGTCCCAGGTATCTTAGGGATACGGGAATTGATGCACGTTTGGCATTGCCCAAAACTATTTAGGTATTGGGAAAAAGTGGTAGCCATAATTTTTGACTTTCTGTAAGTATTTTACCTAATTCTTTAATGCAGTGGTCATCAGACCTGTCCTCAGGGCCCACTAACAGGCCAGGTTTGCAAGATAACTGAAATACATTACAGGTGATATAATTTTCTGTTCAGTGATTGCAGTATTCTAGTCTGCATCTCCCCAAGGTAATACATAAAACCTGGCCTGTTAGTGGGCCCTGAGGACAGGGTTGATGACCACTGCTTTAACGTGTGTACTGGGTTGGTTGATGTCCCAGAGGAGGATTCTCTTGACCATATGTATTGGTCCTCTCTCTTTCATAGCAAGGAAACGAATAGCTATAAAATGATTGTCTCTCACACCTCCTACAGGGGCACAGCCCCCCGCCAGAACACACCGGTCAGTGCTCTCAACAATAAGCAGAGAGTGCTGATCGGATGTCAGCCTTTTTCAGTCATGCCCGCTTGACAGAAGCTGGACGTTTGGCCGGCTTCTGTCGGACTAGCAGTGGCGGGACAAGGTCATTTAGAGCCCAGGGCGAACATGCCAAATTGCTCCACCCCCCCCCCCTTCCCCAAGATGTATGGGCATTATGTGTCCCATCCCCACTCCCAACACAAATCCCCCCAAATCACAACTTCTAGCAAACCCTCCCTAAATTTGCCCTCCTAAAACAATTCTTACCCCCTGAAGCCCTCCAAATTCCCCTTTTTAACACAAATTCCCTGCCCCCTAATCTCCTTGTGGTGCCCCCCCCACCTCACATGATACCACAGTGCCCTGGCCCTGCAGACTAGCTACCATACACACAGGCCGAATGTCGGGCAGTATCCATTGAACCGGCTGATAGCACTTGATATTCGGTACGTGTATACTGGGCTTTTTGGTATTCTGGCAGCTGGCAGCACCACAGCAAGAGATTTGTCCATCTGCGCTGTTTAGGGCAGATTAAAAAATGTTAGATTTCTTTTGTTCAGTTGTCAGGCTAAGTCAAAGAAATCTAAAGGTTTATAGCCGGCTTAATGAGAGATTCATAAAAACTGGCCAGCAGCAGGAGAGTTTTGCATCACAGCCAACATTGGCAGCTTCAGTGAACCCCTGGCCAATTTCTATCCACCCATCAAAGCAGCCCTAGAACCATTGATGATAAAGCATGGGCAGCTTTTTTTTACTGTAATGAATCATATTAGGGCGCTGTCACTGTATGTAAGTCAAGCTAGCTGTAAGTAAATAAATAAACAAAATCCACAGACAGCTATGCTGTCACCGAGCCTGCCCCTAAAGCTGGCCATATTTGTTTTTAGTTTTCATCCAGCCCTAAGCTTTTTATTTAAAGAATTTGTGTATTTTCAAGTCATTCTTGATTTTATTTTATTTTTGCATTGATATATGTCCCTTATGACAGTCCCCAGCTTCCCATGCCTTTTTATTTTCAAACAGCTTGCTTATTGGTCCTAAAAGTAGCCAAAATGTTTAAACATTTTCCTGAACACCGAGTCTCTAAAAGTGAGGTGTTATATACACACACACAACACCTTTCACCACAATACCCACCATGCACTGTACACACCAAACCATGCACAACTTTACATCTAGCACACCATACCATGCACACCATTATACTCACCACACCATACCATGCACACCATTATACTCACCACACCATACCATGCACACCATTATACTCACCACACCATACCATGCACACCATTATACTCACACACCATACCATGCACACCATTATACTCACCACACCATACCATGCACACCATTATACTCACCACACCATACCATGCACACCATTATACTCACCACACCATACCATGCACACCATTATACTCACACACCATACCATGCACACCATTATACTCACCACACCATACCATGCCCACCACTACACTCAGCACACCATACCATGCACACCATTATACTCACCACACCATACCATTATACTCAACACACTATGCCATGCACACTATTATACTCACCACACCATACCATGCACACCATTATACTCAACACACTATGCCATGCACACTATTATACTCACCACACCATACCATGCACACCATTATACTCACCACACCATACCATGCACACCATTATACTCACCACACCATACCATGCACACCATTATACTCACCACACCATACCATGCACACCATTATACTCACCACACCATACCATGCACACTATTATACTCACCACACCATACCATGCACACCATTATACTCACCACACCATACCATGCACACCATTATACTCACCACACCATACCATGCACACCATTATACTCACCACACCATACCATGCACACCATTATACTCACCACACCATACCATGCACACCATTATACTCACCACACCATACCATGCACACCATTATACTCACCACACCATACCATGCACACCATTACACTCACCACACCATACCATGCACACCATTATACTCACCACACCATACCATGCACACCATTAGAATCACCACACCATACCATGCACACCATTACATTCACCACACCATACCATGCACACCATTACATTCACCACACCATACCATGCGCACCATTATACTCACCACACCATACCATGCACACCATTACATTCACCACACCATACCATGCACACCATTATACTCACCACACCATACCATGCACACCATTATACTCACCACACCATACCATGCACACCATTATACTCAACACACCATACCATGCACACAATTATACTCACCACACCATGCCCACCATTACATTCACCACACCATACCATGCACACCATTATACTCACCACACCATACCATGCACACCATTATACTCACCACACCATACCATGCACACCATTATACTCACCACACCATGCCCACCATTACATTCACCACACCATACCATGCCCACCATTACATTCACCACACCATACCATGCACACCATTACACTCACCACACCATACCATGCACACCATTACATTCACCACACCATACCATGCACACCATTACATTTACCACACCATACCATGCACACCACTACACTCAGCACACCATACCATGCCCACCATTACACTCACCACATCATACCATGCATACCGTTACACCCAGCACACCATACCATGCACGCCATTACACTCAGTACACCAAACCATGCACACTTTTACATTCAGCACACCATGCCATGTATACCATTACACTTACCACAT
The DNA here is from genome assembly GCA_028564925.1 of Lithobates sylvaticus. Lineage (NCBI taxonomy): Eukaryota > Metazoa > Chordata > Amphibia > Anura > Ranidae > Lithobates > Lithobates sylvaticus. The sequence goes on from CM053028.1 coordinate 469,991,781, forward strand.
CATGCCAGGCACACAACTACACACAGCGCACTGTACCATGCACACCATTACACACAGTGCACCATACCATGCATACTATTACACTCAATGCACCACAGCAAGCACATAGCTTGCTTTTTGACTTGGAACACGATAATACCAAGCATTTATAAAGCCGTTACTCATTGGTAAATGTAAGAACAAATGACATGAAGTGCACCTTCTGTCACAAGGTCACATATAAAAGAACGGTCATCTCAGAATTGTGCATCCAATGCAATCTAATTGAATGCTGTATATTAGAAAGGGAGCCGTAATAAAAGGTGAGCAAATGTACAGAATATGTTTTTTCTCCTAATGATCACCAACTTTGTTGCTTAGAGACACGGGCAGTGCCTGTGACATTCTTCTCCCCCTGTAGTTTGTGTTTATTATGCAGATCCATTGAAGTTCACTAAAGCACAAATAACAAAGGAGCCTCTACATCAGTACTGCTCCAGAAAATGTGGTCATTGCAGATGTTAAGGAGCCTGAACTCAGCACCCAGTTCATTATCACAGTGGCACTGTGCTCAGATTTCTGCTTGTTTATAAGTGTGTTCTATGGAAAGAGTTCAATAATAAGAACAACAAAAATGTATTTCTACATTTATTAGCATCAATTATATAAAGTCCCAAACTTGTCTGTTGGTGAGCTCAGGATTCTGTGTTGGGGCTCTGGACGACTGCACGGTAACAAGTGAATTACCAAAGTAACAAAGTAGTTAACAATGTACTGTCTCTTTAGAATACTACACACTGAAAGAAGTAACAGCTTTGTGGTTTCTTTAAGATGATTTGCCTTGAAGAAGGTCTCCTCCCAGGCCAGGTTTACACTGCTCTGACATGTCCGACTTCCATGCGACTTTAATGAACGGAATCCGACTTTGATCCAACCATACCTGGCCCTTTGAGTCTAGTATAAATCTTGATGGGGGAACTCCACACCAAAATAAAAAAAAAATTGCCACACATTGCAGATTTTCACTTGCTGTGTCACTTGCCTGCTACAAGGTGCAGATTGTCACTTGCCACATCACCTGCCATACGTTGCAGATTGTCACTTGCCACGTCACCTTACCACCAGATTCAGATTGTCACTTGCTGTGTCACTTTCCACATCACCTTGCCACCAGATTCTGATTGTCACTTGCTGTGTCACTTGCCACATCACCTCGCCACCAGATTCTGATTGTCACTTGCTGTGTCACTTGCCACATCACCTTGCCACCAGATGCAGATTGTCATCACTTGCTGTGTCTCTTGCCACGTCACCTTGCCACCAGATGCAGATTGTCACTTGCTGTGTCACTTGCCTGCTACAGCTACACAATGCAGATTCTCACTTGCTGTGTCCCAGCTTGAAGGCAGGCAGCAGAGAGGTGATGTAATCTCTCTGCTGCCGGCCGTGGCTGCACAGTAAGGGCAGGGCCATCTTTAAGACAGGGCAAAAGGGGAAGCTGCCCAGGGCCCTGTCATTGAAGTGGGGCCCAAAGCAGCTGCCTCATACTTGCCAACTATCCCAGTTTAAATTCCCTTGTCCCTTGAAGTTTTAGTCCATTGCTGTGTCCTGATATCTCAGTGTGAAGTGCTGCTACTAATGCTGCCCAGCTCTGCCCTATTGTTGTGTACAGATGACTCACCTGCAGATCCTGTGTTTACATGTAAATAACTGGCTTTCATATGTAAATAGCAGCAGCATTCATATGTAAATAGCTGCATCCGTCGGCATAGATATGTAAATAAAGGCGGCATTCATATGTATATCATGCCCCCCCTGCAGTGAGGAGATGATTTGCTGTAACCTCTAGCAACCAATCAGTGAGCAGTATTACAGTACAGTAATCTCTAGCAACCAATCAACAAGCAGAAATCATGTGCTGTAACATCTAGCAACTAATCAGTGAGCCGTAATGTGTGCTGTAACATCTAGCAACCAGTCAGTAAGCGGTAATGATACACTGTAACCTCTGGCAACCAATCGCAATCACTGCCTGATCTGATAGCTGCTATTTATTGTATGTCTCAGAGCAGGTGGAGAGCGAAATTGTATGGGGGGGGGGGGGGGCAAGAAAACGTTTGCCCAGGGTCCAATCAATATTAAAGACAGAGTGAGGGCAGGAGAGCGGTGATGCAGGGCGGGCAGTGAGAGATGATGTCATCTCTCTGCTCTCCTGCCTGCCCGCTCACCTTCCTAATGGCCTGTTCAGCCGCTCACCCGCCGGCATGCTGACTGATCCACCCGCCGGCCCGCTAACTGATCCACAGCCCCACTAACTGATCCGCCGGCTCTGCCTGTCGCTAATTTCTCAGGGGGGCATTTTGCCCCCCCCCCCCCCACGATTCGCCCGTGCCTGCACTCCATATACCAACGAAAAGCTGACGCTAAGGACAAAAAAAAGGTAGTCAGAGGTGTGCCTACCAACTGCTGTTGCAGTACTCTTGGGTACACATGCATGCAGTCCAACCTCATCCCACAATGCAATGCTCAGAGGGCAACTGACCTATTATCTGGCAAGGGTATTTGTACTTTGATGTGTGGATATACTGTAGTTATGCAAATACTGCCCAGAAAGTTGCTATTTGCATATTAATTCCTGGAAAGCTCAAGACTGCCATGGACTGGAAGGTGTGCGGGTATTTGGCTGCCTATATAGAATTTTGAACCTCCCAATAGACTCACTTTAAGGCCTGGTTCACAACTTTGCATTTTTTAGTGCATTTTCCGTTTTGCAAAAACACACTGCAGTCTATTTAACATGGTTTCTATGGATGTAATTCACATCTGTGCATTTTTTGGCAATTCTGTGGCTAAAACTGTACAATAAAGTGTTTTCTCCAAAGAAAAAATGACTACCTACCTCTCACTCTGTCCGCATCCCTAATCTCTACAGGGTCTTCATGGTAACCCACCCAAATGTCAGACTGTAACGTTTAACGTTAAGGTATCACAACACAATTTACTTTATAAAACGTCATATTTATTTATTACAATTTTTTAAATTTCACATTAACATTCATTGTATTCAGCCCACATTTACTGTATCTCACAAAAGTAAGTACACCCCTCACATTTTTGTAAATATTGTATTATATCTTTTCATGTGACAACACTGAAGAAATGACACTTTGCTACAATGTAGTAGTGTACAGCTTGTATAACAGTGTCAATTAGCTGTCCCCTCAAAATAACTCAACACACAGCCATTAATGTCTAAACCTCTGGCAACAAAAGTGAGTACACCCCTAAGTGAAAATGTCCAAATTGGGCCCAATTAGCCATGTCCCCTCCCCATGGTCATGTGGCTTATTAGTGTTACAAGGTCTCAGGTGTGAATGGGGAGCAGGTGTGTTAAATTTGGTGTTATCGCTGTGGAGCTGCACATGTGATCAGTTATGACACCAGCCATTTGATGGTTTGATAATTTGGCTGAGGGCACAAGCAAATGTGACAGTTAGCAATCCTGGCATTCCAGGAATTTAACAGTTTTTTTAAACCTTTAAATTGATGGGTTTAGTTCCTCCTCGTGATTACCTGGGGAAGAGATGGCACCAAGATGCACTATGGGAAGAAGGCAAGCTGGTGGAGGCAGTGTCATGCTTTGAATGTTTTGATGAGAAACATTGGGTCTTGGCATTCATGTTATTTAACACGTATCACCTACTTAAACATTGTTGCTGACCAAGGACACCCCTTAATGGAAACTTTAGGCCCCTTTCACACTGGGGCGGTTTTCAGGTGGTGCAGCGCTAAAAATAGCGCCTGTATACTGCCTGAAAAAAACGGCCCCATTCACTCCAGTGTGAAAGCCGACGGGCTTTCACACTGGAGCGGTGCGCTAGCAGGACGGTCAAAAAAGTCCTGCTAGCTGCATCTTTGGAGCGGTATAGGAGCGGTGTATTCACTAGCTGCATCTTTGGAGCGGTATAGGAGCGGTGTATTCAATACACCGCTCTTATACCGCTCCTTCCCATTGATTTGAATGGGACACCACGGTAATACCGCGGCAATACCAATGCCTACGGCGGCTCTCTGCAGGGAATTTTAACCCTTTTTCGGCCGCTCGCGGGGGGTAAAACCACACCGCGAGGGGCCGAATACCGCGGCTAAAACGACGATAAAGCATCACTAAATATAGCGCTGCTTTACCGTCACCGCGGCTCCCGCCCCAGTGTGAAAGGGGCCTTACTCCCTGAAGGCAGTGGTCTTTTTCAGCAGGATAATGCGCCCTGTCACACTGCAAAAATGGTTCAAGAATGGTTTGAGGAACACAACAGTGAGTTTGAGGTGTTGACTTCACAATCTCCAGATCTCAACCCAGTCGAGCATCTGTGGTATGTGCTGGAAAAATAAGTTTGAATAAGGTCCCACCTTATAACTTACAGGATCCCCTATTTTGTAGACGCTATAACTTTTGCACAAACCAATCAATATATGTTTATTGGGATTTTTTTTACCAAATATATGTAGAAGAATACATATTGGCCTAAACTGATGAAGAAATTTGTTTTTTTAAATGTTGTTTTTGGATATTTATTATAGCAAAAAGAAAATAAAAAATATTGTTTTATTCAAAATTTATTCAAAATTGTTGTTATTTTTTTGTTTATAGCGCAAAAATGAAAAACGCAGAGATGAGCAAATACCACCAAAATAAATCTCTATTTGTGGGAAAAACGGATGTACATTTTGTTTGAATATAACAGCGCATGACCGCGGAATTGTCAGTTAAGGCGATGCAGTGCCGCCTCGCCAAAAATGGGCTGGTCATTAAGAGGGCAAATCCTTCCAGGGCTGAAATGGTTAACTATGGGTACTGTAGCTGTGACTTGCTGGCTCCCAAGCACCTGTGCCGTGACTCCATGTCTGAATGCTGGCTCCCGCATCCTGGGGCTGCTGTTCACTCAGCAGCATGGCTAGGGACTGTAGGTTTGTTCATAAGTTGCTCCCTCGTCACCCCTCTGTCTGTGCTTCTGTTCAGAAGATTTCACCTCACTTCCTGCTGGCTGGCTGTCCCAGGGTCCCGCATTGTTTTTATTTTTTTCGTGTTTCTAGGCTACCCTGCATGTTAGCCTATATCTCCACAGTCCGTGTGTTCAGGAGCAGCAGAGTTTTGGCAGAAAAAACAATTGACGCTCTTAAGTGATGGTGTGTTTAGAGCTTCAGCATTCATTTATTTCAATGGCCACAATAAAATATTATGAAATGAATTAACGCGCAAGCGCTTGATTCACCTAAACACACCTAAACGCATTACACGAGTTTACAAGCGTCAAGCATTTTTTCTGGCAAAACGAGCATGAAGCCTTAGGCCCCTTTCACACTGGGGCATTTTTCAGGCGGTACAGCGCTAAAAATAGCGCCTGTACACCGCCTGAAAATGGCCCCATTCACTCAAGTGTGAAAGCTGGCGGTCTTTCACACTGGAGCGGTGCGCTAGCAGGATGGTAAAAAAAGTCCTGCTAGTAGCATCTTTGGAGCGATATAGGAGCGGTGTATTCATCGCTCCTATACCGCTCCTACCCATTGATTTGAATGGGACACCGCGGCAATACCGCCGCAAAGCGCCGATACGGCGGCGCTTTGCGGGGGATTTAACCCTTTTTCAGGTAAAACCGCCCCGCGAGCGGCCGAATACCGCAGCTAAAACGACGGTAAAGTTGTCGGAATATCAAATCGTTCAGAACGCGGTGAAATATAACGCTGCTTTACTGTCGCCGCGGCTCCCGCCCCAGTGTGAAAGGGGCCTTAAAAGTGATTCTAAAGGAAAGAATTAGGAAAAAAAAATAAATAATGAACATGTTATACTTACCTGCTCTGTGCAATCGTTTTGCACAGAGCAGCTCCGATCCTCTTCTTTTTGGGTCCCCCGCCAGCAATCCTCCCCCTTGCCAAGTGTCCCCAACAGCAAGCTTATTGCTATGGGGCACTCGAGCAGGCTCACACCTAAGCTATGCTCTGCATGTCCAAACATACACACAAAGAGCATGGCTCGACCCTGCCCTCCCTTTATTTGCTCACTGGCTTCGATTGACAGCCAATGGCTCCCGCTGCTGTGTGAGCCAGTGAGGAGAGTGAGACCCGGGAGAGCATGCACATCCCTGGATCCAGATGGAGCTTGCTCAAGTCTTTGGGGGGGCTGTGGGGGAGCTGCACCACAGAAGGTTTTTCATCTTAATGCAGGTAAAAAACCTTGACCCTTTAGAACCACTTTTAAGCTTGCCATACATTATGCAATTTTCTTTTCTTTTCTGTATAATTTCCTTCAAGAGGAGCTCCAGCCCCCCCCCCCCCCCCAAATAAAAAATAAAAGTCAGCAGCTACTACTAAATACTGTAGCTGCTGACTTTTAATATTAGGGCACTTTCCTGTCCATGCATCCAGCGGTGTGCTCACCTAGGCCAATTCTTCAACTGGCCATTGGGGGCTGGTGCCACCATCTTGACTAAGGGAAACCGGCAGTGAAGCCATGCAGCTTCACAGCCAGTTTCCTACTGCGTATGTGCAAAGTGCCTGGTGCTCTGTGAATGGGCAGCAGTCTTCTGGGACCTATAAAGTGTCTTGCCCCCCCCCCCCCTCCTTCACCCGCAGTCTTCTGGGACACTTCGTAGGTCCCAGAAGACTGCTGCCCATTCACAGAGCACCAGGCAGTTTGCCGTGGCGGATCTTCTTTTGGGTGGAGCTCCGCTTTAAGTTTTACCTTCCGCTTTGTAGTGTAGGGGCCTGCCTGATTGCATACAAATTGAAAGTGTTGTTTAGGTTTGACCTCATATAATATGTTTTTTGGTAAATCTAAAGGAAAGTTGTACAAGAAAATTGTATAATGTATGGCCAGCTTTCATATTGAAGATCCTACACCCATAATCTTTTCCTTGGTCCATTATATCAGTATCACATGAGTATAACATGAGATCTTGGAGGCTGAACACCGTTTGCTGAGTGAGCTTTGACTGGCGATGTCTATGGGGGAGTCAGTACCTCTCTCCAATGCTGATATATCCTGGCAGCTCGCTGAATACATTTTGCTATTCTTTCTAAAAGTATCCAGTTTGGGATCATAGGTTTGTGCACAGGGTGTGTCGGGTGTGCCCAGGCACACCATAATCACCCCATGCACATTGGTGTTGTTGCTCTGTGTAGCAACGGGAACATGGGACAGATCTCCCTCTTATAGGCTCTGCCATAAAAGAAGTGTTTATGCGCTTCTCTTTCACTGTGCAAGCAGGGAGATCTACGTTCCAGGGTCATATATATGTAGATGCATACACATGCATGTGTGCGTGAGCTGAAGGGTGCACACCCTAATGCATTATCTGCGCACACATAGGATGTTTGGTAAGGTTACATTGTATGACATGTGACGGCTGCTCTTAGCTGTTTTCCCTATTATTATAATGATATGACATAGGATTCATGGCAGACCATTGTCTGGACACAATTCGTGGTTTTGTGTTACACGAGAGGGGGGGCGTTCCATCCCATCCCATCCCTTGCACAGAGCTGCCCAGTGTATATTGTTCCAGGAGCTGTGTGTGCTTTTAACACATTCCTGCAGACCATCTACTTATCCTGCACACTGCCCCGGGTTATACGTCTCCAGGTTTATTGTCCCAGACAGGAGTATGGGCTGATCTGGAGATTTGTACATTCCAGCTGTGTACATTGAAGACAATGCGCTCGTCTGTCGGCTGATTATTCTAAATAGACATCACTGAATGTGTTTTTATCATGTAGTTATTTGTAAACAGAAAAAGAATACCTAAAAAAAAAAAACCTTTTATGTAATTTTCTAATTAATATAAAATATCTAATTATATAATTAAATTTCCTATATATGGTTATAGAAAAAAATACCGATTTGTTCAAGGTTCTCTCTTTCTCTTTCTCCTTACACATTAGCAAACAAAAATAAAATTTTTTAACCTCCCTGGCGGTATGATTATGTAAAATGTTTTAAATCTCAAAGCAGTACATTGTTTTGCATGGAAATTTGGCATTTTATATTGTAGGCCTGTAATTCTTATGGTTCTGCTAGTTTTCCCGACGGAATTACGCTTAAACTGTCTTGCCTACACACGGTCACACCAAATTCCAACCGTCAAGAATGCATGCGTACAACACTACGACGAGCCGAGAAAAAATGAAGTTCAATGCTTCCGAGCATGCGTCAATTTTTTTCCGAGCATGCGTAGGAATTTTGCGTGTCGGAATTGCTACAGACGTTCGGAATTTCCGATAGAAACCTTTTCCGTCTGAAAAATTAAGTTTGCTGGCGGGAATGTGGCCAGCAGAATTCCGATGGAGCCTACACACGGTCGCATTTTCCGATGAAAAGCTCTCATCGGTCTTTTGCTGGCCGAAATTCCGATCGTGTGTACGCGGCATTAGGAATAACACACTTAAATCTGTCCAAACAAGAGTCTAGTAGACATCCCGGATATGATAACGTTTGAAACACAAAATCATAAATTATAATATAATTAATTAAATAAAAAATTATAACAAATAATAAAATGTATTCAATAATGTAATCAAATCAAAAACACTGAAGTTTGCTCAGTCGTAGAATTGGCACTGTCGTCACTTCAGTGTCTGATGATGAATTTCCCCACGAATCACTATCGCTCAGTTGTGCAAGTGATTCTTATTAACTATCGCTGTTTTCTAGCTGGTCTAAAACCACTTTTGACGTAAAAGGGACACTTTTTGGATGCCGTGGACATTGTCATGTTTCCAGGCAGAAAGAACAGTGTATATATAATATAAAAGTGCATGCAGGGCACTGGACAAAGCACTAGGGACAAAAGGGAGGTGAAACGATTTGGTACAATACACTGTAATCTGTAAGATTACATTACTGTATGTGTACGGATCTTCCTGCTTCCTCCGCTGATCCCTGCTGAGCAGGCGGATGACAGGCCCGTGTCTGCTCCACTGATGCAGAGCGGACACAGACACAGCCCGTTGTCCTCTATGGGCTGTCAAATGGAAATGGACCGCCTGTCCTTTTTCCACCCAACTGTCATCCGATCCAGATACAGATGTCGGCGGTGTCAACAGATACACGTTTGCTGACATCCGCCGCTCCATATAGAACAATGGATGGTCCGATTGGGTCTGCCTAAAAACCTAACAGGTGGACATGATCGATCCTTCTGTGTGAAAGGGGCCAAAATCCCAGCCTAGGCCAGGATGATGGCGCACAGAGAACTGGCAAAGTCCGGCAGTGTGCCCCATAGACCCGGAAAAGACTTGTGGCGTATCTGCGCAAGTGGCACTGCCTATCAATCTCACTCAGTCAAGTTAAAGTGGTGTTTTCCCCAAAAAATTACAAATTGCTTAAAATTCATAAAAATATATATATATAAAAAAAAAATGAACTCACCTCTAAATGCCTGTTGCTAGGGGGTCTATCGTAGTCTGCCTCCTTCAGTGCCCGGGCACTGACATCACTTCCCCTCGGCGCAGTCAGTCATCTGGGACACGTGACAGGTCCCAGATGACTGTGCGGCGTACCACGGCGCGCAGCGCCACTCGCGCATGCGCAATGGGTGCCCGGCTGTGAAGCCACAGCTGGGTGCCCACAGTAAGAATGCCGGCGCAGTGAGCGGAGCGGGAAACGAGGGGGGCTTTGTTCCCCCCGCATCGCTGGACCCTGGGACAGGTAAGTGTCCGATTATTAAAAGTCAGCAGCTGCAGTATTTGTAGCTTCTGACTTTTCCAAAAAATTTTTAAGGGGCACCCTACTTTAATGAGGCTACACCACAACCTCAAGACAAATCCTTGACTCGTGGTTAGAGTGCATTAGCCCCGTTATAAATAAACAAAAAAAAAAGATAAGTGTAATTATTAGCAGAAAGAGTCCAGGGCCGATCATTCGCAGGCAATCACTCCATGAGCAATTATATGCGAGTGGTCACGATTAGCTGCGGGAGGTTGTCAACTTCGCATTGCTTTTAGTGAGGCTAATGGCTCCATCTGCAAGTGTGAACAGAGCCTTAGAAGATTTGTTTATCAGTAGTGGACACATTTACATATCAATTAAGAACCAGACAGTCATGAGCCATACATGTTCAGATTTCTCTTGGTTCCCCCACCCACACTTAAGGCATGGATGGAGGAATCTCCTATGCCTGCTTTTGTATACAGGCAGCCATGACACATGCCATTGCCTGAGCACTTCAACAGTAACTGCATCTAATAATAACTGATCGGCCAAGAATCTTTCACTCGGCTCATTTGGCATTTGTTGAGCTAGGTGGTGCTGACATGGCCACCCCATGGCCCGAATCATCCAAAATTTGAGGCTGGTATGGGTAACTTAAGGCTTCATGCATTTTGAACCGCATCCGATTCACATGACATGTGAATAAAACTAGCTTTCTATGGAGCGGATTCACAAACATGCAGTGCAAATTAGCTGCAAATTTAAGTCCTGTTCGTTTTCTGAGCACGGCAGCGCCACTACCCCCTTGTGACGTCATCGAGTGGTGCATGCTGGGTCAGTGATGTCACAAGGGGGCAGTGCCACAGGTAGCGTCGCCGGGTGTTCCCGCCCCTTAGCTATTTAAGAAATGTCAGGTGGAAGGCGCCTTCAGCGTGAGCAGAGCTTTTTTTTTGTTTTTCCATTTTTCAGGTCGGGGGGCATCGTGATTGACAATGGATCTACACCATTTTTAATAAAGGAATTGTCCAAAAACTGTGTTTTTATTTGTTTTTGACACCTTTTTTGATGAACAAGTAGGGGGTACCCCATACTTATTCACATAGGGGGGCGGGATCTGGGGGGCCCCTTGTTAAAAGGGGGCTTCCAAATTCTGATAAGCCCCTGCCCGCAGAGCCCCACGACCACTGATGGGACAAGGTATTTTGGAGTGGGGGAGGCAGAGCCCCCCCTGTCAAAAGCACACCCCCTTCATGTTGAGGGCATGTAGCCTGGTATGGTTCAGGAGGGGGGGGGGCTTGCTAGTCCCCCCCCCCCTTTCCTGGCCTGCCAGACTGCATGCTCGGATAAGGGTCTGGTATGGATTTTGGGGGGGGACCCCACTCCATTTAAAAAAAAGTATTTAGCATGGGGGTTCCGCTCAAAATTAATACCAGACCTAAGGGTCTGGTATAGATTGGGGGGCAGGTGGCACGCCAAAAGGGCCTTGTAGGGATTGGGGGGGCCCTACGCTGATTTTTTTTAGACCCCGTTCACACTGGAGGTGTTTTTCATACTCTTTAGCGCTAAAAGCGCCTGAAAAAAGCCTCATCTGCAATCCAGTGTGAAAGCCCGAGAGCTTTCACACTGGGGCGCTGCGCTGCCAGGATGTCAAAAAAAAGTCTTGCAAGCAGCTTCTTTGAGGTCCTTTAGGAGCGGTATATACACCACACCTAAAGCACCCCTGCCCATTGAAATCAATGGGCAGCGCCACCGTAGCTCTTGCAAAGCGCCTCAGCAGCGGCACTTTGTGGGCGCTTTTGACCCTTTATTCTTTGGGAGGAAAGGCACTTGGAGCCATTATCGTGGAGCCATTAACCTGTCAAGGGATTACTAAGAGGTGCAGTTGCTGGTTTATAATCTTACCAGCCATTAACGCTTTAACTACTTTTACAAGGTAATATCTGAGTTTGCAAGGCCATTTGTTTCACACGAAGTAGATTTATATCCTTTGTGGTTATTGGGGAGTATATTTAAATGGAAGCTCTGGAGTTTAGCTTTAAATTATACAGGAATGTGAGGCAAATGCAAATATTTATACTGTGATGATGGCTGTTAAAGGACAGGGAAAGGCAGAGCTAATTGGTTATATATGTCCCTGCCTATAGGAAAAGAGATGTTATCCTTTACAGTTCACACTTCTCATGAATCAAAAGGCTGCGTCAGCATTACCAAACCACTTTATTATTTTGAGTAAACAAAATTCCTCTGGCTGGGAGAAGCATGTCTAAACCTAGACAGCAGAAGTCGCATGATTTGCGGCGGCCACAGGGGCAATTTGGGTGCTTTACATCATTACAAACTGTTGAAGGTGTTTTTTTCATTTGTTTACGTTTTTTATTTTTACATGCAATGTGCCATATTCCAAAGAAACAAAAAAATGTAAATATATTGTTGATCATAATGTATCAGTTTATGTTTACTGCTACAAAGAGAGGAGTGCATTGGATTTAGACTCGGTTCACACTGGGGCAAGTCGCCGCCTGGCAAGTCACGTTCCGTTCTGTACAATGGAACCGTTCTAAAAGGAGCGACTCGAGTCGCTCCGACTTGGAAGAAGGTTCCTGTACTACTTTGGGGGCGACTTGCATTGACTTTCTTTAGAGAAGTCGTTTTGCAAGTCGCCGCTGCTGTCGTGTGCAGGTCGCCTGAGGCAGTCGCGCTGTCTGCATATGTAATGAGAAAATCTGGCAGCGACCCCCATATAGAGTACATATGATTACCACACACTATACAAAGAAACACAATGTACAAAACGATGACTACAGGGCAGGGACCAGGACTGCAGGGACCAGGACTATGTAACATAAAGGGCCTCTTTCACACCAGTAGACTGAGTCCGCCTGTCCGCCTTTTTTCAGGTGGACCCGATTGGACCATTTATTGTTCTCCTTGGGGGCGGCGGATTGTCCGCTGTCACCCACCAGCATTCAAACTGGTCCGCTAAAAACAGACGGTTGGGGATACGATCGGCATCCGTCTGGCGGATCGGATGACAAACGGATAGAAACAGACATGCAGTCCATATCCATCCGACTACCCCATAGAGGAGAGCGGGTGTGTCTGTGTCTGCTCAGTGGAGAGATCCCCTGCTGAGCAGACGGATCTGCTTGGATGGATTCCGCCCCATGTGAACCGGGGCCTAACTTATACAGTGCACTGAATCTAAAGGTATAAGCCCCCGTACACACGGTTGGATATTCCGATGGAAAAAGTCCGATCGGATTATGTTGTCGGAAAATCCGACCGTGTGTGGGCTCTAGCAGGCTTTTTCCGTCGGAATTTCCAACGGAAAAAATTTGAGAGCAGGATCTCAAATTTTCCGACAACAAAATCCGATCGGACATTTTCCGATCGTGTGTAGGGAATTCCGACGGACAAAGTGCCACGCATGCTCAGATCAAATTTACGATACCAAAGCTATTGGCTACTAGCCTCTATGTAGTTCCGCAGTACGCAACGAACGTCACCACGTTCAGAATGATCGGATTTTCCGACAACTTTGTCCGACCGTGTGTATGCAACACCAGTTTCAGACAAAATCCGCCGGAAAAAATCAGACGGATTGTGTGGTCGGAATTTCCGACCGTGTGTACAGGGCATTAGAGCGCAACCATCATATCATTTCTAAAAGAAAAAGATAAATATATGATATTCCGGTCCACAAAATGTCCAAATGACTGTGTTAAAGCTGTGAAAAGGGATGAGTGAGATCAAGGAAAAAAGGCTTAGTTCCCAGTCGATGCCTCTTACAGGGAAACGCATCGGGTGGAGCCGTTTTGTGTGACGTCACTACATACTAAGCCGCAGCTGTGTGGATTACACTTCTTGCTGTTAAAATGTCTTAAGTCATGTAAGTGCAGTGGAACCCTTTAAATAAACATTGTTTTTACGTACTGCACCATGAAGCCTTTCTCTTCTATTATCCTCCATATATGAGAGCTTTCGTGGTGGATCCAATATTCCTATGGAATACTATTGATATATATATATATATGGGTATCCTAATCTTATCAGGAAGCAGTGCTTAGAACTGAGTAGAAGAATGGAACATCTCTGTCAGCTGACATCCATGTACTAAGCGTATCTAATCTCTATAACCTGAAGCCTCGTACACACGATCTAATTTTCCGACGGGAAATGTGTGATGACAGGCTGTTGGCGGAAAATCCGACCGTTTGTACGCTCCATCGGACAATTGTCGGTTTTTCCGTGGACAAATGTTGGATAGCAGGTTTTAAAATTTTCCGCCGACAAATGTCTGTTGTCGGATTTTCCGAGCGTGTGTACACAAGTCCGTCGGACAAAATTTTACGGCTTCTTCCATTACAGGTCCGTGGCAGTGTAAAGTTATTGGTAGTTGGTGGCTTTAAGGTCTTTCCCTCACCCCATCCAAATGCATTTGCAATAAAAATAACCCCCCCCCCCCCATTACCTTAACAGAGATCAATCCTTCTACTGCGCCACTGTGGTGACATAATAGCAACAACATGCCGATGCACAGTTGGGCAGGAAATCTCTTCTAATGCCGTGTACATAAGACCAGACTTTTCGGCATTAAAGATCTGACAGTCTTTCTGACGGACTTAAAGCGGAAGTAAACCCCCCTATCGTTTTCAGCCAAGGAAGCTGCCATCTTTGCCTCTGTTTAATCTTCAACTGCCACAGTGCTGCGCATGTGATCCGTTATGACACCAGCCATTGGATGGTTTGACTGTTTGGTTGAGAGCACAGCCAATGTGCAGTTAGCATTCCCGGCATGCCTTTTTTTTTTTTTAAACTGTTAAATCGATGGGTTTACTTCCGCTTTAAGAACGACCGGACTTGCGCGCACATGAACAGACTAAAGTCCGGTCGAAAGTCCGGTCGTTTGAACGTGATGACGTACGAAGGGACTAGAATAAAGAAATTCATAGCCAGTAGCCAATAGCTGCCCTTGCGTCGTTTTTTGTCCGTCGGACTAGCATACAGACAAACTGATTTTTCAATCGGACTCGAGTCCGTCAGAAAGATTTGGAACATGTTTTATTTCTAAAGTCCACCAGATTTTTCGACCGAAGAGGTCTGATGAAGCCCACACACGATTGTAATGTTTGACAGATTTGTTCCGTCGGACCAGTTTGGTCAAAAAGTCCGGTCGTGTGTACACGGCATTAGAGTAGCGCTGGTTGCTAGTACTAACATTTTAGCACTAGGATCCGAAAAATGTCCCGGATCCCTGGAAATTACAGGAAAGTCCGAAAGTCCGACATGAGAAAGGGGAGGAGACCCATCTCTCACTTTGCTGTGTTTGTCACTTTTTTTTTGTGTGGTAAACGTTTTTTTTTTTCCAACGTTAACAATGAATGGCAACACAAACGTGACAGGCGCTTTTTGCGTGTTTCATAAATAAGCATGAAATTGTGCGCTTATATGTGCACGAAAGTTTGAACATAGCCTAACACTAAGCAAACTGGCATTTAGCCTGGATTCACACTATTGTGATCACAGACATCGCATGTGATTTACACCCGCATTACTGTGCCGACCACATGCGATGTCTGTGCAATTGCAAATTCAGCCATACATTGGATTTGCATAAAAAAAGGTGCAGGAACCTTTTTTCCCCCTGCACTGGAATCAGTTTGCATGGGTGTTTTAGTGTCATGCAACACTGTATCCAAATTAAATTTATATAATTTTTTTTCACACAAATAGAGCTTTTTTTTTTTTTTTTTTTTTTATTGCTGGTCTTTGATCACCACTGGGTTTTTTATTTTTTGCGCTTTAACCACTTCAGCCCCGGACCAATTTGCAGCCAAAGGACCAGGCCCCTTTTTGCGATTCGGCACTGTGTCGCTTTAACTGACAATTGCGCGGTCGTGCGACTTGGCTCCAAAACAAAATTGGCGTCCTTTTTTTCTCACAAATAGAGCTTTCTTTTGGTGGTATTTGATCGCCCCTGCGGTTTTTATTTTTTGCGCTATAAACAAAAATAGAGCGACAATTTTGAAAACAATGCAATGTTTTTTGCTATAATAAATATCCCCAAAAAATATATAAAAAAAACTTATAAAAAAATTTTTTTTCCTCAGTTTAGGCCGATATGTATTCTTCTACATATTTTTGTGACTGCGACATTATGGCGGACACATCGGACATTTTTGACACATTTTTGGGACCATTGTCATTTATACAGCAATCAATGCTATTTAAATGCATTGATTCCTGTATAAATGACAGTTGTAGTGAAAGAGTTAACCACTAGGGGGAGGGGCGGGGTTATGGGCTGTGACGTGTGTGTGTTTTTTTTACATTAGGGGGCGGGGCTGACGTCTGACGTCATTGATCGGCTTTCCCGATGACTGGGAACAGCCGATCAATGACAGGCAGAGTAGGAAGCACGGGGAGAGGTTTGTTTACACAGACCTCTCCACGTTCTTCAGCTCTGTGACCCGATCGCGGGACACCAGCGGCGATCGGATCCGCTGGTCCCGCGGCCGGGGTTTACGGAGCTCCCGACCGGGTCGCGAGCGCGCCACTGGCAGGCATTTAAAGGGGATGTACAGGTACGTGGTTTTGCCTGCCCGTGCTATTCTGCTGACGTATATAGTCAGTGGGCAATCGGGAAGCGGTTAAAGGTAAACTGCACCTAAATCAATAGGGCACATCACGTCAGGAACATGTCAGGAAAGAAAATTGCTTGATTTCCCCATCAACACAGTCAGTGCTGATGGAGGAATGTCTCCTGTGGAGCTGTTGTGTTCTCCCCCGGTGTGTGTGTGTGTGTGTGTGGTGTGTGTGTGGGGGGGGGGGGTCATCCCTGCTGGGAGAACACAGTGATTTTTGCCGCTGGCAATATTCGCATCCTAGAAATCCGACGTGCTGGTTGTTCCCAAGTCGATCGTGTTCAACTTGTACAGTACAATCAGCCTGCCCATACATGGATCGAATCTCAGCCAGGCCTTGCTGAACAAGCCGAGATCCTTCTATGGCCAACTTACGTAAAAGATTACCTATTTCTTACTATGAATGGACAGTAAATCTGATGTGCAAGTTGTGCTGCCCCCATATATAATTACAAACTACATAGGTTTTTGAAACATTGACATGCTGATAAGGCTGTTTTCCATTTGCTGATCTTTTTCCATGCATATGTAAAGAATCATTGAAAAGGCTGTTTAACATAACAAGCCAAGCTTTTCACTGGGCGGCAATTTGTGTTGGCTGCTGCCAGTCAATAAAACATACACAGAGTGTGTTTTAGTTTACAGTGGGGAAGCATGCCAGGCTCTCCTGTTTGGTGCTGCTCGCCATGGGTGGCTGGCTCTTCATATACAGGCTGGATCATGCCACACTAGAGCTTGGCAAGGGATTACAGTACTGGCTTTTGCATGGGATAGTTGGCAAAAATGGAAAAAAAAATCTAAGCAAAATTGAATAATTAGATTTTTTTTTTCCTTTTATATATGGGACAGAATTTGTCCAGTTCTGTCTTTTTTGTCTAGAACAGCCTAAAGCTGGCCATACACGGGTCGAATTTCAAAAGATCTTTCTTTTGAAAATCATAAAATTCGTGCATTTTGTGATTCGATGGTGCCACCATTGATTTCGAAATTCGACCAACCAAACCTTCAATTTCACGTCATGTTCCTACAGAAAAGAATTTTCTTGTCTGGGAATCTTCTTTTCTTTCCGGGAATCTTCTTTTCTTGCACATGCGCATTTCTTTTTCGATTACATTTCTCGCACGATTCTCCCATCATTGGTTCGAAAATCGTTCGTTTTTTTAAAAAAATTTCCAACATGTCGGATTTTTTAAATCCGATGGCCGCACGAAAATCGGCCGTACGAAAATTCTTGGATAAGATTTTCGAAAGAAAGTTCTTTCGAAATTCGACCCGTGTATGGCCAGCTTTAGTTTTCCAGGAGATGTGCTCCTTCATGGGTACAGGATCACCTATTGCTGTAACGACCTATGATGATGAGATTTGTAGATTATAGTATCTCAAACTATCAAAACTCTGACTGTGGTACAATGAAATCTGAATGCTATGGACTATTGCTCTTCGTACTTTAATGGAATAAACCCGATATATACACTCACTGGCCAATTTATTAGATACACCTTGCCAGTACTGGGTTGGACCCCCCTTTGCCTTCAGAACTGTCTTAATTCTTCATGGCATAGATTCAAGAAGGTGTTGGAAACATTCCTCAGAGATTTTGGTCCATATTGACATAAACATCACACAGTTGTCGGCTGCACATCCATAATGTGAATCTCCTGTTCCACCACATCCCAATTGTGCTCTATTGGATGAGATCTGGTGACTGTGGAGGACATTGGAGTACAGTGACCTAATTTTCATGTTCAAGAAACCAGTGGTGAGCTGATTTGAGCTTTTTGACAGGGTGCATTATCCTGCTGGATGGGTACACTGTAGTCATAAAGGAATGGACATGGTCAGCAACAATACTCAGGTAGGCCGTGGCATTTAACCACTTCCCGCCCGGTCAATAGCAAAGTGGCTTCGTTATCCTGACTGGGCGTCATATGACGTCCTTCAGGATAACAGCCGCCGCGCGCCCGTGGGGGCGCGCATCGCGGCGATCGGTGGAGCGGTGTGTCAGTCTGACACACAACGCTACACTGATCTCGGTAAAGAGCCTCCGGCGGAGGCTCTTTACCACGTGATCAGCCGTGTCCAATCACGGCTGATCACGATGTACACAGGAAGAGCCGTTGATCGGCTTTTCCTCACTCGCGTCTGACAGACGCGAGTAGAGGGGAGCCGATCGGCGGCTCTCCTGACAGGGGGGGTCTGCGCTGATTGTTTATCAGCGCAGCCCCCCCTCAGATGCCCACACTAGACCACTAGGGAAGCCCCCAGGACCACCAGGGAAGCCCCCAGCATGTGGATGGCCAGGTACATCCCCCATGGCCATCCACATGTTAAAAAAAAATCAAAAAATATGCCAATCAGTGCCCACAGATGGGCACTGATTGGCACATCATATTTAATTAAAAAAAGAGTAAAAAAAAAGGATTCCCAGCAATGCCACCCATAAGTGTAATCAGTGCCACTCATCAGCGTCCATCAGTGCCACCTATCAGTGCCCATCCGTGCCCACCCATGCCCACCTATCAGTGCCCATCCATGCCACCTATCAGTGCCCATGCATGCCACCTATCAGTGCCCATCCATGCCACCTATCAGTGCCACCTATATGTGTGCATCAGTGCCACCCATAAGTACCCGTCAGTGCCGCCTATGAGTGCCCATCAGTGCCACCTGAGTGCCCATCAGTGCCGCATACCAGTGCCACCTATCAATGCCCATCAGTGCCGCCTATCAGTGCCCATCAGTGCCGCCTATCAGTGCCCATCATCAGTGCCACCTCATCGGTGCCCCCTAATTGGTGCCACCTCATCGGTGCCCATCAGTGCCGCCTTATCAGTGCCCATTAGTGCCGCCTTATCAGTGCCCGTCATTGAAGAAGAAAACGCACTTATTTACAAAAAAAATTAACAGTGACAAAGAAAAACTTGTTTTTTTGCAAAATTTTCGGTCTTTTTTTGTTTGTTGCGCAAAAAATAAAAATCGCAGAGGTGATCAAATACCACCAAAAGAAAGCTCTATTTGTTGGAACAAAATGATAAAAAATTTGTTTGGGTACAGTGTAGCATGACCGCGCAATTGTCATTCAAATTGCGACATCGCTGAAAGCTGAAAATTGGCTTGGGCGGGAAGGTGTCTAAGTGTCTGGTATTGAAGTGGTTAAACAATGCTCAATTGGTACTAAGGGGCCCACCCAAAGTGTGCCAATAAGCTATCTAATACACCACCACCAGCCTGAACTGTTGATACAAGTCAGGATGGATCCATGCTTTCATGTTGACATCAAATTCTGACCCGACCATCTGAACGTTGCAGATGAAATCGAGACTCGTCAGACCAGGCAACGTTTTTCCAATCTTCTATCGTCCAATTTTGGTGAGCCTGTGCAAATTGTAGTCTGTTTCCTGTTCTTACCTGACAGGAGTGGCACCCGGTGTGGTCTCCTGCTGCTGTAGCCCATCTGCTTCAAGGTTCGATGTGTTGTGCATTCAGAGATGGTATTCTGCATACCTTGCTTGTAACAAGTGGTTATTTGAGTTACTGTTGCCTTTCTATCATCTCAAACCAGTCTGCCCATTCTCCTCTGACATCAACAAGGAATTTTCATCACACACCCCCGCTCACTGGATATTTTCTATTTTTCAGACCATTCTCTGTAAACCCTAGAGATGGTTGTGTGTGAAAAATCCCAGTAGATCAGCAGATTTTGAAATACTCAGACCAGCCCTTATGGCACCAACAACCACTTCATGTTCAAAGTCAATCCCCTTCATTCTAAAGCTCGGTTTGAACTTCAGCAAGTTGTGATCACCACGTCTACATGCCTGCATTGAGTTGCTGCCATGTGATTGGCTGATTAGCAATTTATGTTACCAAGCAATTGGACAGGTGTACCTAAGAAAGTGTCCGGTGAGTGTATTTGTTCAGCATGAAGGTGGAAAGAGCAGGTGACTTGCAAAGTGTATCAATCCACATCTACTCTTCTGCCATCTTTGTACCACCTTCCTGAACAAGCCATATAGCGTCCAAATCATGTGCACAGACTTGCTGGATTACACGTGCTTTTGCAAATAAACAAATTGTCCTTCTGCATCTGTAAAAGCAAAAAAAATCCATTCTTCTGGTGTCACATCAGTGAAATAAATTGTAGTCATAGAAACCTTTATGTGAAAGATGAGTCTTGTGCAGCTTATGCAGCTTTCATATGTTCAATTTTTCATGCTTAATCGGACCAGGTCCAGTCACGTCGGTATGAGCTCGCAGGCCCCTCATTCCTGGCTTATCTTCACCTCACAAGCACTTCTCTCTTCTGCCATTTGAAGACCTCTAAATCGAAATTCTTAATCTTTAAAACATGGTTTATATAATAGAGAAAATAACATTTACGGGGATGTCAACAGACATTTCAGGACATACTGAATTAAAGACAGCTGAAATAAAATTCTATTCATGTTATTGTACACACAGCGGACTTGTCTGGCTATCCACTAGAGCAGAGGAGACAACCTTAGGGAGATGCAAATCTAATAAAGCAAAGTACTGAATCACCTACCATAATAATACTGATGATTCATTTCTGGTTTTACACTCTTTGGAAATTGACATTTAAAAGTGTATTTAAACCAGGGGTGCCCAACCCGTGGCCCGCGGCGCCATCCGAGGTGGCCCGCCATGTCTTGCTCTGAGATGGCGGGTCGGCAAGCCCTGATCGCGGGTTCCTGTCCCGCCATCTCCGAGCATCAGCGAGAACGGAGCCGCCGCTAAAGGAAGCAGAGCCGATGCTTCCTGTGTAGTGCCGGCTCCTTCACAGGCGGAGTGATATCAAATGTACTCCGCCTGTGACAGGAAGCTCTGTACTGCAGCTGCATGCTTCCTGCGATCTCACAGCAGCCAGCAGTGCCAGAGCCAGCAGTGCCAGTACCAGTCACCAGTATCCACCAGCAGTACCAGCCAGCAGTATCAGTACCCACCAGCAGTACCAGCCAGCAGTACCAGTACCCACCAGAAGTACCAGTACCCACCAGCAGTACCAGCCAGCAGTATCAGTACCCACCAGCAGTACCAGCCAGCAGTACCAGTACCCACCAGCAGTACCAGTACCTGCCAGAAGTACCAGTCACCAGTACCCGCCAGCAGTACCAGCCAGAAGTACCAGTACCTGCCAGCAGTACCAGTACCAGCCAGAAGTACCAGTCACCAGTACCAGCCAGCAGTACCCGCCAGCAATACCAGTACCAGCCAGCAGTATCAGTACCCACCACCAGTACAAGTACCAGTACCCACCAGCAGTACCAACCACCAGTACTAGCCACTGGTTCCAGTCACCAGTACCAGCACCAGCCAGCAGTACCAGTACCTGCCAGCAGTACCAACCACCAGAACTAGCCAGCAGTACCAGTACCCGCCAGCAGTACCCACCAGCAGCACCAGTACCCACCAGCAGTACCAGTACCCACTATCACCCGCCAGCAGTACCAGTAGCAGCAAGCAGTTTCAGCCAGCAGTACCAGTACCAGCCAGCAGTACCAGTATCCACCAGCAGTACCAGTACCAGCCAGCAGTACCGGCAGGCAGTACCCAACAGCAGTACCAGCCAGCAGTACCAGCCCTGGAGGACAGCCAGCAGCAGCCACCAGTTATAACCACCTGGGGGACAGCAGCAACCAGCTGCAGGAATCCTGAGGAAGAAGTGATGATCAAGGTCAGTTGAGGAGCAGGTAAACCGCTGTGCATCAGTGTGAAAGCAGCCTTAGTCCCCTTTCACAAGATCGGTCCGTTCGGGTCTGCCTGTCTTTTTTTCAGGCGGACCCAATCAGACCCTCCATTCACCTCTGTAGAGCGGCAGATGTAAACAGACTCATGTCTGCTTACACCCGCCTATCTGCAAACCGATCTGCTTAAAAAACAGAAGGGGATCTGTCCCCTTCTGTCTGGGCAGATCGGAGGGCCCTAAGGGTAGAGCGGGCTGCATCTGTGTCTGCTCTACATATGCAGAGTGGACACAGACCTGCCATCCGCCCGATATGCTCATTGTGGCCCGCGACCGGTTACCAAGTCGCTAAAGTGGCCCTCGCTCCTCAAAAGGTTGGGCACCCCTGGTCTAGCTCTACCAGATTGGATACAGAATGTAGTTGAACAGCCAAGTCTTTACAAAGATTCTCAGTTGGATTGAGGTTTGAGCTGTGACTGAGCCATTTGAAGATATTTAGGCTTTTGGTGTCAGTCCATTCCAGTGTAGCTTTGACTCTGAGTTTAGAGTCATTGTCCTTGGGTCTTCTGTAGTAGTTTTTCTTTGTTTTTTTTATTAAATGCATCGCCATTCCATGTGCTCCCTGCTGCAAAGGCCAGTTACAGGCTGGGGTGGTTGCCATTTGTTTGTACCATTTGTTGGAAAACCAGTTTTTTAATCTGTATTGTAAAAGGGAATATTTTAGTCATTTGGAATGCTGAAAGCCCGATGATAAATTGACACTCCTGTCTCAAAGAACAGGACTGGCCCACATAACTGGTCACACAGCTTATACAGTTCATGATGGCTTGTATTTATCTTTCTCCTTCTCTGGAGCTTTCCTTGTTAATAGGTAAACACATCGCTTCAGGTAGTTCTTGGGAATATAAATAATTTTCTGTTTTTTTTTTATCTTCAGAATAACTCCTTATTCACCATTGCATCCTATACTTGCATTGTTACACAGTATACTAAAATAATATTGTAATGTTAAAAGTAATGTATCATGTTATTATGTATTACGGTATGTGGGTGGTGTCGACATGAGACCAGGTAGTTGGCAGGACAGTAACTATCTGACCTCTTGGGGAGTCTATTTGTAATGGATTTAACCCAATATTCATGCAACCTTTACCCAGGATTCATGCATTTGTTCAGTTTAATCAATTTAGTAAAAAGTGTGAATCATGGATGAAAGTTGTGTTTAATCTTGTTTGTGTGAAACATTTTTTATAAATGGACCCTGTTGTGTCTCTCAGCTGGCCATAGCTGGATTGAAATTTGGCCCGTAAAGAATACCCATTAATGTGCAAGCAAAAATGCTATATATTTTTTTAACCACTTCCATACCAGGCCAATTCTGGCATTTCTCTCCTACATGTATAAACCATAATTTTATTGCTACCCTGTTTCCCCGAAAATAAGACCTAGCGTGATTGTCGGTGATGGCTGCAATATAAGCGCTACCCCCCAAATAAGCCTTAGTTAAAGACCTTGTAGGTCTTATTTTCAGGGTAGGGCTTAATTTCTGGGAAACGGGGTAGGGCTTATATTGCAGCCATCACCGACAATCACGCTAGATCTTATTTTCGGGGAAACAGGGTAGAAAATTACGCAGAACCTCCAAACATTATAGTTGAGCTCCTCCATGCCTCTTATCAGTTTGGTTTCTCTTTTCTGTACTTTCTCCAGTTCCTCGATATAATATTTGAGCACTGTTACCCTAAACTGAACTGCATATTCCAGATGAGGTCTTACTAATGATTTGTACAGGGGCAAAATGCTTGTTTAGTCTAGGAGACGGTAAAAGCTGTTTTACTTACCTGATCCTCTGCTCCCATGACAAATGGCACTTCCCTATGCTCTGTCAGTGGACTGTCCTTCAGCCTCCTCGTAGCCAGTCTAGGAATATGGTCCCTGCATGGGTCTTGATGACCTAAGGGGGACTTGACCGCCAGAGTGCAGAGGACATGAGGCTACAGGGACAAGTTTAGCAGTGCGGAGGAGCAGGTAAGCAAAATACTTTTACTGTGCCCTGGACATAAACGAGCAGCCTTACCGCAAGGGAGGATTTTTGCTTTTCCCAGAGTTCAGCTTTATAGGTCTGTCCTGGCTACTAAAATATGTGACCTACTAGTGTTATCTAGGGAACTTTGTAGCAGCGCTAAAGTTAGATTATCCAACAGAGTATGCAGGCATGCTCTTCCATAGTGGCCAGTTACATAGTTGGTAAGGTTGATTAATAACTTCCCTGGCGGTATGATTATGTCAGGAATTTTGTACCAAAAGCGGTACAATTATTTTGCATGGAAATTTGGCGTTTTATATTGTAGGCCTGCAATTCTTAGGAATAACTCACTTAAATCTGTCTGTCTAGTAGACATCCCGGGTATGATAAAGTTTGAAACACAAAATCATAAATTATAATACAATTAACTATAAAAATTATTCAATAATGTAATCAAATCAAAAACACTGAAATTTGCTCAGTTGCAGAATTGTTGCTGTCATTAGATTTAGTGTTTGATGACGAATTTCCCCACAAATTTCTATCGCTCAATTCTGCAAGTGATTCTAATTTATTATCACTGTTTTCTAGCTGGTCTAAAACCACTTTTGACATAAAGGGGCACTTTTTGGTTGCTATGGACAATCTCCAAATTCCAGGCAGAAAAAAAACAGTATTTATAATATAAAAGTGCATGCAGGGCACTGGAAAGACTACTAGGGACAAAGGGGATGTGTAATTTTTGTATAAAGTACTGTAATCTGTAAGATTACAGTACTGTATGTGTATTGTGTGTTTTTGACTTTTTTGAATTTGGCGCCGATCTCCGCTCCCATGCGTCGCAGGGAATGGAGCTCAGCGGCACTCGGCACTGTGTGTATCGAGCGGAGGAGCTTGCACACACAGCGGGGAGACATTACAGGATCCAGGGGACAAGGTAAGTAACTTCCCCTGTATTCTGCAATGCAATCCCGAGTCTGGCTCAGGGTTACCGCTAATGGTACTGAAGTTCCACCCCGAGCCAGACTCAGGAATACCGCCAGGGGGGTTAAAGACAATAGTCCATCCAGTTCAACCTGTGTGGGTGTGTGTTTGTGTAGATAATCATTTCCCATATCCCTGTATACTGTGTTTGCAAAGATGCACACCCAAGAGTCTTTTAACCACTTAAGGACCGAGCCCCTTTTTTAGATGTGGTGTTTACAAGTTAAAAACATTTATTTTTTTCTAGAAAATTACTTAGAACCCCCACACATTATACTTTTTTTTTCTAACACCCTAGAGAATAAAATGGCGGTCGTTGCAATACTTTCTGTCACACCATATTTACGCAACGGTCTTACAAGCACACTTTTTTGGGGAAAAAAATAAGACCACAGTAAAGTTAGCCCAATTTTTTTTTTTTATGTTGTGAAAGATATTACGTTGAGTAAATTGATACCCAACATGTAATGCTTCAAAATTGCGCCCGCTCGTGGAATGGCAACAAACTTTTACCCTTAATCTCCATAGGCGACGTTTAAAAAATTCTACAGGTTGCATATTTTGAGTTACAGAGGAGGTCTAGGGCAAGAATTATTGCTCTCTACCGATTGCGGTGATATCTCACATGTGTGGTTTTAACACCTTTTTCATATTCATAGCATAGTCACGTATGCGTTCGCTTCTCCACGCGAGCTTGGCGGGACGGGGCATGTTTAAAACTTTTTATTTTTTTCTTATTTATTTTACCTTTTTTATTTTTACACTGTTTTTTAAAAAAAACTAAAAAATTGTATTACTTGTAGCGGTGACACTTTTGCAAGGTGTCCGCTATGTGTAAATTTAGTTTTTTTTTTTTTCTCAGAACAGTAAAGGGGTTCTGAGAACTAATTGGGTAGGTTAACTTTGGAATCAGTTTAGCTGGGCTGTGTTGGGGTTCTGCCTGATCATGTGTGCAGTAAGGTACACATGACAGGGTTAGAACCAGGCCTGGTTGGACGTTTGGGTACTGGCATTCCTCGGAGCCAATCAGTGGGTGCGTTTGGCCCCGCTGAGTAGTCTGGGGGAGGGTACTTAAGATGCTGGAGTCATGTGTTCGGGGGTTAGTTCGGCCATAGCTGCCTGTTCCTGGATCTGGACCGGGGTAGCCCCGCGAGGGGTCCTGGTCACGGGAGCGTGTGCTGCCCCGCAACATGGTTGGTTTGACAAGCCCCACCGACCCGCTTGGTCTGGGGCAAAGATCCATCTGTTCCCGAGTCTCGGAACCGGCTGGTCCGAGGCGCAGTAACTGAGGGAGGATTCAGGGCGTCCGGGTGCGCTCTCAACTTGAGGGGCACCGCAGCTCGTGTAAGCAACCGGGGGAGGACTCTTCGGAGGAGGGCCAACAAGCTGGCATCCCAAGAAGTGCCTGGTTGCTGGGTTGTCAAGGACACTAGAGAATCCACACTTCCCCAATACTGCCAAGGAGACGGATAACGTTCCAGGTACTGAGGAAAGGTTCCTGTTTTGCTTTTGAGTGCTACTTTAATTCAAGCTCAGAGACTTTGCAAATTCCGAATTCAAGTGCTGACTGCTATAATCTCTGGCTAGAGATTTGTTCAGCTTTGAAGCACCCAGCTGCGAGTGGCTACTCTCTGGGTTGGCAAATAGAGACTTTCACATACATAGCAGTTCAAGGTGCCTGAGTTTCTTCACCCTTACCCTCTGTTCCCACATGGGACTGTGTTTGTTGGATGTTAACCCTGCAAATAAAAACCTTTCTAAAGGACTTTTATGGTGTCAGCGTGCAACTGACTCTGGGAACCCCCAAACCTGGAGGACAAGC
Organism: Lithobates sylvaticus; assembly: GCA_028564925.1. NCBI lineage: Eukaryota > Metazoa > Chordata > Amphibia > Anura > Ranidae > Lithobates > Lithobates sylvaticus. The sequence goes on from CM053028.1 coordinate 470,018,646, forward strand.
CAAGCGGAGGTAACCGGTAAGCCCAAAAGTCAAGGCCGCCCCATCGAGGGTTATGGCCGCTACACACTTTAATTCCTATTACAAGGAATGTAAACATCCCTTATAATAGAAAAAAGCATGACAGGACCTCAGATCTCATATTCACACTAAAATGCAATAAAAAAAATGGCACTTTAAGGGCTATGGGCGGAAGTGAAGTTTTGACATCGCTTCCGCCTTGCAATGTCATGGAGACGGGTGGGGGCCATCTTCCCCTCACTCGTCTCCATGCATAGCCACCGAGAGAACCGGATCGCCTCCGCCGCTGCCGATGTGGAAGACAGTTCTACATCCTTACCACCCTGACAGTGAAAACCCCCCCTACGCAGCTTAAGGGTAAACCGCTTCTCTTCCAGTCTAATCGTGTGGCCCGTGTCCTCTTACACTCCCTGGGACTGAAAAATGTCATACGTACGTTGGGATTAACCATTGGGTTATTTGCATTTCACTATCACATCTCCTCTCAAGCGTCTCTTCTCCGGGGAGAATACATTTTGTGCTTGTAGTCGTTCTCATAATTGAGGTCCTCCAGCCCCCATATTAATTGTGTTGTCCTTCTCTGGACTCTCTCCAGATCCAGCTGGATTGGTGACCAGGATTGGACGGAATACTCTTGATGTGGCCGAACCAGAGTTTTATAAAGCGGCAGGGTTATTGTTTTATCACTGGAGTATATCCCCTTTTTAATGCATGCTAATATTCTGCTGGCTTTGCTTGCTGCTGCTTGGCATTGCATGCCATTGTCTTCTGCTAGGACCCCCAGATCTTTTTCCATTCTGGAATCCCCCAGGGGTTCTCCGCCTAGTGAGTTACTTGTGTTTCTATTTTTAACCCCCACCTTACATTTTTTAATATTAGACCTCATTTGCCATCTAGTTGCCCACTCCACTCTCCAGTTCTGAATAAAAGGGAAAAATCTCATCTGTCCTCTGCATGGTCATGTGACCTTCCCACATGAAAACAATCTAAGTAGAATTTCCAGCCCCAAACCAATCTACATCTGTGTTGAACCATTCCAGAGCCTGAAATATTTATTTGATTGAGCCTCACTCCAAATGTCCGATAACCAACCTAATGCAGGATTGTACAGGTGAACACTACAATGATAAATCAGACTGGTTTATTCAGGATAGACTGACATTGGGGTTGATTTACTAAAACCGGAGAGGGCAAAATCTGGTGCAGCGCTGCATGGTAGCCAATCTGCTTCTAGCTTCATCAGGTAAAAAAAACTGGAAGCAGAACTGGTTTCTATGCAGATCTGCACCAGATTTTGCACTCTCCAGTTTTAGTAAATCAACCGCAGTGTCTCTGGATAGCTCCTCCTTAGCAAGGTATATCCTTGCATCCATACTCCCTTACCACCACCTCACCCTGGGTAAGCTCTGGTGACAGATGGCATCACAGCTTAGCAAGGTGGATGACATTTTAGGATGTGTGTGGTTGTGAAAATCATTCTGGCATGAAAAGTTATTGTTGAGTAAACCGCTGCATACCAAGTCTTCATAATTTGATCTGGTCACTGAGGTTATGATTACCCTGGGACATGAAAGGTTTAAAAATATTTATTTTAGGCCTCACTAAAATAAGTAGAGCAATTATGTACAAAACCACTAAACCTTCCTTTTTAGTAATGGTTGTATAGCTCCTGGTTGCTGCTACTCATTGGGCTGTCATGTCTCCCATACCTCACGTAATGGGACACAATGCGATCTGATCAGGTCAACCGATCAGTTTTTCAGGTGGACCTGATTGGACCAATCAGTCGCTTCTATGGATGGTGGATGCCAGCGGACACATGTTCTCTGATACCCTTACTAAAACTGGAGAGTGCAAAATCTGGAGCAGTTCTGCATAGAAACCAATCACCTTTGAGTTTTTTTTCTTTTTTTTTTGTAAAAGCTTAATTGAACAAGCTGAAGTTAGAAGCTTATTGGCTACCATGCACAACTGCACCCGATCTTTCACTCTCCAGTTTTAATAAATCAACTCCAATGGTTTAAATTGAATAAACTGATGAATCTTTAGTAAATGTCCTCTGGGCATCATGGAAATAAATAATTATTCAATAACTTTTTTAGTTTTATGGCGGTGCATGGCCATACACGGATCCTGAGCAATTTTTGCATCACAAGTACCCATTGACTGCATTCTGAGGTAGGGGGTCCTGGTGGCCCTGTGAAAGGTTTGAGGATAAGCAGATACCATTTGTGGTAAAACACAGATATGCTTATAACATTGCAGTAGCTTTGTATTGTTTGAAAATTACATTTTATAAAGCAAACTTCTCTTTTACTATAAATGGAATTATAAAAAGACATCAGGGAGACTGATTTATGAAAACTGGACCAGAAGTGGCTCTGTTTTCCGTACTTTCATTTTCTGGGAAAATAAAACAAATACTATGACGGGGTAAAGATCTCCAGTTCTCCAGGTTTCATGTTGGCATTGTATTCTAAGCCGGGGTGACCTTGCTGAGACAATTGCATACAGATTTAAATTGGCAGACTAAATTTAAGTTGCAGTATTGAAGTTGGGTTATGCGTGTGTCCTTTTTTTTTTCTTCTAATTAGAGGTGAACACTAGGCAGGCATAAAACATCAATAAATGCAGTCATGTACTGAGTTAATAAAAACTTTAAATACATTTTTAGATGCAAACAACAAGTACCCGCTGTATACCTGTGTTGGCATTAGCCTTCTTTATAGCTCCACTCAAACTGAAAGAGGGAGGAGCCTCACTTGGAGCCAATAACTCTGTAGAGTGTGTTCTGACAGTGAAGAGAACAGATTGAGCAGAGGGATGTCTTTATCTGCAGGCTGCTTCTCCTTCATTGTCCAATCAGCAAGGTTGGGGGTTTGTCTTGTTCTTGCCGAGTGCTGTCAAAGATCTGCCTGTTGTGTCTGACGGGAGTGAGACCCAGAATCGGCTATTATTTGGCTGGTAAATTGGTTCATATACGAATTACTGGGTATTTAAAATGTTGAAGTTTGTCCGAAAAAGCTTAAATATTAGACTGCTTTGTTCAGCTGTAGACATGTACAGGATTTTGGCTATATAGGACTTCTGGTGCTGTTCCACCTGGTTATCAAATTCCTGATTATAAAATATCAGTGGAACTATGGTGTCTGACGCAGGCCAAACTTTGCAGTGACATTAACAGACTCCAACTCCCACCAACCCTTCCCTATTCCATCAAAAAAGAAAAAAATACTAAACTAGTATGAAGTGAAAATGATGTGCTTGTTATACTCCCTGTGGAAACTAAGGGGTAAATCCTCCACATTGTGTATGCAAGCTGTTTGATCCTGTCTTCTCTGATCCTCCCCTTATTCCACTATCCCCAATCCATTTCCTGATAAGACAGAGCCTTTGGAGTCACTCTGCACATGCTCAGTTTGGTTTGTATTGCTGGAAAGTTTTTTTTATTTTTTTCTTGGGAGGGTGCATGTGATCAACACAGGGCCAATCAGCACTGTTCAGACAGAGGGTCAGGGGTCCTGCAGCCTCATAGGACAGTCAAAGGTGAATGAAAACTCCTCCTACAAGCCTTAACCAGACACTGATAGAAGTCATAAGACTGCTATTTACTGCTGATGAGAAAAGGTATTTTAGCAGTTTATATTCTCTAAAATAATTGCATTCCCGTGTTCTGTGTACTGTGGGTGATCAGATTTAATGAATGCAGGGTCCTGGGTTTAGTAACGGTTTAAGTGGAAGCACTGAGGGTGGGAGAAACATGTTAAGATCTACAAATAGATCAAATAAATATACAAGTTGTCCTTATTTTGTTACTAAATGTTGACTTTTTGTTGATTGCAGAATTATTTGCCATGACTACAGCACGGTACCGGCCTACATTGGACCTGGCCTTAGATCCCCTGGTTTCCTGCAAACTTTGCCTTGGAGAATATCCTGTAGAGCAGATGACCACCATATCACAATGTCAATGCATTTTTTGCACACTGGTATGTATGTCTGTAATACCTGTTATCTTTCCACTATTAGTAGGGGCTCTCTTTTTGCATCCACGGGAGAATGCTTTAAAACGCCAGCCTTACTGTTTAGTTGTAAATATGCATTGTGATATTCATTCTACTGCAATTTAGCCTTCCTTTGGAAGGAGTGTAGATATGATGCTGAGTAATGTCAGAGTTAGATGACATCCAACCCCTTTCTCATTGGTCTTCTTTTTAAGAAAAATCGCCCTGTATTCTAGTGGTGCTGTACTCGTGTTGGGAATGTTGCCATGACGGTCTCCATGCAACCCAATCCATGGAGCGCACTGTCTTTGAGAGACACTTGCACTGCTTAATGCCTCAGCAATATAGGGGATTTCCACTTGCGGTGCTTACAGGCTGGAGGAGATGTAGGAAGTTCTGGTACCCCTGTAAACCAGCTTGGAGCGAACATGTGGGTATAAGGTGGAAGTGATGTCAGATTGGGGGCGGACCACGCAGCCATGGCTTTCCATTATCGACGAATGCTGACAGATTTGGATTTGACATATTACAGACATGTACTTTTCACATGTGAGTTGTTAAAACATTTTTTAATAAGCTATTTGCCCATTGCTGCACTTAGATGACGCTTCCCTGTCTTTCTTTACTGGGTTCACACAGGAGTGGTGGGGGAAACCACATGCGATTCGGACAGGAATCACAACACATTCCTGTTCAAATTGCATGTGATTCTTTGCAGTGCGATCTGAGCTCATTCATTATGTATACGGGCTCAAATCACAACACAAAGACACAAAGGCTTGGCCAAAAGTATTGATACTCATACTCACCGGTAAAAAAAAAAAAAAAAAACGGTATCGTTGCAACCCTAGAAAATAGTTGCTCAAGAGCTTAGGCACGGGTTGCAGGAAAGAAATTTGATTTCCCCATCAACACAAGCAGTGCTGACAGGGGAATCCCTCCCGCTAAGCCATTGTATTCTCCTGGTGGGGAGGGTGTCTCCACCGGGAGAAGACAGTGATTATTGCTAGCCATAATCACATCTAAAATCCAGCAGGTTGGTTGCACCCAAGTTAATCAGTTGATCAACTTGGTACATTCAGCCTGCTCATACATGGTTCGAATCTCACTCTTTTTGATTGCACATGATTGGATAAAGTCAGCATAGCTTTCCCTTACTTACTAAGCTTTGGAACAACTGCATTCGCAAAGTGCACAGCAGAGGGGGAGATTTACTAAAAGTGATACACACAGAGGTTGATTTTCTAAAAATAGGTAAATAGACTGTGCACTTTGCAAAGTGCAATTGCTCCAGATCTTAGTAAATGAGTAAACGCATTGCTGACTTCCATTCTCCAATCATGTGCAAGCAAAAATGCTGTTTTTTTTTTTTTTTCCTTGCATGTGATTGCAAAGAATACCCAAAGTGAAGCCTTAAATTTACTAAGCTCTGGAGCAACAGCAAAGTTACTCCAGTTGCACAGTCTAGTTACCTTTAGTAAATCAACCCCTTAGAATCTGGTGCAGCTGTGAATGGTAGCCAATCCACGTCTAACTTCAGTTTGTTCAATTAAACTTTGGTGATAAAATCTGGAAGCTGATTGGTTTCTATGCAGAGCTGCACCAGATTAAGCACTCTCCAGTTTTATCAAATAACCCCCACAGTGTATTTGCCATTAGTAAATAAACCCCAAGGGGTCTAAGCAGAGCCGATTGGCCCTATAGGCACACTATGCAAGCTGCTTAGGGCCCCGCCGCTGTGGGGGGGCCCCCAAGACTCAGCATCCCCCCCTGCACCTCTGGCTGGCCGTTTAGAGTGCAGTGAGGAGAGGTGGGAGGAGGTGGAAGGCGGCGATCGGCAGGTCTATGGTGCCTGAGTGGGCGGCGGGATCTCCCTGGGGTTTGTAGTACTCTCAGTGTATACAGTGGAGAGGAGAAGGGTGGGGCCTCTGACCCAGGCAGGTATCAGTTTCACTTTCACTCTGCTTGAACACTGTTGCTGATGCCCGGGTCAGAGGCCCCTCCCCTCTCCGCTGTATACATTCGGAGATAGAACTACTAGCCCCAGGGAGATCCCCTTGCCTGTGGACACCATATAGCTGCCGATCGCCGCCTCCCACCTCCACCAGCCAGGTACAGGGGAACCTCTGCAAGGGGGGGAGACAGCTGTTTGGGGGCCCAAATGAAAGAGGGGGGCTTTCTGGGGACACTAATGTAAGGAAGGGGGCCTCTGGGGACACTAATGTAAGAGGGGGGCTCTCTGGGGACACTAATGTAAGGACGGGGCCCTCTGGGGACACTGATGTAAAGACAGGGCCCTCTGGGGACACTGATGAAAGAGGGGCCCCCCTGGGGACACTAATGTCAGAGGGGGGGCTCTCTGGGGACCCTGTGTAAGGGGGGGGCTCTCTGGGGACCCTGTGGAAGGGGGGGCTCTCTGGGGACCCTGTGTAAGGGGGGGCTCTCTGGGGACCCTGTGTAAGGGGGGGCTCTCTGTGGACCCTGTGTAAGGAGGGGCTCTCTGGGGACCCTGTGTAAGGAGGGGCTCTCGGAGGATATTAATTTAAGAGGGAAGGCTCTCTGGGGACCCTGGTGTAAGGGGGGGGGCTCTCTGGGGACCCTGGTGTAAGGGGGGCTCTCTGGGGACCCTGATGTAAGAAGGGGCTCTCTGAGGACCCTGATGTAAGGAGGGGCTCTCTGGGGAGCCTGGTGTAAGGGGAGGCTCTCTGGGGACCCTGATGTAAGGGGAGGCTCTCTGGGGACCCTGATGTAGGGGGATACCCTCTGGGGACCCTGATGTAAGTAGGGAGGCTCACTGGGGACCCTGATGTAAGGAGGGGCTCTCTGAGGACACTGATGTAAGGGGGGCTCTCTGGGGACCCTGATGTAAGGAGGGGCTTTCTGGGGACCCTGATGTAAGGGGAGGCTCTCTGGGGACTCTGATGTAAGGGGAGGCTCTCTGGGGACTCTGATGTAAGGGGAGGCTCTCTGGGAAATCTAATGTAGGGGGAGGCTCTCTGGGGACCCTAATGTAGGGGGAGGCTTTCTGGGGACCCTGATTTAAGGGAGGGCTCTCTGGGGACCCTGATGTAAGGGAGGCTCTCTGGGGACCCTAATGTAGGGGGAGGCTCTCTGGGGACCCTGATGTAGGGGGAGGATTGTTTTGGGAGCACTGAAGTGTCTGTGACTGTGTGGCAATGGCAAATAGTTTACATAGCTCACAACATCACGGGTCAAGTAGAGGGCCCCTTAGCAGAATTTTGCTTAGGGCCCCAGGAAGGTCAGGATCGGCACTGGGTCTAAGGTGTTTTAAGACAGGATGATGTAAGGCTCAGTAAGCTGTGTCAGTTCACAGCATTTCAGTTTAGAGATTCATTAATTTTACTAGAACCTGTAAAACTAAAAAAAACAATGTCCGTTTAAATCTGTATTTCTGCAGTGATTATGCCTTTAGAACGTTTTCTGGTTAATAATTTTCTATACCACTTTATTCATGACATATCGGTGGGGTAGCAGAGAGTCCTAACAAGGGATGAGTTGCTGTATTTAAAATGTTTTTTTTGTATATTGCCTGTACAGTATATGCTATCTACCACTTCTTTATTTTATTAATTTCACATATATTGGCTAAACTTCACGCTACATTTCTTACCTTACACATTTTTGCATTGCTTAAGTGATAAGCGTATAGTCATATTATAACTGCAGCAGGCAATATGCTGAGGTTGTTGCGGTCATCTTCGACACACTGTCACGTATGAGGTTGCTTAGCAATGGGATGATAATATAGTCACGGTGATCTCTAAGTATTGTGAGTATCATCATAACTAGAAAAAAAGCTTTGAATCTAGACAGATGTCTCTGGATTTACTGACTCTGAGGTAAACATCTGCAGTCATTGTTTCTATTGTGATATATACTGTGTGTGTGTATGTATGTATATGTGTGTGTGTGTGTGTGTGTGTGTAGTGTGTGTATATGTATGTATATATATATATATATATATATATATCTATATATATATATATATATATACACGTGTATATATATAATTTTAAATAAATCGCTATCTCTCTCTGTAAGTTGACTTTTGCATCTCAAAAAATTAACTATAGATGCAATGTATGCGGAAGACTGGCTGGATACTCCAGGTGTAGCACCTACAGCATTATTATTAAATAGATTACTCTCCTGATGTTAGTCTGTCTCCCTGGTCAAGAACATTAGATCACCGTGATTATATTCCTCAAACGCTCCTCTTTTTTCTACTAATAAAAAGGGGAGGTTTTGAATTATTTGTCTACTCTCAGAGGTTTTTCCTTATGTATGACTAAGAACTCAACCATCTTGCTGTAAGTCACAGTTGGATGATATATTTGTTGGCGGCGGTTTAGGCAATACACAAACAACACATGATTTGTAGTCAGTAATATTTATTTTATTATTGCGATCAACACCCCTATATTGTACAACAGCTATAAATATCAAAGATATTTAATAATATCAAAGCCTTAACGTTCCTATATACTAAGTTCTACCATCAAATATTTGTAGTATAACCGCACCATTGGGGTCATTGTAAGGCGGGCCTTTTTTTCGTTGGGGTAATGTTGGTTTTGTAAATCATGTCAAACTTTCAATAAAAAATGATTGTTTTCAACAACAAATGGATCGTATGTGCTGGCACATTCTATATGCATCATTGCTAGTATATTTTTTTTACTTCATGTTTTTTTTGTTTACCAACGATTTTTTTATTGAAAAGAACACAGAATAAAGCAAATATTCAGACAGCATAAATGACTATCGTTGCATAACGGATATCAGTCTGACATGAAAAATTTTGAAAGGATAGAAAACAAAAAAGAATATGCCCTAGTACTCATGACCAAATTCTGTCTGGGGCAAGGAATCAAAGGAAAAAAATGTAAAATGTACTCATTGGACATGTAAACCAGTATATACAGTATTTTCTTATTAGGTAAGAGAAGGGAGAGCAACTGAAAACAGAAAAAAGAAACCAAAAAAAAAATTAGGATAAAATGGCAATATATCGCCATGGACAAAAAAGAACCTATTAACAAGCCTAAATGACCATAGGAGGACCAAAATTCCCATTTTCTGTTAAATACAGGCATAGTATACATAAGGGAGTGGTGAACATTTTCCATAAGTTGTATGACCTCCATACACTTCAGCATCTGATCCCAAGGGACCGCAGGGGACCACCAATGCAAAGCAATTGCCCAGTGGACTGCACAAATAGTGGCAAGAGGGTGGTTACGTCCGATAAATCTGCGAAAAATAAACACATCTGGAAAGTTAAAGTCAACCGTGTACCCACCATTTGGGGGACTCTAGTGCACATTTCCTGCCAAATTGACTTAATTTCCTTACAGCTCCAGAAGATATGGAGGTGTGTGTTAGGACAACCCTAAAGCAAATGAACACACTACTCCCTTGGGAGCTGCTAGTAAGTTCATTACAGTGATGCTGGTTTAACCCCCGCTTCTTCCACTCCTGCAATAACGAGGCACAGACAGTGTGAAACAGTTCAAAACTCCAACGTTACTTTCCAGATTTGCGGCAGGTGCTACCATCTTAATGATGCATAGGATACATGTTGCCTCTGGAATGCTATGTGTGAGGTATAGTCCCTTTCCTATGTGAGCTGACACTGCATATCCCTCTGAAAGATATGTGGTACTTCAAAGGCTGACAGTCCCAGGCCTCACCTGCCTTCTCCTTCCTGCCCCTTTCCTCTTTCCCAGGCCAGCTCAGGAAAGGTCCAGGCATATCCTGGTCCACTCCGGTCCATGTATAGCTAGTTCATGTTTGTAGGATGAGTACCTTCCAGCTCTGGAGTCCCTAGCTCTCCATTACCTTCCGACAAGGTTCAGTGGCTTTCCAGTTCTGAATTCGCTGCATTTCCAGGCCTTCCAGGATTGGGCCTTATGGTCACATCTTTAAGCTTGTGTGGATTAATCAGATTCCCATCTCCGACTCCCCAGGAAACATGTGACCCCAGTGTATATGAATGGGCCCCGCCATGGACCAAGCAAATTAACTATTGGACGGGCACCCATGCACACTGTCTGTCCTTCAGAACCTGACCCGCCTCCTTTCCAGACACTTCTCTGGACAAGTGAGGGAGTGTTTACCAGGGTGATGAACAGGTGGTCACACCCCCCTCTAACCTATAACTCCACCCTAACCCAGAACAAACCTTCCAGGCCTGTACAAATACAGTAGGGCACTGGCAATTTAACCTGAAACTTAAACTAATAGCACCCACCTAAAGTCTCCCACACTAGTGGATAAAATCTGTGTAATTTAACAGATGTATAGTACCATCCAGTGTGAAGCTTGACTACAGTTTCCTTCACAGCCATAGACTTTGTGCATCTATGCATGTTGGAGAGCATGTCCAACCACTCATCTGGGGGGGAATATCCGGCCTGTTGCTGCTTCCCAACTGAGGACTTAGCTGGAAGATCACATTCATTTAGGCATTTATATAAAATAGAAATGTTACCCTTATCTCTAGAGGAGGATCTGCAGAGATGCTCGAAGATGGTGTCATCATTGTCTGAGCTCAAGGGTAATTGGGCAGAACAAAAGTCTTTTCTGTAGATATTTATAGAATTCTGTACTTTTGCATAGAAGGAACAAAAAGGGGGGTTCTCTGGTAAGGGACTTTGAAGACCCTATGTCGTTCTTAATCCATTTAGAGAATACATTCTCAGTATTAAAAATGGGGAGTCACCCAAAAAACTAGCTAACCAAGGTTTAGAGGGCATCAAAGAGTATTTTGCTTTATATAAAGACCACAGATGTACCGATTGGCTATTTACGTTATGTTTTTAAAGGACTCCAAAGCTTGAATACTTATAGTTTTCTTTGGTTCAGTTGTCATGTTGGTGGAAGTTGAAAAAAGCTTCCCTACATTGCTACTATACTGAAGCTGCTATGAACTGTAATGTGAAAAGTGTGACTTAATATAAAATGAGTGACTCCATTAGATCACCAGTTATACTCAGACCTCAGGAGAAGCAGGGTTGTGTCACACAGGCACTTTAAGGCTCCGTTACCACTTATACATGCAGGTCAACCCATGCAAAGATGTCCATATTAATTTTTTTCAACACACTGCCCAACCTCACTGTGTTGTGTGTGTTGTGATGCATTGCCATGCATTTGTAACGGCACCCCAAAGCACATAATACTGTAAACAAATCTCCTGCCCCTAGAACAAACCATAATGTATAGATGCGTTGCACTGAATTTTGCCTAAGGCAGCCTATAGGTAATTCATTTTTTTTTTTTTTCCGTCAACCAGTGGGGTTGGAAAAAAAAGACATTTGTATACACTGATCAGTATCAGCCATTGAAAAATATTTGCAGATTCTTTAAGACGTTTGCAGCATTGAGGATTGCAATGGCTGTCATGAATAGGGAAGAACATTTGTTCTTTTTTAATATTCACTTCAAACTTCAAAGTTTGATTGCATTGCCATGGCTTACTTCATTATATGAGTAACACATTGCTATACAATTTTATACATTTAGTTTGTGAGGAATAAAAGGAAAAGATTGCACTTGTATTTCATGAAGCAGATTGGCTTGGCAGAATATATTCCTTAGGGCCATGTGCAGAATAGCCTTTGCTCTTCTCTGTTCTCTATAACTTGTTAAATGTTCCAGTGTTATATGAAGTCACGTTCTTGTAGAAGAGAAAACTGATGCACAAACTAAATGTCGTTTTTATTTGTTTTGTAACAAAAATGTGCAAAAATGTCAAATGTAAGAGATTATTTGTAACAATACATCAGATATATATGTACTGTCACTATTTCACTATATAACCTGCTCAGCAGCTACAAGCAGAACCTCCACCATTCTCTTCATCAGTTTTTGTATACAATTGTGGGGTTGATTTCCTAAAACTGGAGAGTGCAAAATCAGTTGCAGCTCTGCATAGAAACCAATCAGCTTCCAGGTTTTTTGTCAAAGCTTAAAGTGTTACTAAACCCAGAAGCTGCATTCCCTATATCTGGCCTCCCACAGTACACAGAACATGGAAATGCAATTTATTTTAGTAAATATAAACTGCTAAATACCTTTTCTCATCAGCAGTTAGAGCAGTCTTGTGACTTCTACCAGTTCCTAATAAAGCTTGTAGGAGGAGTTTTCATACTGCACTGATCCTCTGTCTGGACAGTGCCGATTGGCCCTGTGTTGATTAAAGCGGTTCTGCACTGTCTTTATGTTTTTTTTTTTTTTTTTTTTTTTTTACTGCAATGCAATGGCTTATGCAATGCAGTTTAGGTACTCACGTGTCCTTGGATGTAAACCGGCAGCAGCTTCTTTCAAATAGATTTATTATTTATAGAATTTTTTTAATGCTGGGGGCCATCTTGCCTGTGGGCATTTGAACCCACACAGGCACTCCAGATGGCCCAGCATGCACCGCCGTTACTGCGCCGATCTCGCGCGTGCGCAGTAACGGCGAAGTGCAGCTCACGTTCTCCGAAATCTCGCGAGATGTCGGCACATCTGCCGACATCTCGCGAGATTTCGGAAGATGTGGCCGACATCTCGCGAGATTTCGGAAGATGTGGCCGACATCTCGCGAGATTTCGGAAGATGAGGCCGAAATCTCGCGAGATTTCGGAAGATGCCCGCACAGACTCCTGGGATCAATGACACCAGATCCCAGGAGACAGTGCGGCGTGACGAGGATCCCCGCACAGACTCCGCCCACCCCCGCAGAGACAGAGGACAGGAAGTCGGCGATTATCAAGGTTAGTGAAAAAAAAAAAAAACACATTTCATTTAGTACTCTTTGCCTGATGGGCAAAGCGATTTACTAAATGAAATGTGTGCAGAACCGCTTTAAATGCACTTTCCTAAGAAAAAAAAACTCTCTATCAACACACACCAAACTGAGCATGTGCAGACCATCCCCTGGCTCTGTAAATATCAGGTTAGTTTTTGGAGACGGTGAAAGAAGGGGAGGATCAGAGAGCACAGCCTTTATACATTATGCAGAGGATTAACCCCTTAGGTTCCACAGTGAGTATAACAAGCATGCTTTAATGCAACTACAGACCGGTTTTACTGTTATGGGTTTAGTAACACTTTAATTAAACAAGCTGAAGTTAGAAGCTGATTGGCTACCATGCGGAGCTGCACCAGATTTTGCACTCCAGTTTTAGTAAATCAATCCCTGTTACGCATGTCACTTGCTGCATTCAGCATAACATTTCCAAATTGGTGCTTACTTTCAATACCATTTATTATGCATTTTCATCTTTTTCCATCTTTTTTTTATCTTTTCAAACTGCAATGAACTCAAACCTGTGAATACTGAATGTTTCTTTGCACACAGTTTGTTGCCCAAATTTTTTCCTTAAGCAGGCCATAGATGTATGATACAACTTTCTTTCCTACCACCACGGGTGGAAGGGTAGAAAATCAATAGTTTCCCCCATCAACACAGTCAGTGTTGATGGGGGAATGCCTCCCACTGCATTGTTATATTCTGCCAGCAGCGAGCATGAGGAGCCTTCCTGGCCAGCTGAATACAATGGTTACTGCTAGCGGCTATAGCCACTGGCAGCAACTGTATGTAGAAAAATCTAACAGGCTGGTTGTACCCAAGTCGATCAATGGATTGAATCGGTTAAAATCAGCCTGCCCATACATGGATTGAAATTGGCCAGCTTTAGCAAGAGTTGCTTTAAAGACCTTTAGGAGAACCAGAAAGTGGAGACAAAAAAGGTAAGTAAACCAGAAACTGTTCAATCTATCCAAGGAGGACCCGAGACAGCGCCTGGAGCTGCTGGTCTCATGCTCGTCGCTGGAACGATCGGGTTCAGGTAAGAAAGGGGGGGGGGGGGGCAACTGCAGCACAGAAGTTTTTTTTACCTTAATGCATAGACTGCATTAAGGTGAAAAACCACAAGACTTTACAACTCCTTTAACCACTTCAGCCCTGGAAGGATTTACCCCCTTCCTGACCAAGTCATTTTCTGCGTTTTGGCACTGTGTCGCTTTAAATGACAATTGCGCGGTTGTGCGCCATTGTACCTAAACAAAATGTACAGGCATACCCCACTTTTAAGTACACAAATGGGGTTTATTTACTAAAGCTGAAAAGTGCAAAATCAGGCTCACTTCTGCATAGAAACCAATGAGCTTCTAACCCCAGCTTGTTCAATTAAGCTTTGGTAATAAAACATGGAAGATCATTGGTTTATATGCAGAAGTGAGCCTGATTTTGCACTTTTCAGCTTTAGTAAATAAACCCCATTGTGTACTTAAAAGTGGGGTATGCTTGTATGTCCTTTTTTTTCCCACAAATAGAGCTTTCTTTTGGTGGTATTTGATCACCTCTGCAATTTTATTTTTTATTTTTTGTGCTATAAACAAAAGAAGAATAATTTTTAACTTTTTGCTATAATAAATATCCCAAATGTAAAAAAAAAAAAAAAATGTCTTCATCAGTTAAGGCCGATATATATATTCTTCTACATATTTTTATTAAAAACAATTACAATAAGCGTATATTGATTGGTTTGTGCAAAAGTTAGAGCGTCTACAAAATAGGGGATAGATTTATGGCATATTATACTTTTTTTTTTTTTTTTTTTTTTTACTGGTACTGGCGGCGATCTGCGATTTTTATCAGGACTGCGACATTGCGGCAGACACATTGGACACTTTGACACTTTTTTTGGGACCATTGACATTTATACAGCGATCAGTGCTATCAGGAGTGATTGTGGGTGCCCGGCGGCACGTGCACGCCCCTTATACTCCTTAAAGCGCCCGTCATACAGTTACGCCGGTTTGCGCAAGAGTGCCATTCCACCGCCATCATTCGACATAGAAAATAAGACCCTTTTGTATGTGCTATAGCAGGTGTGTATAAGGGGGGCACAGAGATCTTACCAATGGAGTGACAAAGTGTCATAAGAAGTGAGGGTAGGTGGTTTTATCACACACTAATCTAACATTTTTGAGTGGACCGACACTTTAAGCACAAGTAGGGTTTGTCCATGTGCTCATACACTTATAGCCACCCACATCCTCAAATATACATTTGTTTATTCACAAATGCCCATCTGCATCCAGCAGAACTACAATAGTCTATAGAAATTCTCATTACATAAAAGGATTTCCAGGGAAACAAAATCTGGCAGCATTACTTAATAAATGTGAATCTTCTGCCAGATGTCATCTCACTTATTGTGGCAATTATATCCTGAAATAATCTTTCTCTGTAAAGGAGCCAGTTGTGTTTTTCATGCAGGAAATCCCTCACGCTGTCAACTCCGGAGAGCTAGACAGCTGCAAGCGCATAATAGCGATACCAGCCGCTTACATTTCATGGAGATGTTCTGTGGTGCTGAGAAGTGGCTACTGGCAAAGTGACACTTTACAGAGTTCAGTTGGCAGTCAGAGTCTGGCAAAACTTTGACCTTGGTCTGTTTTTTTTTTGGATGTGACACAGACTCGTAACCTGTGGGTTAGGACCTCTGCCTTTGGGCACCATGATTAATTTTGATTGTCCCAAGTGTATTAGTTGTATCTGTAATCTTTAACCATGTTTTTCATTCCTTAAATGATGGCATATTGTTATCCCCCATACACACGGTCGGAAAATCCGACCACAAAATCCATCAGATTTTTTCCGACGGATTTTGTCCGATGTTGGTGTTGCATACACACGGTCGGACAAAGTTGTCGGAAAATCCGATCATTCTGAACGTGGTGACGTTTGTTGCCTACGACGGGACTACGTAGAGGCTAGTAGCCAATAGCTTTGGTCTTGTAATGTGATCTGAGCATGCGTGGCACTTTGTCCAACGGAATTCGCTACACGCGATCGGAAAAAGTCCGATAGGACTTTGCTGTCGGAAAATTTGAGAGCAGGAAATAAAACTTTTTCTCTGTTCCTACATGGGGAAAGGAATGGAATTTGTGCCCCTGCAAAGCAGGAATTAAAATCCATCTTGCCCCCTAGTAAAAGCAGCACATACAGTTCACAAAAACACTGGCTAGGCACACAGTTAACCTTTTGATGGGCCTAGATGTTTAACCCCTTCCCAGTCAGTGTCATTAGTACAGTGACAGTACATATTTTTAGCACTGATCACTGTATCACTGTATTAGTTTTTCTGGTTCCAGCAAAGTGTCAGTGTCCAATTGACCGCCGCAATATCCCGCTATAAGTGGCTGATTGCCGCCATTACTAGTGTTTGTAGACGCTTTGTATAGATAAAACAATCAATATATGCTTATTGGGATTTTTTTTTTTACCAAAAAAATGTAGCAGAATACATATTGGCCTAAATTTATGAAGAAATCTTTAATTTTTAAAGTTTTATAGCAGAAAGTAAAAAAAATATAGAGATAGATATATATATAGATAGATGGATAGATCATTTATATTTATTTTTATTTTTTTTTTATTTTTTTTAAATTGTCGGTCTTTGTTTATATATAAACAAAAAAATAATGCAGTGGTAAACAAATACCACCAAAAGAAAGCTCTATTTGTGGAGAAAAAAATAACATAAATGTTATTTGGGTACAGCACTGCATGACCGCGCAATTGTCAGTTAAAGTAACACAGTGCCATATCGCAACAAATGGGCCTGTTCATGAAGAGGGGTAAATCTTCCGGAGGTCAAGTGATTAAAGTGTCTAATGCCCCGTACACACGGTCGGATTTTCCGACGGAAAATGTCCTATCGGACAATGTTGTCGGAAATTCCGACCGTGTGTAGGCTTCATCGGACTTTTTCCGTCGGATTTTCCGACGGACAAAGTTTTATCTCCTGCTCTCAAATTTGCCGACAACAAAGTCCTATCGGACTTTTTTCCGATCGTGTGTAGCGAATTCCAACGGACAAAGTGCCACGCATGCTCAGATCACATTACAAGACCAAAAGCTATTGGCTACTAGCCTCTACGTTGTCACTTCGTAGGCAACAAACGTCACCACGTTCAGAACGATCGGATTTTCCAACAACTTTGTCCGACCGTGTGTATGCAACACCAGTGTCGGACAAAATCCGTCGGAAAAAATCCGATGGATTTTGTGGTCGGATTTTCCGACAGTGTGTACGGGGCATTAGTCTTGTGCAGTGGAGGGTATGACAGTGCAGGAAAGGAGTGTGAAAGATATAGCAGTGGGCATTATGTTCAGGATAGGGTTGTGGAGGGTAAGCAGTGGGGAGTAGGTGCAGGCGAGGATTTCAGAGGGTATGACAGTGGGCAGCATGTGCCAGAGGGGAGTGTAAAGGGTATGGCAGTGAGCAGGAAGTGCAGCAAGGGAGACACAATGGGTATGCCAGTGGCTAGTATGTGCAGCAGAGGAGTGTGGAGGGTATGACAAAGGGCAGTGGGCAGTGCACGCAGGAGGAATGTGATGGGTGCAGGAGAGGCTTACTGGCGGTATAACAGCAGGCTGTATGTGCTGGAGTAGAGTGCAGAGGATATGACAGTGGACAT
The DNA here is from genome assembly GCA_028564925.1 of Lithobates sylvaticus. NCBI lineage: Eukaryota > Metazoa > Chordata > Amphibia > Anura > Ranidae > Lithobates > Lithobates sylvaticus. Next base: position 470,036,171 of record CM053028.1, read on the forward strand.
TATGTGACAGTATGTGTAGTAAAGGGTATGACAGATGGCAGTGGGTGGTGTGTGTAGGAAAGGAGTGTGGAGGGTATAAGAGCAGGCAGTAGGTGCGGGTGAGGAGTGCAGAGGGTAGTGGGCAGTCTGTGCAAGGAGAGGGGTGTAGAGGCTTTGATAGGTTACAATATGTGTAGGAGAGAAGTCCCAAGGGTATGACAGTGGGCACAAGTGGGGTAACAATGGGCATTATGTGCAGGACAGAAATGTGAGTACACCCCTCACATTTTTGTAAATCTTTTATTATTTTTTTTTTATCTTTTTATGTGACAACACTGAAGAAATTACACTTTGCTACAATGTAAAGTAGTGAGTGTACAGCTTGTATAACAGTGTAAATTTGCTGTCCCCTCAAAATAACTCAACACACAGCCATTAATGTCTAAACCGCTGGCAACAAAAGTGAGTACACCCCTAAGTGAAAATGTCCAAATTGGGCTCAAAGTGTCAATATTTTGTGTGGCCACCATTATTTTCCAGCACTGCCTTAACACCTCTTGGGCATGGAGTTCACCAGAGCTTCACAGGTTGCCACTGGAGTCCTCTTCCACTCCTCCATGACGACATCGCAGAGCTGGTGGATGTTCGAGACCTTGCGCTCCTCCACCTTCCATTTGAGGATGCCCCACAGATGCTCAATAGGGTTGGAGACTTGCTTGGCCAGTCCATCACCTTTACCCTCAGCTTCTTTAGCAAGGCAATGGTCATCTTGGAGGTGTGTTTGGGGTCGTTATGTTGGAATAATGCCCTGCAGCCCAGTCTCTGGAGGGAGGGGATCATGCTCTGCTTCAGTATGTCACAGTACATGTTGGCATTCATGGTTCCCTCAATGAACTGTAGCTCCCAAGTGCCGGCAACACTCATGCAGCCCCAGACCATGACACTCCCACCACCATGCTTGACTGTAGGCAAGACACACTTGACCTTGTACTCCTCACCTGGTTGCCGCCCATACGCTTGACACCATCTGAACCAAATAAGTTTATCTTGGTCTCATCAGACCACAAGACATGGTTCCAGTAATCCATGTCCTTAGTCTGCTTGTCTTCAGCAAACTGTTTGCAGGCTTTTTTGTGCATCATCTTTAGAAGAGGCTTCCTTCCGGGATGACAGCCATGCAGACCAATTTGATGCAGTGTGCGGCATATGGTCTGAGCACTGACAGGCTGACCCCCCCCTCCCCTTCAACCACTGAAGCAATGCTGGAGCACTCATACGTCTATTTCCCAAAGACAACCTCTGGATATGACGCTGAGCACGTGCACTCAACTTCTTTGGTCGACCATGGCGAGGCCTGTTCTGAGCGGAACCTGCCTGTTAAACCACTGTATGGTCTTGGCCACTGGGCTGCAGCTCAGTTTCAGAGTCTTGGCAATCTTCTTATAACCTAGGCCATCTTTATGTAGAGCAACAAGTCTTTTTTTCAGATCCTCAGAGTTCTTTGCCATGAGGTGCCTTGTTGAACTTCCAGTGACCAGTATGAGAGAGTGAGAGCGATAACACCAAATTTAACACACCTGCTCCCCATTCACACCTGAGACCTTGTAACACTAATGAGTCACATGACACCGGGGAGGGAAAATGGCTAATTGGGCCCAATTTGGACATTTTCACTTAGGGGGTGTACTCACTTTTGTTGCCAGCGGTTTAGACATTAATGGCTGTGTGTTGAGTTATTTTGAGGGGACAGCAAATTTACACTGTTATACAAGCTGTACACTCACTACTTTACATTGTAGCAAAGTGTAATTTCTTCAGTGTTGTCACATGAAAAGATATAATAAAATATTTACAAAAATGTGAGGGGTGTACTCACTTTTGTGAGATACTGTAATAGTAGGGTTTTGCTTATCACATCTAGTTCCATTTGACTTTTTTCTCCAGAAAATGAAAGTTTCTAATGAGTAGATATACAATCTAGATCTTTTAGTCATACATCTAACAATTACTTTAGGAGAACAGTCACTGTGAAAATGTAAAACTCTTCACATATGTCTAAAGCAATCATTGCGCTAGTTTAGGTGGAAGATAGGAAGGAGAGCAGTAGCAGTTAGCCTTTTACAGCAGAAACGACATTCCTCTGGAATCCAAATGTAAACCATATGTGTGGTGGCCACATCACTCTTTTTGTTACTAAAAAAAGCCAAGCTGGAGACCTGATGTGGATTTCAGTAAGGAGCATACAGTATGTAAACGAGCCGCCGTACTAATCTTCAGGAACGTGCCACTTGCCTTTGCCAAAATAAGCTGTGGAAGACTTGGCTAAGTTGATCTTGGCACGCAGCACTGCCTTACGTTGATACTAACTTTACTTGTACTCTACTGTTACCTATAAATATGGACATTATATGTATTTTTGAATAGCATGAATATTCTTTTTACCATGAAGAAATATTGCCGTGTCATGAAATCTGAAGATAGGTTCAATGCACTAGCTGCAAGCTGGTACAAGTTATTATATTGCTACTTAGCAGTTAAAAAGTAAAACGCAAGAAGGGAATTTTGCATTAGTTGTTGGGGAGGATTCTACTTAAAGAGGAGTATCCATAAAAAAAAAAAAAATTAAAAGTCAGCAGCTACAAATACTGTATAATACTGTAAATACTGTTCCAGGGTCCAGCGATGCGGGGGGGGGGGGTCAAAGCTCTGCTTGTCCCCCGATCCGCTCAGCGGCGCTGGCATTGCAACTGTGGGCACCCGGCTGTGGCTTCACAGTTGGGAACCCACTGTGCATACGCGAGCGGCGTGATTGGTCATGCAGTCATCTGAGACCTGTCACGTGTCCCAGATGACTGACAGGAGGGAGGGAGCCTTCCTACGCCGAGGGGAAGTGATGTCACCTGCCCAGGCACTGAAGGAGGCAGACTACGAGGGACCCCCTAGCAACAGGCATTTAGAGGGGAGTTAAAACATTTTTATTTTGTATTTTTATTTTTATTTTTTTAGGAATTTTAAGCCATTTTATTTTTTTATTATTATTTTTTTTTTTTTTTTTTGGGCTGCAGCACCACTTTAAGATGTATTTAATTTCTCTTCCACATATACACACTTTTCATTTAATCCAAAATTTACATACAACTATGAATATATGTGTTTTTGTTCTCTATCTCTTAACAGTGTTTGAAACAGTATGTGGAACTTCTGATCAAAGAAGGTTTAGAAACCGCAATTAGTTGCCCGGATGCCAGTTGCCCAAATAGAGGCCATTTACAAGAAAATGAGGCAAGTATAACTTCAGTTAAAGGGAAACTATAATGATTTTAAATCAGTTTTTTTGGTTAACAAATTATTAAAGTTATTAACTCATTTGCATATATGCTTTACTATTTCATGAAAGGGTGCACCATGGTGCACTGGTGTCATTATGGGTTTTATCAAGAAAGAGCACAGGAGCTGTAGGAAGCAGTTTTCCTTTCAGGCTGTGTCTCTCTAAGTGAAACTTCATAGGGCCACCTCTCTTCAGCTTACACAGAGCAAATGACCTCATGTTACACCACTCAGTTCTGGCAACAGGCCATCCAGGTACACTTTACTGCTTTGTGGAAGGACAGAAAAAGAAGCACTTATCTGGCAGATCTGGGGGGAAACTAATTCAAAATAAGTATAAATGTGTTTGGGGGGATGGAGGGGGTTGGCTTCAGGTTCACTTTTAAAGTGGTTCCAAAGCCTTAAGTTTTTTTTCCCTTAACGCATTCTCTGCATTAAAAGAGAAGAATGGGGTTTGTTTTTTTGGAGAATCATACTTACGCAGGTGGATGCATCATCAGTCCGATGGTGCATCTGTCCCCCACCGGCTCTAACTCTGAGAACCAACCAATCAAACAGAGCCAATCGCTCAGTTATCAGGGCTCCCTGAGCAGAGAGCTGGTGACTATCAGTCACCGCTCTCTGCTCTGCCCCTACTCACTCACTGAGCTGGGCTGTGAAGGGGGCGGGAGTGGCTGGCTCAGACTCTCAGCGACTCGCTGAGCTGGGTGCCGGTCCAGGTATATGGGCGGATCGCGACTTCATTGTCGCAATCTTGCCCGAACCTGGACTGGCTCTTTGATGTCAGCTGACAGCGGGCTTCAGCTGAAAATGATTCACAGGAGTGCAGAACGAACTGCACTCCTGTGAATCACAGAAGAAGTACAGCTAAACAAGCTTTGCCAAAAACCTTCTCTGATCAGGACACCTCCAGTCCCCCCTTATATTTACATACGCCCGATCTCGATCCAGTGCTGTGCAGAAGAGCAGCAGCTCTCTCTGCTCCCTCCCTCCTCACATGGCAGAATGATGGAAGCAGAAGCCATTGGCTCCTGCTGCTGTCAATCAAATCCTATAGCGGGGCAAAGCTCCCCAGTCTATGGACGCAGACACCGAGGCTCAGGGGCGAACCTATATGAGTACCCCCCCCCCCCTTACCAAGTGACTTGCTAGGTGGGGTAACCGGCAGGGGGGAGGGGCCAGGAGAAACAGCAGGGACCCTAGAAGTGGAGGATTGTGGCTGCTCTGTGCAAAACCAATTCACAGAGCAGGTAAGTATTAAGGGTCAACCGATATCTTATTTTTTTTCAGCTGCCTTTAAGGCCTATAGCCAATATCAGTTGCCGAGATTCTGTAGATTGCATTTTTTAACCCGGTCCCTTTACTTTTTTATTTTTATTACTTTTATTGCTGTCACAAGGAATGTAAACATCAATTGTGAAAGTAATAAGCAGCGACAAGTACTCTTTATAGAGAGATCTGGGGTCTATAAGACCCCATACTCCTCCACTGCACCATTTTTGAATACTTTCTATTTTTAAAAATAGCGCCTTTAGGATGCCAGTAATCCGGAAGTAATGTCATGACCTTGCTTCCGGGTTACTAGATCCGAGACCTGAACAAAGCAATCGGCTTTGTTTGGTATTGTTCAGGTCTCTGGCCAGCCGGCGTAAGACCAGCCGGTGGGACGGGAGACCCGGGCTAAGCGGCGGAAGGTTGCGGAAGCGGGGAATGTAGATTTGCAGTGTCAATACTATTCTTAACCAACAATGCGGGTGAGAGGATAGAACTGACTTCCTGTATAGAGTTTAGTTCCTTTTTACATACTGTTGCAGCTTGATGAATCAGGGCCTCTGGGGGAATTAGGGGAGAAAATATTTTAAAAAAAAGTCTCGCCAGAAGCCAAGCAAGCTTGTTAGATCCCTCAGGGGACCCTGTGCACATAGCATTTGCCCCATTTAAGTTTGTGCAGAAGTTGCTGATTAGCATTGTCAGATATAGTATCTGGTCCCTCTTCCGTCCCTGCTATCTGACAACACCAGAGGCAGGAGGGAAGGGGGTGACAGTGCGCACAGAGCCCACACAACTACTGCCCCCCACCCCCTCCGAAGCTGCTTGATAGAACATGCTGCTCTGCTGTGAAGTTCTCTGCCTCCTAATCTCTCAGTATTTCTTAGTTCAGACTCAGCCCAGACCTGATGTCTTTCAGCAGCTTCTCAGAGCACGGAGTGTGGAAACTTTTGTCGTGCATGATTACGGCAGGAGAAGAGCACCATCATTCACAAAAAACACAAGATGACAACAGCACACCTGAGCTACTGCACTAGTCTCTCTTGGAAAAGTGTAGTACCTGGTTTGTGCTATTGTCAGCTTGTGTTTTTCTGAATGATAGTGCTCTTCTCCTGTCCCAATCATGACAACACAGGCTTACAGAACAAGAAGCACTGGAAGAAATCAAGACACGGTACTGCAGAATGAAGAGGGGGCAGGGCTCAGTGCTGGCTGTGCGCCCCCACCCATAGAAACACTCATATTGTGGGATTTGGGGGACAGTTGGTGCAGCACTGACAATAATAAAATAATTATCTACAGCATTCATTTGAATGGAGACAAATGCTAAACATGTGCACTGCCGAAAAAAAAAATTCTTTTTGTTTTTTTGTGTTTTTTTTGTAAATTCGAAAGTTTGGTAATTTGAAAAACCAAACACGAGAAAGAAAATCCAAAATATCCAAATAATAATTAACTAACTAAAAATAACTAACTATTAAATTATTGGTATTGGAATTTCCTTTCAAATTTGGCTGTCAGTGAACATAACGAGTACGAAGTTATGAATTATCCGAAATAACGCATGCAGCATCTAAACGAATGGAACGGAACAAATTAATAATAATAATCATAATAATAACGTTTTTATTATTGTTATAATTATTAATTTATTACATTCCATTTGTTTAGATACGGCATTTATTGTTTCGGATAACTCTTAACTTCGGATAAATTCGTATTCGTTACATTAACTAACAGCCAAATTATTTCAGAATTTCGGATTTTCATTTTTATTTTACAATTTTAGAATTTTCGGATTTTTGAATGTCCGAATTTTTTAATCTCTGAATTTTCGGATTTTCAAATTTCCGAATTTTTGAATTTCAAATTTCTGAATTTTTGAATTTCAAATTTCCGAATATTTGCAAAAAATTGAACATTCGTCATTTCGGATATTTCCAAATTAACAAATTTGTTGAAATCCGTAAAATTTTTTGGAACAAAACGAATTGCAAGTGTCTAACAAATGCTATGTGCACAGTGTCCCCTGGGGATTTATTTGAGACTTGCATAACTTGCCCTTAATAAATGCAGTCCTTGGAATATATTATACTTGAATGCTTTGCAACTAGGAACTCTGAATACAGACACACTATACAGTATATGGTTATTTTCTTTTAAACATAAAGTTTCTTATTTATTCTTACAGATTGAATGCATGGTGGCTGCTGAAATAATGCAAAAATATAAGAAATTACAGTTCGAAAGAGGTAAATGAGACTTTATTATTATTGTGATATTACTCAGTAGGCAACTCGTGCATGTATTTTAGGAGTACATCAATTGATTTCTAATGGGCCCCTGTTGTGTCTCCACACACTAATACCTGGGAACACCTACGCTGCATTGGGAAAATAAAGGTCAGCAGCATTTTTCAGTGTGTGAATGCACTTTAAGGATCCAGAGGTAATGGATGGGCTCAAGAAACAACACATGTACCTCAACATGTGCCAATGTATAAGAAACAAGGTACAACATAAGCTGTTAACGGGCACATGTAAGTTGACCCTTAAAGGGTTTCACTGCCAAGTTTAAAATGATAGTTAGACCTTCATGCTGCTCTCTCAGATTTAGGGCAGGTGAATTCTGCAGACTGCAATGCCCATTGTCAGGAAAATTGAATTTCTGTAGATTACAGGTACCTTTTCCTGTAGTAATGCAAGTATTATTTGATTGTTTATATTCTCTGTTCTTCTGGATGTTTCCTTCGCAGAGAAACATGACTCCCCGACTAATCCAATAATGCAGAGCAAGGGGCACAGTGCAGGATGGGTAACAACCAATGGGATCTCTCATTTCCTTTAGATTTGTACAGTCACCGTGCTTTGCTTTTTGCGTTGTTAATGGAAGTATGTTTCATTTTTTATGAGGCTGTGCTTTTCATAGAAGCCTTCACAGATTATAAATTAGGGGTCAGCTTTCAGGCTGGTAAAGCTAAGAAATGTCATTTAGTTTAATCACTAAGGCCCTACAAGGAGCAAAAGGGTGTAAAAAGTGCATTGAATTCTGGATGATGACTGACATCAGAGTACTAAACATTGAATCCTGATTGCTTTTTATGGTTTTTGCACTTTAGACTATTATAGTTGACTACTGCAGCTTATGTATTTCAACTGAACACATACATATCCATAAAACGAAAAGTAGAGGGCAGCACTGAGAAAAGGATGATGACTGCCTGCTATTGGTTACAGCAGGACTTCCTTTCATAGGTGTGCACAGCCTATTGTATTCGGGTATGCACCCCAAAGCTCAAACTCATATGTGTTTGTGTGCTGGTGTATATACTGTATACTGATAGTGTCAGTAAAGCAGTAGACAGTGTCAGTAGTTTTTATTATTACTTTTTTACAATTTTATTTTATTATTTTTGTTTACAATTTTTTTTTTGTTGGTGAAATATCAGGGGTCTAAACAGGGGGAGTCTATACTACACAGGGTGATTAGGGTGTGCCCAGGCACATCTGGCACACCCTGTGCGCATTCTTATGCTTTCTTTATTATGTGGATAAATGAAGATAAAGTATAAAGTGATCTCAGACTGCCTTGAAGGCAGAATAGGGGTACTAAATGCTGATGTAGGTGTGTGAACACACCTGTAGGTGTCTTCTCTTCATACCTAGAAAGCCATCCATTCTATCCAGAACTATACTCATATACCCAAAGCTGGGGTGTTTGGCTTATGGTGACATCATATTATATTACAAGAAATAAACAGCTCACTGCCCATGTACCCTCAGTAGTTTATTGAGGTTAAAAAAATACAAAAGCAGTCACAGAAATAAGACAAGATGGCACATCGAGGTTGATTTATTAAAGACAGATATATTGTCATTTTGCAATGGAATTTGCACTTTACAAGAATTTACCCCTTAGCTTAGTAAATGTGTGGAAGCTGTGCAGACTTATATCATCCAATCACATGGAAGCAAAAATAATTTTTTACTTTCCTTGCACTTATTTGGATATTCTTTGCAAAGTGAATTGCCACCACACGTGCTAAGCTATAGGGAAATCCCCTTGCAAATGATCTTGCTACACAAACAGCCTATTTGCCTTTAGTAAATCAACACCAAAGTATCGACCAATCCATTTTTTTTCTCTTCATACCTGTCAGCAGCTGTCAATTTAATCAATCTTTAAAGCAGTGGCCCCCAAACTGCGGCCCCGGTACCAGATATGGCCTTTTGCTTGCCTTTATCCTGCCCTTAGGACACTATTCCTCCCTCTGACACCAGCAATGCGGTATTTTTTCTCTTTATGACAACAACAATGGGGCAAAAAAATATTTTCTTTGATACCAATAATGGAGCACTATTCTTTACTCTGAAACCAATGATGGGGCACTATTTCTCTCACTGACACCAATGATGGGGCACTATCCCTCTCACTAACACCAATGATGGGGCACTATTTCTCCCTCTGACACCAATGGGGCATTGTTTTCCCACTGACACCAAGGATGGGGGCACCAATCCTCTCACTAACACCAATGATGGAGCACTATTCCTCTCACTGACACCAATGGGGCATTATTTTCCCACTGACATCAAAGATGGGGGCACTTTTGCTCCCACTAATACCATAGATGGATCACTATTCTTCCTCTTCCTAACCACAGGGTTATGGTGTAATATTTTTTATTCCTACTGACCACCAAGCCTGAGGCATTATCTACTCTCACTGGCCCACCATAGTCTATCCCCCCCTAAATCCCAAAGGACAGTAAACTGGCCCATTGTTTAGAAAGTTTGGAGACCCTTGCTCTAAATCATGTGCACTATAGTCATGTAAATCCTAAAATACAGTAAGCACACACATTACAGATCTTTATATAATCTACTTTAGATGTAAAAAACATTGTAGTGCAGGACCTCCCTAAACAATCACTTAGGGGTGTTAAACCCCAAAAAATATTTAGCTTTACATACATTTTACTAAAGTGAAAGTTCACTAATCTTAATAAATAACAGACAGTGAACAGCAATGCATCATACAGATGTGAGCAGACTCCATTAAAACAATGGCTAATTATGTGTACAGGGGGTCCCCTACTTACAAACATCCGACTTACAAACGACTCCTACTTACAAACGGAGGGAGACAACAGGAAGTGAGAGGAAATCCACCCCTAGGAAGGGAAATTCATTCCTGTAAGAGTTAATATGGGAAAAAGGTGTCTCCACTGATGCTTTATCACCAGTCCATCCTTGCCTAACAACCCAAAATTTTCAAAATCCAATTGTCATTGGGACAGAAGGTGAGGTGAAATCTTCTGAACAGGGGCACAGACAGCAAAACAAATGTTACAGGGGTGATAACCCTTCTCTATGTTATCAAAAAAACTTAAAAATAGATTTTTGGGCTGGAGCTACACTTAAAAAATATACCTGTTCCGACTTACAAACAGATTCAACTTAAGAACAAACCTACAGTCCCTATCTTGTTTGTAACCCGGGGACCCCCTGTATATACATTGGCGTGTGTTAAAGCGGTAGTAAATGCTAGTTTTTTTTTTTTTTAATGTTCTCTTTCTAGGTCCGTCAGAATTTACGACGTAAAAAGTCTGATGGGGCATACACACGGTTGGAATATACGATGAAAAGCTCCCGTCTGACTTTTTCTGTCGGAAATTCCGCTCGTGTGTACGGGGCATTACAGTTTATTTTCTACAGAAAGCAGCCACATCTTGGGCAAGGACTCTTGCTCTTTGTGTGGAAGCAGTTGCCTTTCACCAGAGGTCTGGCACGCCTCCTGCTGCATCAAGAATAGAGCTATCCAATCAGCAGGGAGCGTGAGAATGACAGATTTCAGAGCTATAAGTCTGAATTCATAAGGTGTGTGTTGAGCCTCTACAGAGAGACTACTGCACCTACACAGTGAGTAAGAGTTCTTCTCTCTAGCTTGCTGGCAGGGGACAGGCTTTTCTACTCTGTGGCTGTGGCCACTGTGAAACTTTACACATTTTTTCGTTTGTTTTAATGCACCTGTAATATATTTAAACTGAAAGTTCAGTTACATAGTTAGTCAGGTTGAAAAAAGACACAAGTCCATCCAGTTCAACCACAAAAAAAAAAAAAAAAAATCATACAATCCCATATACCCAATTCTATACCCACAGTTGATCCAAAAGAAGGCGAAAAACCCCAGCAGAGCATGAGCAATTGACATTTAATATTTGAGATGCCAGCAAAAGCACAAGGTTTTCAGAGTTTGGGCCTTTTATAGGTTGAAAATTGCAAAACCTGGAGGGGTTTAAGGAGCTAATGTTGTAACGGTAACCTTATATAATTTCCAAGGCAGCAGATCTGTCAATATTATAAATTAAACTTCCTCTTAAAAGGATTTTATAACTGCCTTTCAGCTTGGCTGAGATCAAAGATTGGAAATAAAAGCACCTAAATGTATCTTCTTAATCACCACACTAATCCTTCACTTTGCTGCCCCGTCCTTTTATCTTCATACGAAACCTGAATAATTAATTAAAACTCCAAGATCAAAACACCCCTAATTTAAATACCTTTATTTAAAAAAAGGTTAAATAATTCACTGGGCAATTATTCTTACTCTCCATCTGCATTTATCATAAATGCTTTTCATTTGGAACTGTAAACACACATTAGGAATCAACTATCTGATTTCATCTTTGACTCAGATGGAAAATGACTTTGCTGTCTGTAAACAAGTTGATATAGACACATTATGGGAAATGATGATAATCCAATGGTGGGGAAACTCTATACTCTAGCACTGCTTTTTGAATAAGTTACCATTCAAGTAAACTTTTATAAAAGCTTGGTACAAATGGCTTTTTCTATAGTCCGTTATGACTTTACACAAGTGACAAAAAATGTGTCCTACTTGCAACCTTGGTAACAGTTACCAGTTGTAGTCAGGATATCAAGTCCTTCACTGTCTCTTCCTGAGGTTTGAGTTCAGGTCAAGCTAAAGGCAGCATGCTACATGGAATATTTCATCCCAGGTACGCACTTGGATTTACTGAGCAGGGGTCTTGCCAATTACACAAATTGTTTAAAGTGGTTGTAAACCTCTGAAATGAAAAATGAACAAAGCATATCCTTCCACAGTGTGGACTTGCCTCTATCTAAAGCATCTAGTGTGATTTCTGTCTTCTCTCGTATTCCTCTACTATCTGCATAAGTCACTTCTGACAGTCGATGCCTACGCCAGACGATCCCAGGAGATGGCCCCTCTCCCCCCTCCTACACACAGCAGGTGATTGATGGACTCAGTTGTGCATGTTTTCCTATCAGACTGTGTAGAGGGGTGTGTGTTCATTTTGCTCCACTTCGATTTCATAATACGCCCCCCAGATTTCTGTTCTCTGCTGTGCAGTATGTGACATCAGATGCTTGCCCCCCTGCCTTCTGAAGCTCAAAAATGCTGTGTAAATTCTGGACTTTGAATTGATGTAGAGGAGAGAGAGCTGCAAATAAACAGGTTGCCTAGGGGGATTTGTTTCACCTCTGTTTATCACCTGAGGCTAGCCACTTCACTGGATATATGTAAGGGTTTACAACCACTTTAAACTGTAACTAAAGGCAAAATCTTTGAATTGGTTGTGGATAGTGTGGAGAGGGATTAGAACTCCTGTCAGTTTTTATTGCTGTCTGTGCCCCCATTAAAGAGATTCACCCTCTAGTTGTCCTGTTTACCATTATCAGTGAAAGAAAAGCCCACATTCTGGGTTTTCCCAGAAAAGTAATAGAGGGGAAATCTTCCAATGGGGACACTAGTTCTGATGACCTGGGGGGCCCAAGGGATTCCCTTTATTTGCATGGTTTGGGTATGGGACAGGAAGTGAAGGTAGCTCTCCATTGGCACATAGATGGTGGAAAAAAAAAATCTGATGGGTTATAACCCTCCCTTACTCTATCCAAAATGGAAAAAAAAAAGTTTTGCCTATAGTTCTACTTTAAGTCTTTCTAAGGGTGCACTGTTTCTTTATTATCACACATAGACTGTTTACCTGAGTTTGGTTAAGACAGATCCCCCTGCTCTTTACTCAGTCCTTGATCTCACTTCATCACAGCTTTCTGTAATCTTCTGTACAGCAGTGCTCCAGCCAGGAGGCAGGAGCAGCACTCTATGTGGGCTGCTGCTACTTTACTTTCCAATCATACCAACCTTGGGGTGGAACCTGGGTGAGGCTGAACCTCTCAAAGCATAACTGAAGTTCTGTAACAAACAGTGAGCAAGGCAGGCTTTTATTGCAGAAGAGGCATGCAAAGTCTCTTCTTCAATAAAGTGCCCCTACATGCCTGCTCACGGTCTTCTCCAGCAATGTTAACTGAGCTGCACATGAGCAGCTCAGCTTATAGAACTGGTCCGGTCTCTGTGTGCAAGAATGATGGCCTCCTTCACATGTGCAGGAGTGATGCCATCCCCTGCCGGCCAATGAAGATGACTGAAAACTGGCACACAGAAGAAGATGCCAGCGAGGGACAGGGCCATCAGAGAAAGGTATGTTTTTACTTACTTTACTTCTGCTTTAAGTGCAGTGTAGTTTGTATTTTATCTTTATTTTGACAGGTTCTTTATAAAAAAAAATCTTGTTTATAATTTTCTAGAAGTTCTTTTGGACCCGTGTAGGACTTGGTGTCCATCATCTTCCTGCCAGGCAGTATGCAAACTACAAGAGAAAGGGCCCCAGAATCCACAGCTGGTACAGTGCACTTCCTGCGACATTGAGTTCTGCTCATCATGTAAAGCCAACTGGCACCCAGGACAAGTTTGTCAAGAAAACTTGCCAATCACTTTTCTCCCTGGAGAATCAAGGTACTCAGTTTTTTTAAAAAAGATTGCTAACAAAGCGTTTTTATATAACGTCACTTTAGTCTGACATGCAACAACAATCAATGGCTGCCCGTGCATTGTGGGAACACATGAAATACTATGGCGGGGTTATTTATTTTGAAGCACGTGATTAGATACAGAGGCTCTAATAGGCTTCAAAATAGGGTGGGCTCGGGGCACAGAGCACTGCATCCCGATCCCACCCTATTGTGTGGCCTAGCAAATACATTTTTGCTATTTTCACACTAACGTTCCTCCCTGCCAATCACCAGGCAGGTCAGTGAGACCTGTCTCCCGAAGGCCAAAGCATTATCGATCCTATTGGATGCCTAACGCTTTGGCGGAAGAGGAGACACGGACACGGGAGCCACAGCCGCCGCCTCCCGCCACAGAGGAAGAGAGCCGCCGAGGAGGAGAGCCACCGCCTACCGCCGAGGAGGAAAGCCCCGTCACTCCAGGAGAGAAGCAGAGCTCTGCCGCACGAGCGGTAAGTGCCGCCGGACCGGCCTCGTGCGCAGGGTTAGTGAAGTGACAGCCGAGCCTTGCTGCATTTGACGGGGCCCAAGTGGCTGCATTTGACGGGCACATTGAGGCTGCAATTGATGGGGAGGGGAGGTTCAGTATTTTGTTTGCACCCCCCCCCAAAAAATTTTGAGCACCAGCCGCCACTGACAACAATAATATTTATAATATGACATATCTATCTATCCTATCTATCTATCTATCTATCTATCTATCTATCTATCTATCTATGCTATCTATCTATCTATCTATCTATCTATCTATCTATCGCCAAGTTAATTAGTCTTCCTGTAGAAGTCAGTAGAGCTCATTGGATAAGAGTGGATAAAATGTTATATTAATTTGTGTCAGCCTTTGGCATTTTGGTTCACATCTTTGTATTGTGGTGCACCAAAACCCAGATTGTGGATCCATGCTTTTAGGATGTACATTGGGGTAGCATTCAAAGTGATGGCACTGCAGAGCATCATGAGTTGCGCATTAGCACAATCCTGAATATTTCAATATTGCCTTAAAGGACAACTTTACCTTTAATGAAGTTGTCCTTTAATGACTCCGTCCACCATTCCTGAGTGTAGTTCCATTAGGCCTCAAGCACACGACCATAGAAAAATACAGCAACAAGTACGCAGGGTCTTGCCACATCTGCCACCTAGCATCCTACTGTTGCTAGGATGCAGTTGGCTTGTCAAGGAGCCTGTCTAGCATTCTCCGTCCCCAGGACACGGGTAGCTTCTGCCACCTAGTGTCCTACCTTTTGTTAGAAGGCAAATTGCTAAGGCACAGGAGGCTACTAATGGAAGTTGCCTAGAGTCCTATTGTTGCTAGAACACAGGCGACTCTTGTACCCCAATAAAATACGTTTATGAGGTATGCATTCAGGGCCCTTCCATAGATCAGAAGGGGCCCTGTCCGTGGGGGGATGACAGGTTCATATCCGCTCAGATTATGCAGAGCGGACACAGGCTCTATGGGTGACCAGGTGTAAATGGACTCCTCTGCCCCTTCACACCCAGCTTCCTCTGATCCAGCCTGTCCAAATGAAAGAGGATGCAGTCCTTCTCTGTTTTTTTTAGCAGAGGTAGAAGGGTGTAAATGGGTACAGTCCATAGGCATGAATGCACCTTTCCGATTAGGGCCGCCTGAAAAACGAACAGGTGGATCTGATCAGATCACCCGTGTAAAAAGGGCCCTTGATCGTTGGCAAGTGTAGAAAGGTTATTTATAAAGGACCTCAAATGCAGATTTTGCTTTTTTTTTTTGTTACAAATCTGAATGCAGCACAGGTTTACTCATTTTTCTGCAGCTGTGTTCTTAGGTGCATACATAGAAAACAATACATCTGCATACAGATAAAGATGCTGTGTTTTTTGCGGCAGTGTGCATGAGACCAGAATGTTCCTAACATGTAACTGTGAATAGACTGTAGTAGTTTGGGCTTTAATTGTGTTACATTTACACAGAAGTTACATACTGTTCAAGCTATAGCTTTCTGCTGCCTGGTGCCATTAGCAGCTTGAAATTGATATGAACACTACATTAGAACAAGCAAACTTTGACAGTAATGACATATGATAGTAGATTAGCAGGAAGAATCAATTAGATTTTCGGCAAGACTGTCTCCAATGTTTTCAACGGTCAATCAAATGTTTGTGTCTATATAGTAACCAGTACTAGACAGTACATAGCTGGGATTTAATTGGTTTCTATGGGCAACTAGTTATCTAAAAATCATCTCAGAGTTTCCAAGGAGACAGAGATGTCACGTAATGGAAGGTTAATGGGCTTCTCAATTCTGTTTGTCCTTTTACCCGAGAAGAAAGCAGAATGTTGACAATGTTATCTTTTCATACACTTGTGTACTATTTTTTTTTTTCTGAGAGATTTTTTTCATCCTACTATTAATAGATGATTTCTGAGTCTAAAGAGAGGGGCTGAATACAAATGATACAATTGATATAACCAACCATTATAAATGTCTTTCAGGCCTTCAGATTCTGTGTCATAGAAACAGACATACAAGAATGATGGCAGAAAAAAGTGGTTCATTGAGTCTGTATAGAGTATAGATCTATGTTTGTCCCAAGCATGTTTGAATTCAATTAAGCTGGATACATACTATACATTTTTCTTACACTTTTTTCCTTTAGATTTACCAAAATCATATAATTTGAGGTCAAACCCAAACTTTTCATTTGGTTGCAATCAAGCAGGCCCTTGCGCTACATAGTTGAACGTACCGTAAATCTACAAGGAAATCTAACAACAAAAGTTGTATAGTGTGCATCCACCTTATTCTTGACAGAAAAATATGTTTGGCCTAACTTTCTAAAAGAATATAAGTAAATAACACTGATAAGCAAAGTACCATCATCCGAATTATATGAAATAGAAATTTTGGGGATCTGGTCCCCAACCAGAACCACCACAAGGGAGGGAGCTAGCGGACTATCACGGTATGTTTTGAAAATGATATAACAATACATTTATAAACAAGTGTATATAAAAATATACAAAATTGTATTAATACAAAAACAAATCAAATGATAAAAGCAGGTACATGTAATGGGGTATTTTAACACTTCCTGACCGCCTCCTGTAGATCTACGTCTACAGAATGGCACGGCTAGGCAAAGGCACGTATATATACGTCCCCTTTAATTGCCTAGCCGGTCGGGAGCTCCGTGACCACGGCCGTGGGACCAGCGGACCCGATCGCCGCTGGTGTCCCGCGATCGGATCACAGAGCTGAAGAACGGGGAGAGGTCTGTGTAAACAAACCTCTCCCCGCGCTTCCTACACTGCCTGTCACTGATCTGCTGTTCCCTGTCATCGGGAACAGCCGATCAGTGACGTCAGCCACGCACCCTACTGTAAAAAAACACGTCCCACTAACTCCTCCCCGCCCCCTAGTGGTTAACTCCTTCACTGCCACTGTCATTTACATAGGAATCAGTGCATTTAAATAGCACTGATTTCTATATAAATGACACTGGTCCCAAAAATGTCCGATATGTCCGCCATAATGTCGCAGTCACAAAAAAAATCGCTGATCGCCACCATTACTAGTAAAAAATATTAATAAAAATGCTATAAAACTATCCCCTATTTTGTAAACGCTATAACTTTTGCGCAAACAAATCAATAATCGCTAATTGCGATATTTTTTTTTTTACCAAAAATATGTAGAAGAATACGTATAGGCCTTTTTATTTATTTTTTGGGGATATTTATTATAGCAAAAAGTAAAAAATATTGCATTTTTTTCAAAATTGTCGCTCTATTTTTGTTTATAGCGCAAAGAATAAAAACCGCAGGGGCGATCAAAAGAAAGCTCTATTTGTGGGAAAAAAAGGACGCCAATTTTGTTTGGGAGCCACGTCGCATGACCGTGCAATTGTCAGTTAAAGCGACGCAGTGCCGAATCACAAAAAGGGGCCTGGTCCTTTGGTTGCAAATTGGTCCGGGGCTGAAGTGGTTAACTAGTTTCGCTATTCAATAGCTTCTTCAGGAAATGCAACATATAAATCTGAAAACATTTTTTTTAGACATGTCAAATAGTTGCATCAACATTCAGAAAGAATTTTTAGACATGTCAAACCTGAATGTTGATGCAACTATTTGACATGTCTAAAAATAATTTTTTCTGATTTTATATGTTGTATTTCCTGAAGAAGCTATTGAATAGCGAAATTAGTTGAAATACCCCATTACATGTACCTGCTTTTATCATTTGATTTGTTTGTGTATTAATAACATTTTGTATATTTTTATATACACTTGTTTATAAATTTATTGTTATATCATTTTCAAAACGTACCCTGATAGTCCGCTAGCTCCCTCCCTTGTGGTGGTTCTGGTTGGGGACCAGATCCCCAAAATTTCTATTACTCTTGACAGACTCACTACCTCTGTTGAAAGTCTATTCCAAGTATCAACTACTTTTGGGAAAATATAACTTTCAGTGATTTGGTTTGAACTCTCCTCCTGCTATTTTGAGGTCATGTCCCTATGTTCTTGATCTTGGCTTCATATTGGACATACTGAGTTGAGTGACACAGGCCACGGGAGGGGTTAATATGGGGGTTGGCTTACAATTTTTTCTGTTTTCCAGTATCCCAACCACTGTAGGCAGCAGTATAGAATAAATGTTTCTGATTTCATGTGTCTTTCAATAAACTACAAGTAAAAAATGTATGTTAAGCACAAAAATTGTATTTTACCAGAATCTAGTTTTACCCCAATGTGCAGGCGATGGGAGATAATTGAATACATTTTAAACCCGCTGATTACTGCATATTTGGATGTTCATATACAGCATTTGATTTTATTTGCTTTAATCTGAACTGTTGCTTTTTCAGCTCTGCACAGAAAACTGTGGAAGATGACGTACCAATCAAACGTTGTCCTAAATGTAAAGTCTACATAGAACGGGATGAAGGCTGCGCACAGATGATGTGTAAGAACTGCAAGCACGCCTTCTGCTGGTACTGCCTGGAGTCTCTGGATGTCAGTATACATTTCTATCTACAGTTCTTACTTCTCAGCATAGCTATGAATAGAAATATGCAGAGCTTTTTATCATGTTTTTTTATTCTTTTATACAGGATGACTTCCTGCTGATACATTATGATAAGGGACCATGTCGGAACAAACTAGGTCATTCTCGGGCATCCGTCATATGGCACAGAACACAGGTTTGTGAACATGGTCTCTTGTCCTCAGTTGTCCTCAGTTGTTAATAATAATAATAATAACGATTTATATAGCGCCAACAGTTTATGCATCGCTTTACAATGTTGTGAACTAATTTCAAGAATTTTGGATGGGCTAGTTTGCGTAATAAGGTTATGAGAATGGTAAAAGGTCACTCCACACAAATGCCAACATGCCAGTTTTAAGTGGATGCTGGTGGGCTGAATGTGACGTTCTCCATTGGACTTTTGTGTCTCTAGTTATGATACAGCCTTACTTCTGCTAATATATTCACTTTATAGCAGTCATAGCCAAACCTTCATGTAATGGTCATAGACCTATGAGCTCTGACACAGCGCTTGCCCTGAGAGATGTAAAAAGCCACTGGATGTCTTGGTCTGCCAGCACCAACCCAAATACTTAGATTTACCCATCCTTTAAGCCCCTGTTAACTCTATGAATCGTACAGTAATGAGATGCGCTTTCCTGTACAATTCACATGCAATTCAGTGTGGTATGATTTGAGCCCATTCAGTGGGCTCAAATTGCACAGCATTGCACCCAAAGTAGAGTATGCACTCATTTTGGAACCGTATCTCATGGTAGTTTTGTACCATGCAATCCAGTGCAGGCGGGACCTGTGTTTGGGGTGTCATTTACGTAACATACAAATTCTGGATGAACCCTCTGCACACTGCTATACACCCTTTCCAGAAAACTATGCAATTAAAAACAGGGTTTTTTTGCTCACACATATTGAAATACATGTTTAAGCTGGTCAACTGCATCAAAGTGCGTCCACTTATGGCCAGTCCTGCTCTGCCACTGCAAATGCTACAGTGGACACATAGCCAACATGGGGCATAAAGGCACAAGGTGAGGGAGAGCTACTAGGTTCAGGTCTGGTCACTGACCTGCGTTACAACAGAGAAAAGATATATCTGTGTTTATTTAACATTGACACCCACAGTAGATCACAACTGCAGTGCGTTTTGAACACTGTGTGGGAACTGCGCACAGAACCAGGCCTAATTGTTAACTGTAGTTATTATACTGTATTGTTTTTTCTTGAGTATATGAACATAGGAAAAATGTAAAATACAGGAAAACCTTGGATTGTGAGTAACTTGGTCTGCAAGTGTTTTACAAGAGGGGAGGACAACACAAGGGGAGGACAAGGGGACCACTATAGTTTGTAAAGAACTACACTTTGTATTGAGTCAGACAGGTCCTTGCACTACATAATGGTAGATCTAAAGCAGTTTGTACTATTATATTATATTATACATCTTAAGGCTAGAAATACCATCAACCATGTAGTATTATGTCTGCCTAATTTAATACTATTTAAAAGGATTGTTTGGGTTTTTCTTCACATTAGATAGTATTGGCAAAGCTAAAGAGGTGTATGGCAAGTTTAACAGTTGTTAGGCCCCTTTCACACCAACAGACTGGATCGGACCACCCATTGTTCTCTATGGGGCGGGGGATGTTAGCGGACATGTGTCTGCTGTAACCCATCGGCATCCGATCCGAATCAGTCCGCTAAAGACAGATGGATGAGGATATGTTTGCTATCCATCAGACGGATCGGATGACAATCGGATGAAAACGGACCTGAAGTCCATTTCCATCTGACCGTCCCATAGAGAACAGCGGGCTGTGTCCGTGTCCACTCTGCATAGCGGAGTGGACATGGACCTGTCACCCACCTGCTAAGTGGGGATCATCAGAAAGATCCCTCACTGAACAGGCAGAGCTGCTTGGAAGAATTCCTTCCCATGTGAAAGGGGCAAAATGAGAGCAAAAATAGATATATTGCAGTTAGCTGAACCTGTCAGGTGCAAAAAATGTATCTATTTTTATCTCTAAAGCCGTATACACACGATCAGATTCTTCCGACAAGAATTGTGTTGATGACAGGCTGTTGGCAGAAAATCCAACTGTACGCTCCATCGGACAATTGTTGTCGGATTTTCTGCGGACAAATTTTGGATGGCAGGCTTTAAAATTTTCCACATACAAATGTCTGTTTTTCGAGCTTGTATACACAAGGATAATAATGAAGATGCTTTGCTGGTGATACTGATGGAGTTCCGCCAAACGTATTTTAAAAGGCTTTTATTTTCTAGTGATATTAAGAATAATATTATGCTTTTTTTTTAATTTTATATTTTTTTTGGGCAAGTTACCACAACACCATTATCGTTTTTAAGATCAAATAAACAACTATGTTGGTGTTCCTTGTCAATTTTACATTATATTTTTTTAAATGTAACTGTCTATTTTTTAAATGTAACTGCCTACTCCCAAACTGTCATTTGAAGTAAAACACATAGCCAAGTATTATTCTCCACAATTCTTTTTTTGTGCATTAAAAAAAGAAAACAAATAAAATTAGACATGCTATCTGCCAATAGAACTTAACCAAAAAGTGTATTCTATGCATCCAAAAATATAGAAAATATACCAAATCAAATAATTATTCAAACAAAAAATAAAATAAAAGCCTCATGCATGTGCCCTACTTCTTAATATAGGGGGTCACCAATGCCAAGAGTTGGTGAAAGCAGGGGTCCGTCATCCGGAGATAATTCCGAAAATCATCCGGATTATTCTCCTGGAGCTCCCGCAGCAAAGGCATATGACATAATTGGTCACGATTAATAAAGCAACCAATTTTTGGTCAAACGAATCCTCCTCCTCCTCCTGTTCCTGGACTGGACTTGGGTCAAAGCAATAACTCCAAGGCCAATAATAAATAACACGTTATCTACTCCGATTCCGCAACATGTCTGGTTGACGAAAGGCCTTTCAGAAACTAATTGAAAAGCACCAACTGAAAAGCGCGATCTGAAAAGTGCTAAATTAAAAGCGCAAATCAACACTCACCAATTTTCTACTAATGAAAAATTAGCAGAAGGAGCCCAAAGGGTGGCGCTAAAGAGCTGAAAAACCACGTAGTACGTCACTACGTTTGTGTTTGTTGGCCGACAATTCCTTGCCGTTTGAATGCAAGACAAAATCCAGGCACACGCCTTCGGACAAAAGTCTGAGGTTTTGTCTGCGGAAAATCCGATTGTGTGTACGAGGCTTAAATTATTATTAGCTTACCAGTTTACGCCCCCTCTCTCCACACCACCCCTATATTAATAATAGATAGATTCATGCATAGCATGAACCTATCCATGGCCGCCGTGGCCACCCCCTATTCAGGCGTCTGGCCCCTTTCAGGACGCTGGACGCCTGAATTACAGCAGCGGAGGTGTTTTTTTTGAAGCACCTGATTAGAGCCGCCCCCCCCAAAAAAATTGCCACTGGCCAACACTGTCCACGTTCCCACTGTATGTAGGAGGTGGTTTGTAGTGTGCATAAAGCTGTGCACATTAATACACCTAATGCAGAGCACTGCTTGTTTCACATAAATAGAAGTGAGGGTGAACAAAAGAGGTTAGGGAGCTCATGGAGGATGTTACAAGGGGGCAGAAAAACACATTAGGAAATTGTTTCATAAAAAATGTTATTACAAGAAATTTATTAAAAGAAGCGTTGTGTTTTTTTTTTTTTTAATTTGCCCATTATACTTACCTAGGTCGATTGTGCATCGGTCTGGATGCAGCATTGGACCGATGCTGCATCTGTCCCCCGCCGCCTCTGCACTGAGAACCGAGCCATCGAACATCGCCAATGGCTCGGTTATCTCAGCTCCCCGTGTAGCTGCTTAAAAGTGTAGCTGCTGACTTTTAATAAACACACACTCAGTCCCACGGTCCAGTGATGTGGTCACCTGAACCGGTATCAAAAGTGTGGGCACCCAGCTGTTGACAGCTTGTGGCTTCACACCCGGGTACGCACTGCACATGCGCGAGTCGCAATGTGCCTTTTCAATGGCCGGGCAATCTTCTGGGACCTGTGATGTGTCCCAGAAGATTGCAGGGAGGGGGAGAGTAGAATTTCTGCTCGAGTTGTGCCTAGGCGGCGCAAGCGGAAGTAAGAGCAGGTACCTGTCAAAACTAGGTATCCACTCCCCCCCCCCCCCCCAAAAAAAAAATGACATGCCAAATGACAACCAGGCTTGTCAAGGGGGTTAGGAGTCCTTAAAGTGGAAGTTGCACTTTTGGGTGGAACTCCGCTTTAAGTAGTGTATGGATTATTTTTGGAGAATAAGGATATCCTTTGGTGTTATATTAAAGCTCCTTGTGCCAGCAGCAAGCTCAAGCAGTCCAAATCTCCATTAGTCTGACACCCCCCACGCAGTCGCAGTGTCTAAACTATAACATTAATGTTTGGAGCTCTGCGCTGAGGGGTATTGGACTGCTCGAGATTCAGACCAATGTGCCCTGTGTTCGAGTCTTTTTGAGTGTTTATTTAAATTGAGCTAGTGCTATCGAGAAGTTTTATATAGAGCTACAGCACTAGAACATTAAGAAAAACTCTAAAATATACTTTTCTTTTTAAGCTACCTAACTATATCACACTACTAATACAAAAAGGTTATGTTGGACTTTAAGCCAATGTAGGTCTGTGGACACAAACCTGCAAACGACACCATGGGCGCTGTACAGGCAAATCACCAAAGAAAGAAAATAATTTCCACTTGTATTGTAAGAATAAGTGCCAGTAAATTGCTTTTCTTGCCCGCCAGCGCCACCTTGTATTAAATTCTGAGAATGCGTGTTTGAATGGTTTAACAATGTCCTTTGCACTTAACCTTTTTATATTTTTCTTGTTCTCTGCAGGTGGTTGGAATATTTGCAGGATTTGGGCTTCTGCTATTAGTAGCCTCACCATTCCTTTTACTGGCTACTCCTTTTGTTCTGTGCTGCAAATGTAAATGCAGTAAAGGGGATGACGACCCCTTGCCTACTTAATGTTAAGAAGAATAAAATGGTAAAGTACACCTTTCCTGCGCACTGCTGGAGGCTACGTTACAAGTGGGATACAGCGTAGTTTGTCCGGCTCATCTGGCATTCAGAGACACTAAGTGTGCCATTATACTAGGAACTTCTGTCTGCGTTTGTCATATCGAAACTATGATAACTGCATCATCTAGGACAGGGTTTCTCAACTCCAGTCCTCAAGGCGCCCCAACAGGTCATGTTTTCAGGCTTTCCATTATTTTGCACAGGTGATTTGATCAGTTTCACTGCCTTAGTAATTACCACAGCCGTTTCATCTGAGGGAAATCCTGAAAACATGACCTGTTGGGGCGCCTTGAGGACTGGAGTTGAGAAACCCTGATCTAGGAGATAGGAGGATCGGACCGCACAATGTACAGAAGACATCCTTCATCAACTTGTGTCATACATACGTGTTCAAAAACTTTTATGCAAGTTGATCCATTTTTAAAAATTATGTCCAGTTTATCATCATCCATATACTTATTTTACGCCATTCCTTGTTTCTTGGAGGATTTTTTATATATATTTTTTTTTTTGTTATAGAATGCTGTATATTTCTTATGCATTGTTCTGAAAGGGATTGTTTTTGCTGTAGATGTTATTTTATATCAGAAGGGTACCACAGAGAACTGAGCCTCAATTTTGTTGCTGAAATAACAGTAGTCTGAATTGATTTAAAAAAAAAAAAAAAACGTAAACAGACGCTATGCTTAGTTTTTAGTGTTTGCTGTTTATATGCATTTGTACATTATAAATGTTTAATACATACAGTATTGTTGATTACGCGTTTTTCTGTCCTCACACTATGATGTACAGATTTAGGTCCTGTGTTTGACGGCCTCTGGGGTTGTATAGATGGCATCGGTTTGGAACACTTCTTAGATCATTCCGACTTCAATGATGGGTGCAATTGATCTGCAGTTGACCTGCTTCTGATTTACTATCGACCTGCTTCTAGTTGTTTTTGCATTCCATAGACTTATATGGCAATGTAAAATCCACTCAACATGAAAAGTATAAATAAAAGGTAAAACTTTTTTTTTTCATTTCGGATAGAGCGCAGAGGGATTAGAACACCTGTCAGCTTTTATTGCTGGCTGTGTCACTGTTAGGGAGATTTACCCTCTCTGTCCTGTTTACCATTATCATTGAAAGTAAATGAAAATCCCAAATTTTGGGTTGTCTCCAGAAAAGTAAGAGGGTAAATCTTCCAATGGGGGACATTTTTTTTTAAGAGGGTAAATCTTCCAATGGGGTGACATTTTTTTTAACAGGGGTTATAATCTGACACCAGAGGGCAGTTGACACAGCTCTATTTCTGTGTCCTGCAACCTCTAGTGAATTTTCTATAAAACAATATGAAGAATTGTGTAGACCAGTGACAAGCTGGGAATAGCAGTTCACAGCCTGACTGGAGATAGAATGATATATCCCCATGTAACCTGTAAAGAAATGAATATTGTGAATAGGATTGAGTCTTGCTTTATTGCATACAAACCAGAGAGTGGAGTAACTCTTGAAAGAAGTAATTATATCTAGGGCTGCAACTAACGATTATTTTGATAATCGATTAGTTGGCCGATTATTGTTTCGATTAATTGATCGGTTAATAACCTAAAATAAAAAAGTGTGGTGTATAATTTAGTTAATATGTAAAGTTTAAAAAAAAAAGGCAATTTATTCTTAAATACTGTATCTCTATGCAGTGGTAAATGTAAACAACCAACCATGGTTAGGGAGCAAAGTATCGAATCCACTCTGAGAATAACAGACAGAAGCGATATACTGTATATACGCTATTAGAGGCGATATACTGTATATACTATTAGGGGAGATATACTGTATATACTATTAGAAGTGACATACTGTTTTGTTGGGCAAATTAAAAAACATAAATTGCTGCAAAAATGTATTACATGCTTTTCTGCAACTTCTCCATTGAAGTATATTGAACCAAAAAAGCACTGTTTTGCGTTAAAAAAAAAAAGTCCCTGATCCTTTCCAAATACGCAGTGGCTGAAAAAAAGCATAGATATGAACGTGTCCCATAGGAAACCATGTTAAATGAACTGTAGTGTGTTTCTGCAAAAAGCACCAAAAAACACATAGATGTGAACCAGGTCTAAGACGTTTAGTAAGATAATGGGGTTAAAAAAGCTAAAATGAGCCCTTTATAGTACAGATTATCACTAATGTAAGGGGTAATTTTTTTTACTGTAGAACTGTGAAAGTAATATTTACAGTAGCGATTTTCTCTTTTTGTACTATAAAGGGCTATTTTTTTTTTTTTTTTTTAACCCCATTATGTTACTGATCGATTATGAAAATAGTAATCGATTCATTTCATAATCGATTAGTTGTCGATTAATCGATTAGTTGTTTCAGCCCTACATATATCTATATCTACTAACAATACATAAGGCATCGCCTAGAGCAGTGGTTCTCAACCACCTAGCCATGATTTTTCTTCTCTCGGGCCTCAGCCAGCTGCAGATATGTTAACCACCCACAGGGCCTCCCAGCTCCTATAGTGCCCCCCAACTTCCCATAGTGGCGTACAATGCTCTCAGCCTCAACAGTGCCCCCCAACCTCCAACAGGGACCTCTAGCTTGCTGTAGAACCTCCAGCCCTCCATGGTGCAAACAACTTCCAATATTGTCCCACAGTGCCCCCCAACCTCCCACAGTGCTCCCCAGCCCCCTGAAAAACCTCACTGCCTACAGGGCCACCAAGTCAGTTGCAGAGCCCCCTAACCCACTCCACAGCCCCCACACCTTCCAGAGAGACACCCAGCCCCATCCATAGCCTTCCAGCATTTCCGTACGTTTTGCATTCCAAAAATGTTATTGTGTGAGTATAAACTTTATTCGATACTGTTGGCATGGAAGGTGTTGGAAGAATTTACCAGGCCCTGGTCTCGAAAAGGTTGAGAACCACTGGCCTAGAGGATCTTGGAATAAGGTACAAAAACTTACAAACTTTTTTTTTTCTAATTTAAGTGCAGTCTGACTAGTTGTAATAAACAATGCCTTTTTTTTTGGCAAGCATCCCCTGGCTCCATATGGGCATGTACAAATTTTCAGGTCTAGTGTTTATAGTGTTCACTGCACAGTGACGACTGCTAAATAGTTTTACTGAAAACCTCATATGTACAGTAATTGCAGGGAAGCATGTTACAGCTTTTGGTTGTAGGTGTATATATGGAGGAAATCCTTTCAGGACCAGAACATATAAAATCCCCACCTTAAGTGACCATGGTAGTAATCAACAAAAAACAAAACAGCACTGCAGAGTTACATGGCCATGGATATCAAGCACTGAAAGTCACTGCATAGTAAAGCCCACTGTCATTATTTACTATGTAAATAATTATGTAGTGGCTTCAAGTGCCGATCTTATGAGATTTTTAAGCTGGGGGAGGGAGGAATGAAAATTCTTCTGTAAGAATACCTAATAAAAACCTGTTTTTAGTTGTGAGGGTAGGATGTGGTGACAGGTTTAATGAAATCTCCAAACTAATTTTCAATATTTTCAAATCTGCAGCTTTCATTAAATTAATACCTGGTGATCCTGCCATGAAGGTCTTGTTCAGGTATTTTCTATTATAGGGAGACAACACTCTTTCCCTTTCTCCTAATTGTATTCCTGCATTTTCACCCTGTCACACAGGCTTCCAATAGGGACTACAGTGGCTCAGAAAGTATTGAAACCAAGGGGTCAGCCTAATGGCTGGACAGTTAACATTTTCCAGTGGAAGACCAACAATGGCAGGCATAGTACTTTTCTCATGGCAGATTAACTTTAAATATAAAATAAATGGCCTGGCAAATTGTTTTCTTGACAAATCAGAAAAGGTCATCGCAGTCATGGGGGTAGACGTTTGAGCTAAGGGGAGAGTTTCTCATTACAGGCTTACCCCACTTTTAAGTACACAATGGGGTTTATTTACTAAAGCTGGAAAGTGCAAAGCAGGCTCACTTCTGCATAGAAACCAATGAGCTTCTAACCTCGGCTTGTTATGAACTTCCAGGTAATAAAACCTGGAAGCTCATTGGTTTCTATGCAGAAGTGAGCCTGATTTGGCACTTTCCAGGTTTAGTAAATAAACCCCTCTGTGTACTTAAAAGTGGGGTGTGCCTGTATTGGAAAGAGGAGATTTGCATACAGATGGCAGTGTGGTTTCTCAGACTACATAGGGTGGACTGCAAAATATGTACTTCATGCACCTGGATCTAGTTTTATCTTAATGGAGTCTCTACAGTCACTTAAAAAGATGCGGTCATCTTACCCATTCAGGGCAAAGTAACTTTGCCTGTTTAAAGCCCACCCCTGACTACCCCTTACTTGCCTCTTCAGGTTATTTCCACACCCCTGCCAAAAGGCACAGCCAGTCTTCTCTGCAGGCTCAAATGCACTAGACCAATACAGTCTGGTCTAGGACCCACCCAGCCTAGAAAAAGGAGAAACACTAAAATAATAATGAGGTCATCCTTGGGAGTTCTCCTCCTTTAAGTGTTCAGAATGGGACAGTGACAGCACTGTACCCCAACTGGCTTAG
The DNA here is from genome assembly GCA_028564925.1 of Lithobates sylvaticus. Lineage (NCBI taxonomy): Eukaryota > Metazoa > Chordata > Amphibia > Anura > Ranidae > Lithobates > Lithobates sylvaticus. Next base: position 470,064,282 of record CM053028.1, read on the forward strand.
CGTGTACCCTCCCAGTCTGAGTGCTGCTGTGCAAAGCATACAAGAAGGCTGATAGTAAAACTAATTCAGGTACTTTTTCTAGTTGCATGTAAAAGTACTTTAAAAGTATTTTGGTTAATCAAACTGGTGGTCAGGCAGAAATAAGTTCAAGAGGCATGGCTTATCAATTTTTGAAGATACTTTGAAACAAAATAATAGCAGTTCCTACCAGCCAGCCCACTCATCTCCTTTTAAAGCATGCTGCTTATTTCAGTACTGCAAAAAGCAATGTAAAGCCTCATACACACGATTGGACCATGGACCAACTTTCCTGTGGATTTTTGTCCAAAGGGCGTTGGCCCCAAGTTGGTATTGCATACACACGGCAGGACTTTTTCAGCCAACTTTCACCAAATCACTTGGTTTTTCTGCTCTTTACCGCCACCTTTGGTCAACTTCTGTATTGTTGTCTGATCTTTTGCATTGGTTTGTACAAAAGTCCGTTGGTTTTGTGTACACACGGTCGGACTTTGGTCCATCGGACTTTTGTTGGCAGAAAGTTGGTCCGTTCGCACAGCCAACAAAAGTCCGATGAAACCTGGAAAAAGTTGGTCCGATGGAGCGTACACACGGTCGGATGTTGGTCCAAAACAGCTAATTTGCATGTTGGTTGTCAAAAAGTCCGATCGTGTGTATGGGCCTTAAGGCTAACAGGTACAAACACAGCCAAGGGCAAATCCAAGGGAAAAAACAACCTTAACTCACCGACCAGACCGCAGATAACCTGTCTAACAGTATGCGTTAAAAGCAGGGGTTTAGTCTGCACACATTTGCAAATGCATGCATAAGCCACAGAGCCTCATCAAGGCACCCTGGTATCTGTCAGTACTGCAAGTGGTCATAAAATGGAAGTCCAGACAAAAACCATAATCTGAGGACCTTAAGCCCCATATATCCTGTTCCCCTTATATTGTAACTGCAGGAATCTTATATGTGCACACTTCAACATTGTTCACCCCTGAAACTGCAGCAGTACTACTTTTTTAAAAAATACACACACAATGTTAATAATTATGTGAAATGGGTGCGCTCTCAATCAACCTTAAAAATCGTGTAGATCTGATTAAAAATTGCTTGTGCAATGATACTATTCAAGTGATGTGTAAAACCTCCTTAAAATCCGTGCACTGAGTGTGTATACATAAATAAATAAATACATAAAACCATATGTAAATATATAAATAAGTGGATCCTTTTCCTTTTTGTGGTACCAGTGATTAAGTGATATTTGTGCGATAGTGCTGTGAATAAAAGACAGTTTAGGAATGAGGTAAAACCACGTTTACATTCCAACCCTTAAAAAATCCATGCGTTTAAAACTGAAAAAAAAACGCATTAAAAAATCCATGCGTTTAAAACTGAAAAAAAAAAAACGCATTTAATTGTGCGATTTATTTGTGGAAAAACGCATATTGGGTTATGCGATTAAATTGGGAGAAACACCATAGGTGTTTTTAGAATCCTTTAGGAGTCCATGCATCTAATTGATGTCTCCTTAGGTGTTTAATTTGCGGTTGCTTAGACAGGTGTTGTTCCTGATTAGTTAGTGCTGAGATGTTTTACTAACTAATTGCCCTTTGGTGTTGAGCACAGGTTAAAACTTGAAGGATAAAAGGTGTACACCACAAATGAGAAAGATAAGCACCATTTAGTAAATGTATATTTTTGAGCAGGTATACACATAATACTTTTACTTATCTTTAGTTGTGGTGTCCTCTTTCCTGCTGGTCACGTCCTTACTATCTCTTCCGTGTTTGCATGAGGATAGAAGACAGATAAAAAACCATTGCGCAATATAGTTATACTTTGAATGGTGTGCATGTGTTGTGGCTGAAGCCCATCTACTTACACAGCACCCTACGAACGAAGCGCGGTGGTTAGAAATATGTCAGGCACTGTTTGGGCTCCCTGCCCTGCTTGTCTCAGTAGTGTTGCTTAGCTCCTCCTCCCGACGCGTTGCGACACGCCCACGTGTCTTTATCAAGGGATTAATCCCTTGATAAAGACACGTGGGCGCGGTGGTTAGAAATATGTCAGGCACTGTTTGGGCTCCCTGCCCTGCTTGTCTCAGTAGTGTTGCTTAGCTCCTCCTCCCGACGCGTTGCGACATGCCCACGTGTCTTTATCAAGGGATTAATCCCTTGATAAAGACACGTGGGCGTGTCGCAACGCGTCGGGAGGAGGAGCTAAGCAACACTACTGAGACAAGCAGGGCAGGGAGCCCAAACAGTGCCTGACATATTTCTAACCACCGCGCTTCGTTCGTAGGGTGCTGTGTAAGTAGATGGGCTTCAGCCACAACACATGCACACCATTCCAAGTATAACTATATTGCGCAATGGTTTTTTATCTGTCTTCTATCCTCATGCAAACACGGAAGAGATAGTAAGGACGTGACCAGCAGGAAAGAGGACACCACAACTAAAGATAAGTAAAAGTATTATGTGTATACCTGCTCAAAAATATACATTTACTAAATGGTGCTTATCTTTCTCATTTGTGGTGTACACCTTTTATCCTTCAAGTTTTAACCTGTGCTCAACACCAAAGGGCAAGTAGTTAGTAAAACATCTCAGCACTAACTAATCAGGAACAACACCTGTCTAAGCAACCGCAAATTAAACACCTAAGGAGACATCAATTAGATGCATGGACTCCTAAAGGATTCTAAAAACACCTATGGTGTTTCTCCCAATTTAATCGCATAACCCAATATGCGTTTTTCCACAAATAAATCGCACAATTAAATGCGTTTTTTTTTCAGTTTTAAACGCATGGATTTTTTAATGCGTTTTTTTCAGTTTTAAACGCATGGATTTTTTAAGGGTTGGAATGTAAACGTGGTTTTACCTCATTCCTAAACTGTCTTTTATTCACAGCACTATCGCACAAATATCACTTAATCACTGGTACCACAAAAAGGAAAAGGATCCACTTATTTATATATTTACATATGGTTTTATGTATTTATTTATTTATGTATACACACTCAGTGCACGGATTTTAAGGAGGTTTTACACATCACTTGAATAGTATCATTGCACAAGCAATTTTTAATCAGATCTACACGATTTTTAAGGTTGATTGAGAGCGCACCCATTTCACATAATTATTAACATTGTGTGTGTATTTTAAAAACCATTTCTTCTACGTGTGAGAACACTAATATATGGGTTGCAGCATCATCATTTGGCTATCTTAAAAACATTGTTGCCGTTCTGTCTTTGAATACCCATTCTAGCGCTTAAGTACACATACCTAACATATGACCTACAAGCAGTCAAATGTAAATTAATGTCAGATTTGGAAATACTTAAAAAAATTGAATATTCATGAATAAGAAAAGTGTCAGGTTCTCTTGAAAGAAAAACCTCTTTCATCTTCATTGAGCTTTCCTGTCCCTTTGTCGAAGCCCCCATGAGATAATTAGTGATAAAGTGGAGCATTTGACCTTCCATTCCTTCCAGGATGCAATGCTAGGGTCTCAGCAGCCAATTGGTAGGGAGGGAATAAAGTCATTGATAAGTTCCAATATCTTACAAAGATTATGCTCATCCTCTGATGGAGGAACAGAGCAGTGAGGAACTTGAAAATCGGTGGTGGTGGTGGGTTTTGTTCATTCAAAATAATGTATGATTTTATGACAGAGTGATTCCAGAGAGGATCTTCAGTCTTTTATAATTTTTTTTTTGTGTCAGCACCGGCAAATACTGTAGCTGCTGACTTTAAAAAAAGGACACTTACCTGTCTAAGGATCCAGCGCGGTCCTCCCCTGAGCCAGTTCTTTGCCGGTCTTTGGGTCCCCGATCCCAGCATGTTTATAAAGGGAAGCTGGCTGTGACTCCTTGCGGGCTCACCAATGCGTGAACGTCATTGTATGAATGGTTCCGCAGCCTCCTGACTTTGATGTGTCATGGAAGGTTGCGGGTAGGGGTGAAGAACTTCTGCTTTGATCTCTAGGTGGTCGGAGCAAAAGGTACCCCCCCCCCCAAAAAAAAACTCCAAAAATGGGAGAGGAGGGGGGAAGGAGGTGTTAAAGTGGAACTCTTGTAGAGTGAAGTTCCTCTTTAAGGCCCTGAAATTCAGTCTGGTCTCTTCTATTGGCCAGGAGGTATCTGCACATATTGCAAAATGCTTTTAGACATCCAGCTTCGTGATCCAACACAGTGTGGTCAAACGATCAGAGGCAAGATGGTAGATGTTTAAAAGAAAAAGCTGAATATTGTGTTAATACTATTTTTTTTAAATAAATATAACCAAATACATTTTTCACTTCCTTTTTTAGCTATAGCAAAACAGCTGACATCGTCTCCAGGACAATAACACTCATTCACCACATGGCACTAACTGACTTTTGTAGAATCAGAGTAGAGGAAAATGTTGTTTACATCATGGGAGTTTTGTTGTCCTGTTTAGGTATGCTTATCTTTGAAATGGATAGAGAAAGAGTCGCCAAACATGGGGATGAAAATTCTTTTCAAGGAATATAAGGAATATAAACCTGATAGAGGTAATACCCCCATATGTATTCTTCCCCAAAAGGGATATCATTTTGGGTAAATAGGAATATATGTGGGTTGCTGAGAGCACCATCATCCAGATACCATAGGAAAAAAAATAGGAAAAAAACAAGGTTGACTTTTAAGTTGCCATACTACAACAGTAGTAATTAAAATCTACATTTTTATTGCCATGTAAGAAGAAATTAATACAAAAATATTAAAGACCAAACAGTGTACACTTACTGTGATGTTTAATACAATGCCCCCTTAAAATAGTACCTATAGCTATCTAACCCCAGTGGCAGTAATTCAATAAAAATGCTGAGTACAATGACTTCCACATGTACTTGGGGTTTCTTCCATATGGATAGTGTACCTTGACGTGTTTTGTGGAAACGCCCTGTGGTGAGGGGAGCTAAACAACTATAATCTATAATTAAAAAAAAAACATATAATTATTATAACAAACCATTGAAATTAGTCATTGTGGAATTATGGACTAATTTCAATGGTTTGTTATAATAATTATATGTTTTTTCATAAATTATAATTGTTTAACTCCCCTCCCTGCCTGAAGAAGCAGGGCATTGAGGTACATACCCTTATGAAAGACACCCCAAATACATGTGGAAGTCATTGAACATTAAGTGTACAGTTTGGTTTTTATCAATGTTTTTTAATAGCTTCATACATATCAATAAAAAATGTAGATTTTAATTACTATTGTTGTAATAGGGCACCTTAAAAGACCACCTTTCTTTTTTTTCTTATATTTTGCCGATGTCATTTTGGGGTTGTGTTGACTTAATGTGAACCTGTGGGAAGTTTTTAGCATCCAAAACAGATCCTGATCCGTAAAACAGACAAAAAACAGTTAGTTGACTCCTTACATGTTTAGGTGGTCTTGATTGTGTCACAAGAAACCAAAAACCTAATGCACCAATAGCTACCACAAATAGGCACAAATAGATACCACAACTGGCCCACCTGCTACCCATTGTGCCTTCCCGTTGGTCCTCGAACAAGACAGATGGTCTCACTGGCCAATAAGGTCAAAAGAGGTAGGTCTTAAGCACAAACAAGTTGTGATCGCTATTTGTGCACCAGGTGAAGTAATTTAATGTAAAAAGCTGAACTTGTGCTGCCTCATTGGACATAACTTTCTCAGCAATAGCCTGCTATCAAAAGCCTAAAAGGCGAGGGTTTTTATGTAAATACATGCTATTCTGTATCTTCTACAGTAATACAGGATGACGAAAATGGAAAGTTACATTGTGTTAACCTTAAATAACTTTATAACCTTTATCTGGGCTGTTAATTCAATTTAAAGTGTGCTGGGTACATTTCAAAGATGGGTTTTGTATGTTTTCATTTTTAAATATACATATATATTTTTTACGATTTGCTTACTGAAACCATATGCATGAGTAGGGATCACAAGTAAGATTAAGGGATCATTACATTCATATATTTTAACTGTAATTACATACATGTGCTGCTAACACTGTGATGTAAAAAGACCAGTTCAATGCCTTGTAATGTTGTCTTTTGCACTTCAAATGATAGAATGATTCAGTCTGTCATGTAAATAGATACTTTTAGTGAGAAAATATGAACTGTTTTTGTGGTTATTTGGGTTTGGCACTAGGTTGTATTTATACTGACTTGTTAACGTGAACTCCAGGAAATCCCCTGGATACAGATGAAGTTCATATATGAGAGCTGTGTTACCTGCCAAAAGATTTGTATATCTCTCCATCAATACACCGCCCCATAACACAGCTCAGCCAGGTGGGTCACTCTAAAGGCCCGTACACACGATCAGACTTTTTGACAACAAACATGCAAATTAGCTGTTTTGTGGCAACATCCGACCATGTGTACACTCCATCGGACAAACTTTTTCGGTTTTCATCTGACTTTTGTTGGCTGTGCGAACGGACAAACTTTCTGGCAACAAAAGTCAGATGGAGCAATATCCGATCGTGTGTACACAAAACCATCAGACTTTTGTACAAAGTACAAACACGCATGCTCAGAACCAATGCAAAAGATCAAACAACAATACAGAAGTTGAACAAAGGTGGCGCTGGAGTATTTGAACGTCCTCTTTTGAAGTGTCGTCAGTACGTTGAAACGTCACTGCGTTCGTGTTTGTTGCCTAAAAAGTCAGATCGTGTGTATGCAATACAAACTTGCGGCCAACGCCCTTTGTACAAAAAATCACAGGAAGGTTTGTACAAAGTCCGATCGTGTGTATGAGGCTTTAAGGCCCATACACACGATCTGACTTTTTGACAACAAACATGCAAATTAGCTGTTTTAAGGCAACATTCGACTGTGTGTACGCTCCATCGGACAAACTTTTTCGGTTTTGCATCTGACTTTTGTTGGCTGTGCGAACAGACAAACTTTCCAGCAACAAAAGTCCGATCGTGTGTACAGAAAACCATAGGACTTTTGTACAAAGTACAAACACGCATGCTCAGAACCAATGCAAAAGATGAGACAATACAGAAGTTGACCAAACGTGGCGCTGGACTATTTGTACATCCTCTTTTGAAGTGTCATCAGTACATTGAAACGTCACTACGTTCCTGTTTGATGCCTAAAAAGTCTGATCGTGTGTATGCAATACAAACTTGCGGCCAACACCCTTTGTACAAAAAATCCACGGGAAAGTTTGTACAAAATCCGATCATGTGTATGAGGCTTTACATATTGTTGCCACCTCATCCCTGTAACCTGAACACATATTAATTACACAGGTTCTGTGGCTGATTAAGGTGGTAATTAAAATCACTTGGTGCCTTATCTACATTAAATTTGCCACAGAACCTGTGTAATTTATATATGTTCCAGTTTAAAGGGATGAAGTGGCAACCCTACTCCTACAGTTAAAGTGGACCTTCACTCTCCATACATTACTAATATGAATCATTCCTGTCTCCTTTCACACAATTGCAAAAGAAAAAAAAAAAAGAAGAAAAGCTTTTTCACCTATTTTTTATGTATGTGGTGCCACACTTCCATGTTTCTTGCCTAGGCAAGAATAATGTAGGCCCCCCAAGCTCCTACAGCATCATGGAACATTCACCTCAGGTGTCCCAGGAGGCATCATGTGTAGCCAGCTAATTCTTATTTTTTTGCAGCTGGCCCTTGATGATGACCAAGGTGTATGTTTACCATTAGGGGGCTACCTGCAAAAATCAGAAAGAGACAGCTGAAGACATCAGAGAGGAAGATGGTGGCCCTAGACCTGGTGTGCAGCATCAGAGTGGTGAATTACTGGATTAGCTGGGGGTGCAAGTTTGTTTATTGAGCATAACCCAGCAAGCTAGGTAGGAGGGAGTTAAAGAAAACAAAATAGAAGGGTGAAGTTCCTCTTTAAGGAAAGCAGTAGTGTCCCCAGCCAACTCACTAAATTGTAATAGAGAAGCAGGGGGATTAACAAAATCTCCTAACCTTGGATCCGAAGAGAATTGTACTAAATCCATACTTTAGCCATTTTTAACCAGGGTTCCGTTGAACTCTAGGGTTCCTCAAGATGTTTCTAGGGTCCCTTGAGCAGTGGATGATTGACCTACCATTTAATGGTACATGAATAGTTCTGGGGTCAAAACAACTTGAAATATCCAACAATATGACACCAATGATCTTTTTTGTTTTCTGTAAGGGGGGCATTTTTCCCCACTGATCTCTTATGAATTCATTTTGGCAGGTGTTCCTCAAGACCTGAAAAAGTTGACAAAGACTGGTTTGCTTAGTGGATCACATCACTGAAGGATTTTTTGCTACAAGCTGACTGCAGAAGCTGCTAATAACAGCAGGACAATGGCTTGCAGATATGACTAAAGCAGTGTGTGAAGATCAAACACTGAATAAGGCTGAATGTATGATATTTTGGTATTCCCTCTAACCATTCCTGCCAACCTAGCCCCAGTGGTATTCCCCTGACCATGCCCACCAACTAGCCCCAGTGGTATTCCCCTAACCATGCCCACCAACTTTGCCCCAGTGGTATTCCCTTAACCATGCCCACCAACCTAGCCCCAGTGGTATTCCCCTAACCATGCTCGCCAACCTAGCCCCAGCTGTATTCCCCTAACTATGCCCTCCAACTTAGCCCCAGTGGTACTTACAATACAGTGCCTTGAAAAAGTAATCACACCCCTTGAATTTTTCCACATTTTGTCATGTTACAACCAAAAACTTAAATGTATTTTACTGGGATTTTACTTTCAATCGTTTTTATTGAAATTTCAGTGAAAACATTGTACCACAGGTACGGGTGAAACTGTTTCTTTACATCAGGTATACAAAGACATATTATGACACAATGCTTTATATATATATATATATATATATATATATATATATAACAAGATCCTATACACCCTCACTGGGGCTTCTAGTACATCTGCAAACTCTGAAGGAGGAGGAGACTCCTCACTTCGACACCCCTCAAGTAATCTGGCTGTGAGGGGTAGCTCCTCTGGAACATAAAATTCTAGATAATAACTTACAGCTATGGGTGCAAAGATACCCAAAAAGAAAAAACAAAAACAAAGAAAAACAAAGTTGAAATACACTACATGACTGCAATGTCTAGATACCTATAGCAACTGTTATGAGCCAAAGGCATTCAAACGTGTGGGTTTCTACTAAACCGGAGGTAACAAGCTGAAGATCGAGGTGTCAACCGGTCTCCGATCATAGTGGGCTATATATGCCTCTCCGTTATAGTTCGGGAGAGGGGTTAAGTTGTGTCCCAATGGGATAGTTTTGTGACTGTACCTATAGGATAATAGGGAAAAGCTGTAAGAGAGGAAAGAAAAGTATAGGAAAGAGATTCAGGAGAGAGAAGATACTCGCTCATCTACACGGATCCAGGGTGAGGGGAGGTGGTAGGTGTTAGAGATATTTATCTGGTCCAGGGTTCCCAAATGGCATCATGTTTGTCAACAGTATCCAAGAGGATGCTAACTGTCTTCTCCTGGGCCATAATCCAAGATATTTTCCTTTTGACCAAGGAAACGGTAGGTTGTTTCCAGGCTCGAGCGATTGTCAGCTGGGTCCCAAGGAGAATAAACATAATAAGGCGTTGGGTCACTTTCGGGGTCCCGGGGTTAGGGAAGTTTAGAAGAGCAAATTGAGGAGTCTTCCTATTGGGCAAGCCCGTAATTTTCCTGATTGCGTGAAAGACTTTATTCTATAGGCCCCTGATCTTGGGACAATCCCACCCTGTGTGTAGCGTCGATCCAGTGTGCCCGCAATTACGAAAGCACAAAGGGCAAGGGTAGATTTTGGCAATTTTTTGTGGGACTAAATACCACTTCATTAGGACTTTTAAGTTAGCTTTGATTAGTGCTATGTTCAGAATGCCCTTGGAAGCCTTGCTGAAGCTGAAACTCTATGCCACTCTGCAAGGCTCCAGTGTTGTCCCAGGTCTTTCTCCCAGTCCCTCATGAAGGGATATTTGGTCTTTGCCATATCAAGTGATCGGTATATCACTGTTATTCCTCCCCTCTGCTCCATGGCTTGACCACACCTCATTTCATACGCCATGATCAAGAGTGGGTTGGGTTTAGAGGTCCACAAAGAATGAATAAAATGAGAAATTTGGTGGAATCTAAACCTTTCTGACCTTAGCATGTCAAGCTTACTGATGCAGTGGGTCAGAGTGAGGGGTCCCATAGAGTTGACAAATGTCCTATCCTATAGCGCCCCTTGTCTAACCACCAATGGAAGGCCTTGATGTCCATACCATGGGGGAGCAGAGGATTTAAAAAAATATGAGAGAGTGGGTGCCAGTAGGAGATCAGGTGTGGGTTACTTTTGACATAGGACTAAGGAGTGGGATAGTGTGGGAGCCATGATATTAGGTCTAGATTTGTCAGGGCACCAGAGACGATAGTCCAATGTGTAGTGGGGTATTGCTTGTCTTTCCATGTGTACCCAGTCAGGGTGTGCTATTTTGGAATAAATAATGGAGAGTTGGGATAACTGGGCTGCTTGATGATACCAGCTAAGGTTTAGTAGGCTCACTCCTCCCTGATCTCCAGTTAGGAAAAGGGTCCTCTTGGCAACTCTATGCCCCTTTGCTCCCCATATAAAGTTGATCATTTTGGATTGGAACTTCCTAAGTTGGTCCCTAGGAATTGGGATAGGTAGTAACCTAAATAAATAATACAGTGAGTGCAGCGCTAATATTAATGTGAAAATAATGATATCAATATGTGATAAGAAATTAAGTAATCAATAAAGTGATAAATTAAACATTTAATTAGTAATGAAAAAAAATTAATTTACCAAAAAAAAAGAAAAAATATTCAAAAAAGAAAAAAAAGGAAAACTAAAGCAACGTCCCATCCAAATAGTAATCAATAAAATCCCCCATGGTGCATTATATCAATTCAGATAATTTAATAAAAGAAGAGTTTGCACTTACAGGAGCGAAGTAACATAACAGGCGTGTCATATAAAAGCCGCAGCGTCTCTATTAGCTTCTCCCTATTTCCTGAATCGTTCATCTCACCACCGTCACAGAAGGATAGCGGTGACATCATTACGCTCTCCTTCCGCGGCGGTGGTGAGACGAACGTTTTAGGAAACAGGGAGAAGCTAATAGACACGCTAATAGAGACGCCGCAGCTTTTATATGACACAACCGCCTGTTATGTTACTTCGCTCCTGTAAGTGCAAACTCTTTTATAAAATTATCTGAATTGATATACTGCACCATGGGAGTTTTTATCTTTTATCTCTGAGTAACAATAGAACATCGGCTGGTCCAGATATCTATATGTTTTGGGGAGACTGTCAATTCCCTGTACTGGGTGAGACTGTTATCAGCAGTCACGGCTTTTTAGTAAGCAAGCTACTTCACACTTGGGTGTTGTTGACCTGAACACACGTTTGATTTGTTTTGGGAAGATTGGTGTAACAACTTATTTTTCCTGCAATTCATTCTTTATCCTCTGGAGGCTAATTTTGCACAGTCTTTTTCATTGATTACTATTTGGATGGGACGTTGCTTTCGTTTTGCTTTTTTTTCTTTTTTGAATATTTTTTCTTTTTTTGGTAATTTTTTTTTTTCATTACTAATTAATTGTTTAATGAATTTATCACTTATTTATTGATTACTCAATTTCTTACCACATATTGATATCATTATCATTATTTCCACATCAATATTAGCACTGCACTCACTTTGTTATTTATCTTATTTAAATTTTTTTGTATTTGAACTTTAGGTGCTGGCTGCTTTATTTTTAGCTTGTATATTCACTTCAGTTGTCGATTATCATCTAACACAGCATTAGCCTTAGGGCTTTTTTTCTTTTAGTAACCTAAATAGATAGAGGATGCGCGGTAATAGGATCATATTCCTGCCTAGCCAGGAAAGTCCCAGTTTATCCCAATGTGAGAGATCATCTTCCAATTTGCGAAAGATTGGGTTGTCTGTCAAGGCTGTCAGGTTAATCCCCAGTAATGGAATCGCTGTCTCGTTCCATCCAAACCAGAAGTTTTCTTTAAGCTGTGGGTCCAGATGGGCTGGTAAATTGGCATACAGGTTGTCTATCGAGGCCGTCAGGTTAATCCCCAGATATGGAATCGCTGTCTGGTTCCATCCAAAATGGAAGTTGTCTTTAAGCTGTGTGACCAGATGGGCCGGTAAGTTAACATTTAGTGCTAGGGATTTCGAGAGACTTTGCCAAAGTCATCAAGCACCCTGCAGATATTTGGTAAAGAAGTTAGTGGCTAAGTGATAAAGAGTAAGATGTCATCTGTAAAAAAAGAGCGCATTTGTGGGTTTGTGGCCCACATCTCATCCTATGTATATCAGGGTTGTCTCTAATGGCGATGGTTAGGGTCTCGATGACAATGGCAAAAATCAGTGGGGACAAGGGACACCCCTGTCTTGTACCGTTGAGGTTTGTGAAGAGTTCCGAGCAATATCCATGCAGTTTAATTTTTGCTTCCGGGTTGGAATAGAGGGCCTCTATTATACTTCAGAAAACGAAGGAGCCGGCTCCTTCCTCTGCTCTCCATCCTGACAGATCTGGGATGGGGGGGGGGGCGTCGAAGGAGGGGGGGACCGGAGGAGTACACGGAGGGGGAAAGGAGGAGGGGGGGACACGGAGGAACACAGAGGGGAGCCGGAGGATACAGGGGACACTCAGGAAAGATCGGTGCAGCGGCGGGGAAGTTATAATCACCAATCTCCCTGTGTGGCTTTCATTAAATCAGCTGAAAGCCGCGGAGGGGAGAGTAGGAGAAGCGGCTGTCAGCTGCTTTAATGAAAGCCACACAGGTAGATCAGTGATTATAACTTCTCTCGCCGCCGCACCGATTCCTGAGTGTCCAGGTATCAGACTAGGCATTGGGAGCACTTGCCGGAGTACAAGTACTCCTGTAAATACTCGGTATCGGCACCAATACTGATACTACTAGTATCTGTGAAATGTGTGACACAGCAGTGCCTGCTCACAGGGCATAATGAATATGTGACACAGAATTCAAGTAAATGTGTGGAATTCATCACAATGTAAGTTTACAGACTTCAAAATTATTCAGATTAATAGGAGTATGCTAGAAATAATTGAAATACAGTATGGAAATTAATATAATGATTTAAAATTTTAAGGAGTATATCAGATATTAGGGCGAGAGATGCCAACAAGTGACTCTCATTAAAAATGGATGCATTGACACCACTGTGAAATCCCCAAATATGAAGCACTGAGGTGGATTTTCTAAAGGCAAATGGACTGTGCATTATGCAAGTGTAGTTACTTCAGGTCTTAGTAAATGTGGTGAAGCTCTGTTGACTTCCATCATCCAGTCATGTGCAAGCAAAAATGCTGTTTTTATTCCTTGCGTGTTATTGGATAAATCTTTGCAAAGTGAAGCTTCATCTCATTGACTAAGCTCTGGAGCAACTGCACTTGTAGAGTGCAACTGAACTTGCAAAGTGCAGTAGTCTATTTGCATAGTCTGTAAGGGACTGATGTGAATGTGTAATATATATGTAAAGCACTGTGTTAAATTGATGATGCAATATAAGTACCTGTAATAAATAATAAATAAATAAGTAAATACATTTAATAAATCCACCCCAAAGTTTCTCCAAAAAACTCTATATTGTTTGCAGTCCTTATTTGTACCACTAGATGTCACTAAGGCATTAAGAGTTGAGTGCAAGAAAAATCTGAAGCATTTCAAGCTGTGTAGCTGCTGTTATTTCATATCATACTGCAAGTAAATCTAAGCAATTAAAATTACATACGACAGTACAAAGTTAGCCAGGCAACAAACAATATTTATACCCAGTTTTCTGACCCACAAGTTAAAATGTGGTGAATATACAGTATATTTCATTTTTATTTTTTTATATGGAAACCAGCTTTATTGTGTATTCCTATAGACCAGGAAAGGGAAGCTCAAATCCAAAGTCTGTCATCCCTTTCAAAACCTGAAAGCTGAGAAATACCTGTAAGATTTGGAACTTTTAGGAAATATGAAAAGCATACCATCCAACTGAGATGAGAATGAGGGATACCTTTCAGCACAAAGTATGAGGGCAAATGACACACCCACTGACATACCCCTAGCTACATGGACTTTTAGGCTAGTGCGACTTGTCATGTGACTGTGGACACATAAAGCTGCATGACTAGTCACTGTCCATTGATTTCAATAGCACTTATTCCGATCTATGCAACTTAAAGTGGCAGCGACTTTGAAAAGTTTCCTGAACTACTTTAATGCAACTTTAATGTGACTTGAGTGCCAGAGAGTGTAAAGTCCCATCAAAGTTCTACTCTAAAGTTGCACTCAAAATTGTATGACTTTGGAGTCGAACAGAGCCTAAATGTGATAAAATATTCACTAATAATTTAACTAAAGTTAACTAAAAAGGAAAAAAATAAAGAAAGCATAACAGACATTGCTTATCTTCCTCATATCTTCTTCTTCCATCCATGGCCCTCCTCCACCCACCTCTGCCGCAATAATCTTTCAGTGCAATGGGCAGTGGCGGCCCGTCCTTAAGGAGTGCAGTGTGCCCCCCTAATCCATGCGGTCGGCCACTAATCTACATGCAGGGTGCCGGATGCATGGATTCAAGTAGGGTTTTTTTTCTTAGATGTGCTCTGGTTCATGGGGTGATCTTGTACTTCCAGTCACCTGGCAGCACCTCCAGAGCCGGGATCCAAGCAGTAGGGACAGAGCCTAATCACCAGCCTGATATTTGTCAGTACTCCTCTCCTCCACTCTCCTCTCCATCCTTTCCAATGTTATATGGTATTAGTACTGCACCCCTTTTACATTTGCCATTGACAGCTCACTGTAAAATCTTTCATTTGCAACAATTTTCCATTCATTAAACTTTGCAGTGCAGACAGTTTGGAGTTCAGCGATCTCCTATACTGGCAAATAGAAAGGAGCTGTGACACATCAAGAGTGCCTCCCTGTGTCTTTCCACCCAGCTCCTCCATTTATAGAAGCCGTACTATAGCTTCTATGAATGAAACGTGATCTATGAATGTAGGCGGCAGACCTAGCAATCTTCCCACCATCCTCCATTCATAGATCACGCTTCATTCATAATTGATATAAGATATCAATTGCTACCTGCTACAGGAGGTGAGTCCTGTGTTATAGGTTAAAAGAGAAGTATGGGTTTCCTTTTTTTTGCTTACATCTATACTATGTGAGCTGCTGATCTCAATAAATCTTTCCAGCCCTCTCAGAAGTGCCTCCATTCTGTTAAAATCAAGCTAAATACCCGTGGGGGGGGGGGGGGGGCTACAGACTTTCATACAGTGTAATACCGACAATGGTCTGGCTCTGGAGTCTGGATCCACCCACTTTCCTGTCATCTTGCTTGATTGATATCCTCTCTCTGCTCTCTGTTCGCTCCCAAGACTTCACAGAGTGTAGCTGCTCCCCCCTCCCTTCTCTCTCTCCTCCCTCCCTTCTCTCTCCTCCCTCCCTTCTCTATCCTCCCTCCTCCATTCTCTCCCCCTTTCCTTCTCTCTCTCCTCCCTCCCTCCCTCCCTTCTCTCTCCTCCCTCCCCCCCTCACTTCTCTATCCTCCCTCCTCCCTCTCTCTCTCTCCCCCTCCCTTCTCTCTCTCCTCCCTCCCCTCCCTTCTTTCTCACCTCCCTCCCCCTCCCTTCTTTCTTCTCCCTCCTCTCTTCTCTCTCCTTCCTCCCCCCTCACTTCTCTATCCTCCCTCCTCACTTTTCTCTCACCTCCCTCCCCCCTCACATCTCTCTCCTCCCTCCTCCTCTCTCTCTCTCTCTCCCCCCTCCCTTCTCTATCCTCCCTCCTCTCTTCTCTCTCTCCTGCCTCCCCCCCTCACTTCTCTATCCTCCCTCCTCACTTCTCTCTCTCCTCCCTCTCCCTCCATTTTCTCTCCTCCTCATGTTTCAATGATAAGAAGAGTCGGCAGAGATAAGAGCACTTCATTCAGTGACTAAGGTAGGAGAAGTCACTGATAGTTCTGTGTATGTAAATGTCCTCTACATATTACTATCTACCAGAGTGAAAACAATATATTTGTAAAGCAGAATACACATATGGATGTGAGAGCACACTGGTATAGTAAAATTAAATTAAATCATAGCTAAAATTGGGAATGGTTCCTTTTATTGACTATCTGGATTTTTATATGAGACAATGAAACCTTCCATTCACTTCTACTTGTATTTTCATACTGAAGCCCAGAGCTCCTCAGACATGGACAGAGCTTTGCTCCCCCATAATTGGTGTATTACCTAGTATCCCAATAGCAATAATGTTCCCTTCATTGTAAATAGAGTATTACAGGATCACATGCCGTACAGAGCCATCACATGCTGTACAGAATCCTTACATGTTGTATAGTGCCATCACATGCCGTACAGAGTCATCACATGCCGTACAGAGTCATTACATGTTGTACATTGCCATCCCATACTGTACAGAGTTATCACATGCCGTACAGAGTCATTACATGTTGTACAGTGCCATTACATGCCTTACAGAGTCATTACATGTTGTACAGTGACACCACATGCCGTACAGTGTCATTACATGTCGTACAGTGCCATCCCATGCCGTACAGAGTCATCACATGCCATACAGAGTCATTACATGTTGTACAGTGCCATCACATGCCGTACAGAGTCATTATATGTTACACAGTGCCATCACATGCCGTACAGAGTCATTACATGTTTTACAGTGCCATCTAATGCCATGTAGCGTCATCACATGCCGTACAGTGCCATCACATGCCGTAAAGTGTCATCACATGCTGTACAATGCCATCACATGACATATAGTGCCATCACATGCCGTACAGAGCCATCACATGCCGTGCAGAGTCATCACATGCCATACAGTGCCTTCACATGCCGTACAGAGTCATTACATGTTGTACAGTGACAGCACATGCCGTGTAGAGTCATCACATGCCGTACAGTGTCATTACATGCCGTGCAGTGTCATAACATGCCGTACAGAGCCATCACATGCTGTACAGAATCCTTACATGTTGTACAGTGCCATCACATGCCGTACAGAGTCATCACATGCCGTACAGAGTCATTACATGTTGTACATTGCCATCCCATACTGTACAGAGTTATCACATGACGTACAGAGTCATTACATGTTGTACAGTGCCATTACATGCCTTACAGAGTCATTACATGTTGTACAGTGACACCACATGCCGTACAGTGTCATTACATGTCGTACAGTGCCATCCCATGCCGTACAGAGTCATCACATGCCATACAGAGTCATTACATGTTGTACAGTGCCATCACATGCCGTACAGAGTCATTATATGTTACACAGTGCCATCACATGCCGTACAGAGTCATTACATGTTTTACAGTGCCATCTAATGCCATGTAGCGTCATCACATGCCGTACAGTGCCATCACATGCCGTAAAGTGTCATCACATGCTGTACAATGCCATCACATGACATATAGTGCCATCACATGCCGTACAGAGCCATCACATGCCGTGCAGAGTCATCACATGCCATACAGTGCCTTCACATGCCGTACAGAGTCATTACATGTTGTACAGTGACAGCACATGCCGTGTAGAGTCATCACATGCCGTACAGTGTCATTACATGCCGTGCAGTGTCATAACATGCCAGACAGTGCCATCACATGCCGTACAGTGCCTTCACATGCCATACAGTGCCATCACATGCCGTACAGAGTCATCACTTGCCGTACAGTGTCATTATATGTTGTACAGTGCCATCACATGCCATACAGTGCCATCAGATGCGGTACAGAGTCATCACATGCCGTACAGATCCATCACATGCCGTACAGAGCCATCACATGCTGTACAGAGATACTCACATGCGGTACAGAGCTATCACATTCTGTACAGTGCCATCACATGCTGTACATTGCCATCACATGCCGTACAGAGTCATCACATGCCGAATAGGGACATCGCATACTGTACAGAGTCATCACATGCCGTGAAGCGCCATTACATGTTGTACAGTGCCATCACATGCCGTACAGTACCATCACATACCATACAGAGCCATCACATGCCGTACAGAGTCAACACATGCCGTACACTGCCCTTCATTGCTGTACAGGGATGGGGATGATGGGACTGTAGAGGAGTACAGTGACAGAGGGATGATTTGTATGTACAATAAAGGAGACTCTGGGGACATGTCAGGGATCACTTTAGATGTGGGGGAGTTGTCAGTCTCCTATGAACCGTACACAGGTATGCTCTCTACACATAGCACTGTGTTCATTTCAGAGAACAGACACAGGGCACAGGTCACTATGCTCCTCACCATGTCTCCTCTTCTGATATAACACAGTGCTATGTGTAGAGAGATTACCTGCGTTCATTTCTGGACATGAGAAGTGCCTCTTCCCCCTCCCCCCCATCGGCTTGAGGAAACGCTGATACAGACTTTGAATGAGTGAGGGGGGAGGGAATTCGGAGGACACAGGAAGGAACATCAAAGCCCAGGGGAGAGTTGTTGGAGTCTCTCAGAGGAGAGTTTGCAGTTAACAGCCAAGGAAAGGTGAGGACTTCACTGCTTTTGTCACGCTGCTTCCGGGTTTTTGCTGCCATGGAAACAGAGGCATGTGAAGAACGTGCTTGTTCTAGATAGCAGCCTGGGTGTGCACCTCTTCACTAAACACACCCACATGTCCTCCAGACGGAGGGAGTGAGGGAGGGGCTGGATTGTGGACTGTGGAGATGTTTCCACCCCCTGGAAACTTTTGAACTGAGAAAGAACCGTTAGAGGCTGATTCTAGGATCTTCAAAAGACTATTCTGCAAAAACTAAAGGACTAGGGAAAGAAAGAAATGCAATTCAGGTATGAGGGTAGCATGTACTACATATTTTTGCATTCCCATACTTCTCCTTTAAGGTCTCAGAAAGTGTGGAAAGTGTGCAGCTACCCAGAGAAGAACTCCTGCCAGTTCCTCTATCCTATTACACACACAGCTCACAGTTGCCAAATGTCACAGACCCTGCGGCACAGTCTGGAGGTTTTAGATGTTAGTCTGCAGTATCCATGCCCTGCAGGCTGCCCTGCAGCATCTACTGTAGGTCACTGTGCATAGGGCAGCTGTCTGTAGAATTCCTAAAGAGTGTCTCAAAACACTATTTAGAATTCCATAATTCCACTGCACCACCACACCCAAATTGTACATTTACAGGTACATGAGTCTAGCTTACCCACCAACTACTGACACCAAATATGGGTCTTAATTTAGTATCCACTGACCAGCAATGTACCCTGTGCATTGTATGCTGTGCTTTATATTGCATAGTCCTGACTCCAGCACTGTATACATTACATACTTCTGAATACATTTCTGTATTTTCTTTCTCCAACACCATATCCTAATTATTTTCAAATGTTGGTAACTATATCAGCTAATTTCCAGTATTGATGCCACCACTAATATCTGTCCCTATCTGATCCCCTAGAACACACAGGTCACTCCCAGTTCACTGGCCAGTATTCATTCCACTATCAATGCCACCAGTGATATCTGGCTTTCAGTACATACAGCCCCCTCTCCCATTTTAATCCTTTAAGATGTTGGTTCGTTTTTTTTTTTTTTTTTCCGTTCAGCCAGCCATTTTCCTCCAAACAAGGAGGATGGAGGAATTCTCCCCACCCAGGACATTGTATTTTGACAGCAGCACCTTCGCTGTCAAAATCCTCTGATCAGATCTGATTGAGGAAACATTTTCATGTGTCTGTAGCGCTACTCCCATAGGAGCCGCAGGAATTACTTGTGCAGGTCTTCCCAACTTTAGCTCCTCAGCCAAGCACACAGCAAGCTCATTCCCTCTTTCTCCAAAAAACAGCATTGGGGTAGTTGTTTTTTTGTTGTTTTTATTTTTGGAGAACTTGGATAGGGATGAGGGAAGTGGTGGGATACTCCAAAATTGAAAACTATGTACACCGTGGACTTAATCTTCCTTTCTTGCTTAAAGTAGTAGTAGAACAAGTAGATCAGAGTCCCTTATCTGGGACTGTACAGAGCTCTTTAGAACCACCAGCCAGTGTTCCCTTTAACAAATCCACGTTAACTATAACAATGCAACAGAGGGGTTGCTAGAGCACAAGGTCCCCAAGATCCAGCAATGTCTGTACTCTCAAGGCCCAAGGACCACCTTCCAATCTTCCAAGTGATGCCCTCCAGTGATACCAGACAGATCTATGGCAGACAGCTCCCCTCAGTCAGCTTTTACTAACCACCTGGGCCCTGCTTTCCTCCCTGAGGTCGCCCACCTGAGGCCTCCTCATGGCAACTTGTGCCTGAGAAGGCAACATGCCCCCCTCAGGCTAGACCATATAAGAAACCAAACTTTGTGTGCTCACTGAATAAATACAGTCTCCCAACCTCTTTCAGAGCCTGCCTCTCTGGCATAGGTCGGGGCTGTATAAATATTAATGCTGCCATCTGCATAGCTTCACACCTACTATCCAGAAACTTCTCAAGTCTCCTGGATACAGAGGAAGAAATAGGCCAGACTGGCAGCAGCTGATCAGACTGAGCAGACCTTACTAGAAGATTTCAGCTTCACTGATTATGATTACAGTACAGTGTGACAGCTAAATTTCAAAAACACAACTTAAAAGAACCAGATGAATTGTGATCGGTGGATGGTCAGCTTTACTTTAGTAGAGTGGGGAAGACTTAAAAGCTGTGCTGTGACATGTTAGCATCTGATGTACGCAGCACAAATCCTTAGGTGCCAATGATTCAAGCAGGTATCGGTAGTTATGGTGGTGTAATGGTAAAACAAGTTTTCTTGGTGAAAAATCAGCCCCTTGAGAATTAAACGCTAAAGCCGGCCTACATGGATCGAAATTTGGCTGGTCCAGAATGGACTGACTGAATTTTGATTCATGTAGTGTACGGGCTGGCTGGTTGTATATAAGTCGATCTATCAATGGACTCATGTACAACAAGCCTGTTGTTTTTTTCCCGATAAATCAGTGCTGTCGACTTTAGCCAGCATAACTGATCATTGTTTTCTGAGGGTGGGAAAGGCTCCTCGCTGTCTGAACACAATGACTCAGCAGGAGTGATTCCCCTGTACACATCAAGTGTGTGGATGGGGGAATTGGCTCTTTTTTTTTGGTTGTTTGTTCAACCTGCTGATTGAACGAAACATAGTGTATAATGTATGGCCTGTTTAACTGAGTATCATCGTTGACCCTGTGCATTTCTTTATTGGTAGTGGATAAGCATATCCAATAAATTGGCCCCACGTGTTTGTTCATTTTTACCTTTTTACACTATGCAGATCCACAGCTGTGAAAATAAGCTGTGAATCTTTGACTGAACTGTTCAGCTGAGGATGATGATCGGTGAGATAGGGAAAATATGTGTTTAGTACATTTACCTGGTAACTAGTTTTGAATCATGATGTATCTCAGTGATTTATGAAAAATGCCAGCTGCTTGCAGATATAAAATCTTTCTGGAAAAATGTCAGATGCTAAGTTTGACAAATCTTTTGTCTTCACTTGACAGCTAAAATTCATCTGTAAATTCATCAGTTTTACTCATGAAAAATATTACATGTTATGGAAAAATATTTACCAAGGATAGGTCTTTTCGCCAGTGGCGGCCCATGCATTAGGGGCGCAGGGCCCGGCTCCCCCAAAGCCATATGTCCGCCCCCCCTGATCTACATACAGGGACGCCGGACGCATAGATTCCATTGCGGGGGGGTGTTGTTTTTTTGAAGCATGTGATTAGAGCCAGAGGCTTTAATAGGCTAAAAAAAAGGGTGCACAAATGTGTACCAAAAAAATGGCGCCTTGTGGGGATGAGCTGCCCCCTTTAAAGTGAATAAATCACTAAACTGTGTGAAATTATAAAATAAAGAATAAGGCGCTATACATGTTCATATAAAAAACTGGCACAAAGAAAACTTAAATGTGCACATTAATAAAAAAAATAAGCAAGCATAAAGTGAATAAATCCCAACACCAAAACTGAATAATCTGAGATAAAACGTCTAGATCTTCCACCACGAGTGCCCAGTATGAAGATGGCCACTCACTATAGCTGTTTTTACAGGTATATAGCCCTTTTTACAGGACGGTCAAAAAACGTTTTGGGAACACCAGATTGCTTCCACTAATGGCATAAATCCACTCCAAAGGCCACTCAGGAAGGAGCTAGAATGTAAAAGATTACTGGGCTGGACTCGTGGTGGAAGATCTAGAAGTTTTATCTCAGAGTATTCCATTTTGGTGTTGGGATTTATGGACTTTATGATTGCTTATTTTTTCAATAATAAGCAATAAGCATAAGTGTTCTCTTTGTACCAGTTTTTTATATGAACATGTATAGTGCCTTATTCTTTATTTATTTTTTTAAAAAGGGTGGGCTCTTGGCGCAGAGCACTGCACCCGAAGCCCACCCAGTTGTGTGACGATAGCGAATGAATATTCTGACACCTATCACCCAATCAACTGAAAGGACAGGCAATCCTATTGGACACCTAGCAGGAGGAGAGAAGAGACGCACGGAGGAACCGCCGTGATCTAGGATAGGACACAGGAGCCGCTGCCTGACACACAGCTTGCCGCTTGTCAGCCACTGCCTGACCCACAGCTCGCCGCCCGTCACCTGCTGCCTGACCCACAGCTTGCCGCCCTGTCACCTGCTGCCTGACCCACAGCTCGCCACCCATCACCCACTGCTTGACCCACAGCTCACCGCCCGCTAACCACTGCCTGACCCACAGCTCGCTGCCCGTCATCCGCTGCCTGACCCACAGCTTGCCGCCCATCATCCACTGCCTGACCCGTGGGGGGGGGGTGCTGGTTAAGTCTCCTGATAGAACAGAGCCTCAGAATCACTCTGCACAGGTGGTGTGTGTTGCTAGAGAGTTTTTTTCATTTTTATTGGGAAGGTGCATGTGATCAGCACAGGTATCAATCAGCACTGTCCAGACAGAGGGTCAGGGGTTATGCAGCCTCATAGGACAATAAGAAGGGAATGAAAATTCCTCCTACAAGCTTTAACCAGACACTGATAGAAGTCACAAGACTGCTCTAACTGCTGATAAAAAAAGGTATTTAGCAGTTTATATTTACAAAAATAATTCCATTCCCATGTTCTGTGTACTTTGTGAAACCAGATATAGTGAATTCAGGGTCCTGGGTTTATTAACACTTTAACTAATGCCCCGTACACACGAGCGGATTTTCCATCGGAAAAATCTTGGATGTTTTTTCCAACGGAATTCCGCTCAAGCTTGGCTTGCATACACACGGTCACACAAAAGTTCACTGAACTTTCGACCATCAAGAACGCAGTGACGTACACTACGATGAGCCGAGAAAATTAAGTTCAATGCTTCCGAGCATGCGTCAAATTGTTTCCGAGCATGCATAGGAATTTTGCGCGTCGGAATTGCTACAGACAATCGGGATTTCCGATCAAAACTTTTTCTGACCGCAAAAATTGAGAACCTGCTCTTAATCTTTTGCTGGCTGGAATTCCGCCAGCAAAAGTCAGATGGAGCATACACACGGTCAAATTTTCCAACCAAAAGCTCTCATCTGACTTTTGCTGGCGGAATTTCTGATCGTGTGTACGCGGCATAAGTGTAGCCAGGGCTGGCTATTATGCCTAAAATCCAAAGACATTTTCTGTGTTATTAATGTGGGGTTGGCTCCCTCTAGTGTTTGCTGGACTCTATGTGTGAATTTCCCTTTCCTGGTGATAGGGTTTAGAGCAAAGCATCATGGGATGTGTAGTTCAAAATGCTGAAGAGACTATGCCAGCAGGACTGATCTGAACTACAATTAACAGAATGCTGAATGGACAGAAGGGATTGCTGGGGAAGGATATAAAAGGGGCTGGCGCGGCCAATATCAGTCTCTCTGGACGCCATTTGACCCTGCCAGCAGGAGGTCTGTGTGCCTGTGACTTGCTGATGGGGAGCCGGACAGCTATACCCAGAGGGATCTCTACAGACAGCATAGTTTCTTCTGTGCAGCAGACCGGAGGGTGTTCCAGGTCATCCAGAGATGCCTGCAATCCAGATACCAGTGGGCTGCAGCATAGCAAGGCAGACGCCATTACCCAGAGCCAGGATACAGAGAGAGTGTTCCTGTTGAAGTCTTCTCATCATCTGCACCGTTGCCAACTTTGAGTTCCAGAGTGGTGAGTGGGCATAGCCCATGTTATAGTTAAGGACACTGCTTTCAGACATCATTCACACAGTTCAGCTGGTGGTACTTGTAGTCCCACAGAAGTTAGATCCTATGTTACAACGAACACTGAAAGCAGACATCAATGCCCAGTTCACATTATTGATTCTAGTAGCTATATTCGATAACACCATTAGGATCATAAAAGAAAGAAGTTATAATACAACAAGGATAAACCAATGTTCTGCCAAATTTACTATACCCTTTCATCAAGGATTACTTTATTTACAACACAAAGAGGCTAGCTGAAGATATATGAATTTCAAGGAATACCCTTTACTCTTTTAATATTCTTTTTCCTCATCTGCCTTAATTGCATTGGACTGCATCTAAAGGGAGCCCTCCTATTTGAATATAATAGTCTTTATAATTGTTTCTCCGTATTGTGCAGGATTTTTCTGGCCTGTGAGTTGAGGAGGCAGAAGGGAGAAATCTGACACAAAAGATATACTGCCAGTTATCTGCTCTTCTGTTAACCTGTTCACAGAGTTGAGGTAATCAGTGGGGTACAAAGTCTGTTAGCAGCCCACATGGGGGTACCGCTACATAAGTATCCTGCGCTAGGAAACTGTCTGAAGTGGTGTGCGCCACATTAACAAAGCATTAAGACCTGTTTAGGTCTACCTGCGCCAGCAATGCCATTTTTATTTCAGAGTGAAATAGAAACTGGTGTGGGTTCTGCACCAAATTAACAGAGGGATGCAGCAATATTTAGAATGGAGAACTTCTGCAGATCCCCACAAGGTTGGACCTGGTGTATAGGATGTTAACTGTCAGCAGACAGCTTATATACTTCTTTAAGTTTATACAAGAAGAGCCTGCATGACCCTCCTCCTCCCTCCCACACTCAGCTGAGCTGGGGGAGGCGATAGGAAGAGGAACCCAGAACATGCAGCAACAGCTGAACATTTCTGTGCTGTGTCTGTCACCTACACAGCATATAACAGGGAGCAGATCAGTCCTATTTAACAAAGGGGCTTGTGTCACTTTTGTTAAAGTGGTATTAAACTCAAAAGCAAACATTTATTATATTGCAACTCCAATTCTTAGATGTAATGGCTGCATTTGTTTTCTTTTTTAGGCTTTCTTTCCTTTTTTTTCACCTGATGTTCTGGTCAGTAAGTCGGTTGTTTTCAACATAACATGCTGTTCTGCAGATGTAATAGTTAGGGGGCTGAGACAACCCATTTACCACTAAATGCTACCACAAAAAATTTTATCCCCCCCAAAAAAGAATATTTGTTGTAACTGCTTATAAATAATCAGCTGGAGTTTGGCTTAAATTTATATAGAATATACCTTGCAGATTATCTTCACAGGTAACACAACAATGATTACCCAGCTTTAGTGCCATATTATAAATCTCAGGTCCCACAGTCAGGGCTTTTTTTTTTAGTCATAGGCCAAGCTCTAGGAGTGTCCCTCTCAAGGGAAGCCTCACTGAACAGAAATATAGTCCTTACTGCTTCATGATGCTGCCTCTCTTTCTGTACAGCTCTCCCTAGCTAAGCTCCATCCAGCTTTTATATAAGATCATGCCAGAGAGGGCAGTGCTCTGACATCACTTCCGGTGGGAAGTACCAGGAGAAGCCTACAATCTGATACTTTTGATTGCCCTTATACTTGACTTGAATGTTGAATGTTGGTTCTTCATTCCACCTTCTTCCTTTTTTGATCTTCCTTTACAATTTTCTACCTTTCCTGACATTCTGATAGTTTTTTAGTTAGGACAATCTTTCCCCAGGTTACGGGGAGGGCGTGGCATGAACAGACATGCTGACTGAGTGTGCTGCTCAGTGATCCCCAGGCTCCAGGAAGATAGGCTGTGGTGTTCAGCAGGCTCCAGACTAGCTAAAGAATGTCCTCACGCTGCCATACAGCTGCACTCCCACCCGGTGGTGCTGGAAAGAGCCAGGCTAACGTGCTTAGCGCTTACCTCTTGAGAGGGGATCCTGGGAGCGCAATTAAAAGAACCCCGGTCCAAGAGGGAAGGAAGTTCGGCTCCCCTGATCTGAAGGGGGGAGGGTTGGATGCGATCCCCCCGTACAGGGCAGAGGAGTGACAGGCTTTGGAAGGGGTGTTGCAGCACATGGCAATGGCCAAATACCTCTGAGCTTAAAGCAGAGCTGTACAACCCTGGAAAGGGATCTCCCAGGAGAAGGAAGAGACACCTCGGTTTTTGCTGGTGGAATGGAGGGTCCGGGGGGGGGGGAAGTGTATTGGAGGGGACCGAAGTCTTCAGGAGGTGGAAGGAATCCCAGGAGGGACAGTTGAATCCCTGGAATCCCTGGAAGTTGAAAGTCGTGGTACTACAAAACCCAGCAGTGAATCAGCAAAAATCAACAAAGGACTTGTGATGAATCCAGAGACAGCCTCTACAGGGCAGGTGCAGTATGTTAATCCTTTGTATGGTGATCTTAATAATGAACTAAGTACATCTCAATCAGAGTTAATAGTGGATTGGGACTTAAGAGAACATTTGAGAGCACTTGCTACAAAGAAAGACATTCAATTACTTATAACCGTTGTTGAATCATCCTGCAAACAGGCTGTGGATGGGTTAAGGGAGGAAATAGGGGCACTGGGACACAGAAGAAATGGAGATGGGTCAGGATCATATTAGACAAGGAGTGGCTTATATCCAAGATATGACAAAACATCATGAGGAAGTGTTGAATTCTCTGTTAGATCAAAATGGATAATCACTAAAATAGAGATCGTAGGCAAAATATAAGTATAAGGGGCCTGCCTGAAATAAAACAACATTTTGAATTACTTCCAAAGATTATCAGTCTGTTCCAGTTAATTCTGGGGCCATCTGCACCGGATAAGATTGAAATAGACAGAGTCCATCGTGCCCTCGCCCCTACCCCCTAGAATGCAGAAAAACCAAGAGATGTCATTTGTAAACTACATAGATATCCAGTGAAAGAAACCATCATGAAGGTAACCCGCAATAAATCCACGGTTGATTTTGAAGGTGCACAAACAGCTTTATTTCCAGATTTATCACATAGAACTCTTATGCAACGCAGAATGGTTAAACCCTTGCTGGAAGTTCTACAAGCAGCTGATGTTAAATATCGCTGGGGATATCCCTTTCAGGTTGTAGCAACCTGGAAAGGGAAAACAGCTACATTTAAAACAAAAGATGACTTGCAACACTTCATAGAGGTGCTGGAGTTCCCCCTGGTGGACTTTCTGGATTGGAGCTTGAATAACTACAAACCATCACTACAACGACTAGAACGATGGCAACAAGTGGCAGTTAAAGCGGAAGTAAACCCATCGATTTAACAGTTTAACAAAAAAAAGGCATGCCGGGAATGCTAACTGCACATTGGCTGTGCTCTCAACCAAACAGTCAAACCATCCAATGGCTGGTGTCATAACGGATCACATGTGCAGCACTGTGGCAGTTGAAGATTAAACAGAGGCAAAGATGGCAGCTTCCTTGGCTGAAAACGATAGGGGGGTTTACTTCCACTTTAAAAGTCGGACAATTGATGTGGATGTGGATAAGACAGGACTATAATCCGGTCATAGAAAGATATGTGGTGTAAAGTGAAAAAGGCTAAGGTAAAAGGAGCAGATTGCCTAGAGTTGATTGGGGGGATGTTTTGGGTGAGGGGAGAGGTTGTTTTTTCCCTCTGTTCTCTCTTAATTCCTCACCCCCTTTTTTTTACCCCACCTTTTTTTTCTCCCCTTCCCTTTTTCCCTCCCTAAATACTTTTTTGTTTTCTCCCCTTTGGTGGGAATTTTTGAGGCAATATGCTGAAATACCGCAAAAAAAAAGTTTTTTTTCTGCAAAAAGGCAGAAGGGGGGGGGGGGACTCCGGGCACAGGTGGTGCACCTCTGCCTGGATTCACCCTCCCTTTAGGGGATGTGCCACAGACAGTGGCATAGTAGGTTACGGTTTTTAGATGGTTTTGTGTGTGTGTTTTTTTTTCTTCTCCTCCTCCCTCCTTCTCATCAGATGCATCCAGGGCGAGAGAGCTCAGAAGGCTGGGCACAGACACCGATCAGGAAAAGCAGTACAATAAGAGACTCATGGGAGTAATGAGAGCATGGCAGGTAGAATGAAGATTGTATCGTATAATGTGAGAGGGCTTTGTTCGATTGGCAAGAGGGGGCCGCCTCTGGCATGAACTGCGTCACATGAAGGCAGAGATAGTTTTTGTTGCAAGAGACGCACTTCGTGGCAGGGTCGACCCCTCGTATGCCTCTTTTTCCATGTAATCAATGGTTTCATGCACCTTTAACCATTCCTGGGGCAAGAGGAGTTACAATAGCTATACGCAAGCAATGTCCCCTAGTACCCATAGAAATACGAGTAGATCCTGAGGCCAGTGTTATACCCTTTCCCTAAGAATTGCTGTGATCTACTGGCCCCCTGGACCATTATTGACTTTCCTTGATGGGTTTTCTGCCTGGCTACCCTACTTTCTCTCTTCGGAAATTCCCTCAATCCTTCTCGGTGATTTCAACATCCCTGCTAATACAAACACTCCTGCTACTTCTAAATTTCTTAGTCTAACCTCTTCATCTGACCTGAAGCAATGGGTACAGGCTTCTACTCAGACCCAACTGTACCTCTGAGATCCTTTTTTGTGTTACCCAACTGTACCTCTGAGATCCTATTGGGCCTATGCAACTTCTCCTGCCACAGGCATTGCCTCAAAGCGGTGCCCATACAACCCTTACCGGGACTTTGCTGATGTGTTTTGCAAAAAACAAGCTGAGGTCTTGCCGCCACATAGACCCTATGACTGCCCTATTGATCTTCTTCCTGGGACCACTCCGCCCCTGGCAGGATCTACCCTCTCTCCATCCCGGAGACACAAGCTATGACGGAGTACATCCAGGAGAACCTCAAAAGAGGTTTCATCCGCAAGTCTTCTTCCCCCGCTGGAGCAGGATTCTTCTTTGTCGCCAAAAAGGACAGGTCCTTACGTCCCTGCATTGACTATCGTGGTCTTAATAAGATCACTGTAAAAAATCTCTACCCGCTACCTCTTATCTCAGAAACCAGTTCATTCCTCACTTCTCCACCATTGTTGCGCCTATTGTGGCACTAACCAAAAAGGATGCGAATCCAAGGTCCTGGCCTCCTCAAGCTGATGAGGCATTTAACCACCTCAAGTCTGCCTTTGCCTCTGCACCTGTTTTGTCCAGGCCTGATCCTCTCAAACCGTTTCTCCTGGAAGTCGATGCCTCCTCTGTGGGAGCTGGAGCTGTGCTTCTTCAGAAAGACTCAAAGGGCAAGAACATCACCTGTGGGTTTTTTTCTAAGATTTTTTCCCCCCCTGAAAAGAACTATTCCATCGGAGACCGTGAATTACTGGCCATTAAGCTAGCACTTGAGGAATGGAGACATCTCCTTGAGGGATCCGTTCACCCCATCACGATCTTCACGGATCACAAAAATCTCTCTTATCTCCAGTCTGCCCAGCGATTAAACCCACGCCAAGCTAGGTGGTCATTGTTTTTTGCCCACTTCAACTTTGTGATCCATTTCCGTCCTGCGGACAAGAATGTCAGGGCTGACGCCCTATCACGTTCCACCGATGCTTCAGAGTCTGAGTCTCCTGTACAACACATTGTACATTCCTGAGTGTCTGATCTCTTCAGCTCCTGCCTCCTTGGTGCAAGTTCCTCCTGGGAAGACCTTTGTCCCTCCACGTCTTCGTCTTCAGATCCTCAAATGGGGTCACTCCTCTCATCTGGCTGGTCATCCTGGAGTCAAGAAGTCCTTCCAACTGATTTCCAGGTATTACTGGTGGCCCTCCTTAAAAAAAGATGTGACGGACTTTGTACAGGCCTGTACTATATGTGCTCGAGATAAGACCCCTCACCAAAAGCCTGCTGGTCTTCTTCATCCTCTGCCTGTGCCTGAACGACCTTGGTCCCACATAGCAATGGACTTCATCACGGACCTTTCTCCTTCCCACGGCCATACAGCCATATGGGTGGTCGTTGATCGTTTCTCCAAAATGGCACATTTTGTCCCTCTTCCAGGTCTCCCTTCTGCACCTGTACTTGCAAAACATTTCTTCCTCCAGATCTTTCGTCTTCATGGACTTCCATCTCACATCGTCTCGGATAGAGGCGTTCAGTTCGTGTCTAAGTTCTGGAGAGCTCTCTGCAGTCAATTGAAAGTCAAACTGGACTTCTCCTCTGCCTACCATCCGCAGTCCAATGGACAAGTGGAGAGAGTCAACCAAATCTTTGGGGCCTACCTGCGACACTTTGTCTCTGCTCGTCATGACGACTGGGCTGACCTCCTGCCCTGGGCCGTATTTTCTTACAACCTGAAAGAGTCTGAGTCCTCCTCAAAATCACCCTTCTTTGTAGTATACGGCCATCATCCTCTTCCCCCCCTACCCATCCGCACTTCTTCCGGAGTCCCTGCTGTAGACAAAGTCACCCAAGAGCTGTCGTCCATCTGGAAAGAGACCCAAAAGTCACTTGCCCTGGCCTCTTCTCGCATGAAGAAACATGCTGACAGTAAAAGAAGACCTCCTCCTGTCTTCTCCCCTGGTGATAAGGTGTGGCTCTCCTCCAGGTACATCAGGTTCCGTATCCCCAGTTACAAATTGGGTCCCCGCTACCTCGGTCTATTCAAGGTCAAGGCTCGGATCAATTCCGTGTCCTACAAACTGCATCTTCCCTCTTCTCTCCGCATCTCCAACTCTTTCCATGTTTCCCTCCTCAAACCCTTTATCTTTAATCGCTTTTCCCCCAAGGTCACTGTTTCTGCTCCTGTCACCGGCTCCTCCGACATCTTCTCCGTTAAAGAGATCCTTGCCTCTAGAACCGTCCGAAGTAAGCAGTTCTATCTTGTTGACTGGGAGAATTGTGGTCCTGAGGAGAGGTCCTGGGAACCTGAGAGTAACATCATAGACAAGGACCTCATCCTCAGGTTCTTGGGCTCCAGGAGGAGGGTAGACCCAAGAAGAGGGGGAGTCCAAAGGGGGGGTACTGTAACGCTGAGCGCTCCGGATGTCCCATCCATCCCGGAGCGCTCACGGCGTTCTCTGTCCTGCAGCGCCCCGGTCAGCTCCTCTGACCGCAGGCGCTGCTCTGTCTCCGGCAGGATGCGATCCACGCGGCGGCCCGGGTCTGCCCGGGGATCGCATCCCGTTCCTCTCACCTGTCCCCGCCTGCTCCTTCCCGGTGCGTGCGTCCCCACTCCCTAAGGTGCGCGCACGCGTCCCTGCTCCCTAAGGCACGCGCGCGCGACTCTGCTTTAACATACAACCCTTTTCCTCTCTCCGACCATCACCTTATTAGTTTCTCTTTCTCCCTGTCTTCCACCACCTTTCCCTCCAATCGCCTAACCATCACCCATAGAATCTTTCGCAACTTCAACTCTTCTCTCCTCTATTCTGCTACGGACCACCTCTATGACAAAATCTCTTCCCTGTCCTCCCCCAACCAAGCCACTTCCATCTAAATTTTCAATGGAGTACATTTTTTCTATTAAATGAGTGATCCAGACTTGTCTGGTTTCTACAATGCCCCCAGTCTGTTCTGACCACATCTCTGCCAGATTATTTCATTTTGGTCCTGTTTCACCTGATCTGTGTCATCATCCAGTTATCCTGGGTACTGCACTCCAGGAGCAAATACGTCAAAAAATGTTTTGCTAGACAATTTTAAACCACCTGACATTTCCTTGAATGTGTTTGCACACCAGCTGTGACCATTATGAGGGTTTTCCACTCTCTCTGTTGGCGTATTAGTTATTTTACTTAAATGATAATGTCACTAGAAGAGCTGGAACATGAACATGTAGATGGAGCGCCAAAAACTTCCAGGTGGACAGGAATTAGGTCTTAAAATTCAGCAGGGAGTTATCACTGGTGTGGGGTATCGAGGATATATAAAAAGCCAGGGGTTGACTAAGTCTACCAGGCTCCAGTTATAACTGAAATATCCATTTGAATTGATTTTCAATTTAGGATGTGATACTTTGAAACATATCTACCCCCTTATTAGCATTTTTAGTTAATCAAGCTTATGGATCCACTGTTGACCTTTTCACTCCTCTAGTATATAAATTGTGAAGAGATGGTAAAGGTCTTAAACTGGAAAACAGCTGTATAGCACCTGCTTTTTTATTCAGATTCATCCATTCCATGGAATATTTATCATGAAAATTCCAAGTATGTCATCACCTTGCTAAAGTGTACAGCTGTTTCCTACAATGGCATGCAATTACACAATTCTGATACGGAAAAAAAAAAGAAAAAAAAATTCCTTGAACTACTATATCAGTTTGAATAAATACAAGACCCTTGCATATATTAGATGTAACATAAAACTTAATGTACCTTATTGTCCTATAAAAATACCACTGTGTTAGGGTTATCAACTGATTTTTTCAAACAAAAGGCTAAAAATCATAGATTTTATGTTTGCTTTATGTTTGATGAGCCTTACCACCTAACCACACAGTATTGAAAGTACTTTGTGAGATTCAAAAAAGTTAGTAATACTAGTAATGTAATGCTTTGTTTTTATTTTATCAACTCACCCAGTAGATGGCACCAAAAGCATATGTTGTATAAATTGTCTGTGACAGTGGGACTTTTCATCACTGCATTCTATAATATTGAGGGCTGAGTCATTTTATGCTCACTTCCAATGAGACAAGTTTTCAAACAATACAAATGGTATTTTAGAAAATGTCCCATTTAATACACAAGCCAAGCACTCTATATGACGTACATATAAAACTAAAGGGCCTCCCCTCACCCTAATGTAAATGTATGTCATGTACGTGCTACCCAAGCCCTGCTTCCTTGAAACAGTGGTACCAATGGGGGTGGAGAAATGGGGCAATGACATCACGCTTTCCACCTTGTCCAATCAGAAAGCACTTTGCATTCATTCAGAGAATGCAAAGCATTCTCTGAATAGCGCCTGTTTTAAACGGCAGACCTCCACCTTTACAGTGCATCAGGCCACCTGCTCAGCACAAGACCCGAAAGTAAGTGGAGATCACTAGAGTAGCGGTGACTACTTCAGTGATTTACAGCTTCCTGGGGCATAGGTCAAGCATGTTATATACATATTTACATTGGTCCAAACTGGATCAATGTAACTATGTAAAAATATACCATGCCTTGAATTCATCTTTAAAGTTTATCTATTTCTAAAAAAAACAAAAACAATGTTTTATATATATATATATAAAGTAAAACAGCTTACCAGTCCTTAGAGGTGGTGGCTGCCTTTTTATTTTTAACATTTAAAAAAAATACAGAAAATGTCTGTTGATCAGGCCACAAATGCAGTGTCTTTGATGCTTCCTGTGGGGGGAAAAGAAAGCTCAAAGATCTTTATCTCAATTGTGTAAAGTACTTGTCCCATCAATCCACCATGCAATTGAGATGAACAAAAGCAGACATATTTGTAGTCCAGCCTGTGTGACAACCTAGCATCCCTACATGTAGGGATAAGAAATGTTTTACTCGTAGGATCACCAGGTGGAAATAAACGGAAAAAAGCCTGAAAAAGAAAGCAAATAGAACCACGATCCCTTAAAGTGTTAATAAACCCAGGACCCTGGATTCACTATATCCGGTCTCCTACAGTACACAGAACATAGAAATGCAACAATTTTTGCAAATATTAAAGCAGTTAAAGCAGTCTTGTGACTTCTATCGGTGTCTAGTTAATGCTTGTAGGAGGAGTTTTCATTCTGCTCTGGCTGTCCTATGAGGCTGCAGGACCCCTGACCCTTTGTCTGGACAGTGCTGTTTGACCCTGTGCTGATCACATGCACTCTCCCAAGGAAAAAAAACTCTTCAGCAATAAACATCAAATACATACCAAACTCAGCATGTGCAGAGTGACTCCAATGCTCTGTTCTATCAGGAGATGGTTTGGGGACAGTGGAAGAAGGGGAGGAACAGAGAAGACAGGGTCAAACAGCCTTTTTACACAATGCAGTGGATTAACCCCTTAGGTTCCACAGTGAGTATAACAAGCATGCTTTACTGCATATACACACTGATTTTACTTTTGTGTGTTTAGTAACACTTTAAGACTGATAAAGCTTTAATATATTACATTTTTGTTTTGGGGTTTAGATACTCTTTTAAGAAAAAACTTTGTTGCTAGAAAAACAACATTTTAAAAGTGTTCAAAAAGACAGTTTACCTTTCCTGCACTTTTCCCACAATACTCGCAGTGCATTCCAGGATAGTGCTTCTTATCCCCTACATTTGTGTAGGCCATGTTTGGCCTCTCTGCAAAAAATTCTGTGTTAAATAAGAAAAAGGTGCACTAATCTGTAGTTTCACAGTGCAAAAAACACAGAACATATAAGTCCACTCAGAACATTAATAAATATGAAATTTGATAACAAGCATATAAAGTGACCAGTGATCAAATGTAAAAAGATATATACACATATGAAACACATATATATATATATATTTACCAATATGTAAAAATAAAATGTGAATGATTCAGTCTAAAATAAATCTATAAATAAGTGTCCAACTGGAAGACCCTTATAGAAAAGAGAGTTAGGTGAACCAAATGAAAACTTCAGTGTTCCTCAAAAAAAAATTCTGTGTGCTTTGGCTGGATATTAGTATTGCACCCCCAGTAGATGCTCTGGCTTGCTCAAACTGTGTGCGGAGCAGCTGATGCTATAAGAAGAGATGGCGCACGGAGCACATGTGCAGTTTGAATGAGCTGGAGCAGTTGAAAGGGGCAGACTTCCAACATCAACCCCCTACTGCCGTTCAAGGTAAAAGACAGCTATAGAATTGACTTGATGCTTCCCTTCACTTTCTGTTGCGTCACCAGGGGGCGTGGCTTGGCGCGCAACGGAGATGGCAGCTTGCTAGAGGAGCTCCGGAGAAACCGCAGCCTAAGACCCGCTCTTTGACGCTTTCAACCCCCGATAATGAGCAAACTGGGCTATCGGACACCGCACACCAGATCAAAGAAGTCGGCGGCAGCTTTGCGTGGACGGAATATCTCAGACATTTTCAAAAGCCAGTCCCGCTCGCTGCCTGGAAGTGAAGGCCCCAAGATGGCGCCGACACGTGTAGCAGAAGACTTCAGTGAAGACTCCCAGTCGGCCGCAGAGGACAACGGTAGGGGATCCTCTCACCCCAATCTCCCCCTGACATACTCAGACATGGCCATAATAGCAGCGGACATTAAATCGTCCTTTTCAGCGGCCATCGTAGACCTCAAATCCAGCTTCTCAGTGCTAAACGACCGCATGATGGCCGCGGAATCGGCAGGGAAGCAGAGGGAAAGGGCCATTCACAGACTGGACAGGGTCGCCATCTCACATTCCAACCACTTTATTGAAATGAACAGGCACCTGGAAGACTTGGATAACAGGGGGAGGAGGTGCAACATCAGGGTAAGGGGGATCCCCGAAACAGTCGAAGCCGATCAGATCAACCCAGCACTCAGACGTGTCTTTAACAGTTTACTGGAGAGACCAGAGGACACGGATATAGAATTTGTGCGAGCACACAGGGCTCTGAGGGCCCGCGGGCCCGACAATATGCCACCGAGGGACGTAATCTGCTGCCTGCAGAGCTTTACATTAAAGGAGGAGATAATGCAAAAAGCACGCAGAAATGAACAGATCGTTTTTAATGGCGAAACCATAATGCTATTCCATGATCTTTCTCAAATAACACTAAGGAACAGGAGGGCTCTCCGCCCCCTGCTGGACAGATTACGTGAGAAAGAACTCAGATATACCTGGAGGTTCCCATTCGCTCTGATTGTATCGCACAATGGCAGACAACATGCTTTACGTTCTCCCGAGGACCTAGACGAATTTTGTTCTGCACTACACCTGGGCCAAGTAGACCTCCCTGAATGGTACCAGGAGTTCCGCTTGCCTCCCACGGAACGTAGCCCCCCAAGCTCGCCATTTACCTCACCTGAAAAGCGGCATCAAAAAAAGAAGCTAAAGCAGAGCCGCGCTGGCGGATCTCAAGCAGGCACACCAAATAATAGCAGAGCCTACGCATCCAGAGCCCCTGAGGATGAGACCTGATCCCCCTAAAACGACTAAAGCCTCCACCGCTGCTCAGGTTCACACTGCAGTCCATGTTTTAGCCTGGGACACTGGAATTATCTGACCTGCCTATCAGATCCTGCTCCTTCACCCCCCCCTTAAGCTGGCACCAGACCAGTACACGAACTGTTCCTACTGCATTCCGACAGAAGCCCATTATAATTGCATACCGAGGAATTACACGGCCCACTCAAGCTTTCTCCTCAGGGGATCAAAGTCAAGATCACGTTCGTATGCTCAGGGTACGCCTGAACATGCTTCATGACGGAAAGACTCTGATTGCATAGGAGCCTATGTACCAAAGTTGCTTTGTCACCTAACCAACATTGTGATACACCGTAGACGGTACACCGAACGGCCCATAACCGATCCACACGTCTCAGCAAGAAATAACATTTGGGCACAATTATACTACGGGCGCTTTTTCCAGCAAGAAATAACGGAAACTGCTAGACACCCCACATGCAACTGACATGGGGAAACATGACTCTCCACTCCATACCACACAGGAATGGGAATCGGATGACAGGAGCGTACGGAACAGAAGATCAACCCGGAGAGGATAGTGAACGCAGGACTCTTTTCATTTTTTTTTTTTTATTTCTTATTTTGCCTTTTTCTCTTTGTATCAGCCTTACAGTTTTCTTACCTGATCACTCCGCATGATCTTATCCAACCCACTATATGGCTAACAAGTTATTGGACATGGGCAGTGTTAACCTGGAAGTTTTCTTTTTTTTTTTTTTTTTTTTTTTCCCACGCAGTTCCGAAATGTTACATGTTTTAAAAGTTTGTTTGACTAGAAAATGGAATCTCAACATACATGCGGCTGAAGAGCCGGTAGTTCATAGTGCACCTTAGCGTCAAAGGGCACAAATAGCACCCTTTAATAGATACTTAAGGCTGCGGCCTCTATTCCTCCACATTTTGTTACCACCACCCACTCACTAGACGATCCGCTTATTCTGAATTGTCAGAATAGAGTGCCGCCTCCCCCTACCCCCTAAAGGTGCATCCTGTGGGGACCAGGATCCCAACAGGATACACAAATTTACACCTACACAATAGTATACTATTGCTTAGGTTAGAACCCAATTAATCTCTCATCTAACCCCCTCACACAACTCTTCCACCAAAGTGTCTACTACACTAGGTGGTGTTCGCACTCAGACAGTTTTCACAGAATATACTCTACGTGATTGAATGTTGCCTTATAACCCTATCTTAACTGTTTTCTCCCTGTACATCGCAGTGCTTATTGGTGTCGTCAGCGGATCCTCTCTCTCTGGGTCTCTCCGGTCCTACAGCATGGCGTACTCCACGATGGGCTCACAGGCCACAGTGATCTCTCACAATGTTCAAGGTCTGAACATTCCGGAAAAAAGGTCATCCTTGTTGAGGGAACTTAAGAAAGGTAGGCCACACTTTGCTTTCCTACAGGAGACGCACTTTAAATCCCCAAAAATACCCAGGCTCACTGATTCCTTTTTCACAGAGGCACACCATGCTACCAATGATCAGGCAAAGACAAAGGGAGTCTCGATACTTGTCAGTAGAGAGGCATCCTTTGCTCTGAAAGACAAACTATTAGACCCGGAGGGGAGGTACATACTCCTTAAAGGCCTCTACAACGGCAACCCCATAACATTGGTTAATGTCTACTTTCCCAATAGACTACACCTAACCTTCTGTAGGAAGCTAATAAAAATAATAGAGGGATTCAGCGAGGGATGTATTATTCTGGGGGGTGACTTTAACCTCCCCTTAAACCCCCTATATGATACCTCCACAGGCAAATCACACATGACTTATAGAATGCTGAGATCGTTCAAGAATCTCCTACATTCTCTACACCTAATCGACTCCTGGCGCTTTCTCCACCCGGAGGGTAGAGATTACACATTCTACTCAGCACCTCATGCCAAATACACGAGGATCGATTATCTATTCATCTCTCGTAGAGATCTACATCGACTGTCTGGAGCGAGGATAGGGATCCAGACATTCTCGGATCACTCTCCTATCTCCCTCAAAATCTCTGCTGACACTCCTAGAAAAGGACCCCGCACATGGAGGCTAAACTCCTCCCTTTTGACCGACCATGCACTGTTACCAGAAATAACCTCCCACTTGGGAGAATATTTCAGACATAACACTACGCAGGATATGGATCCACTCATGATCTGGGAAGCCCATAAGTGCACCATGAGGGGAACCCTAATGAAACTGGGTGCCCAACGTAAAAAAAACAGAGACAAAGAAATCATCAGACTAACCGATAAAATATCACAACTAGAGACGCGACACAAACTGTCCCTGACTAAAACAGTGGCGACCGAACTACTAGACACACGAAAAGCACTACAACAATCCATGGAAGCTACCTCCAAAAGATTCCTATTCTTCAAACGAAAAATATACTACGAATATGGTGACAAGACTGGGAGATTTTTAGCTAGGGCACTGAAAGGACCTCGACTCAGAAATAACATAATGGGTATACGTAATAAAGCAGGCAGACTAGATATTACGGATGACTTAATTTCAAAACACTTCCATGAATACTACACACAACTCTATAACCTCCCTCAACAACACAAACCAGCAAATTTAATAGGGAACAGGCAGGATTCCATACAGAATTATCTATTAGCTTCCAAAATGCCCAAACTATCAGAAGCAGATAGCGAACTTCTTGACCAACCCATAAGATTAGATGAAGTCCAACTGGCAATACAAGAACTAAAAAATGGCAAAAGCCCAGGCCCGGATGGGTACACTTCTATTTACTACAAGACATTCACCGAGATACTGGCAGGCCCCCTCACAAAAGCCTTGAATTCCTTTATGGTCCAAAGGGACAACACAATGTCCCTCCTAGAGGCACACATCACAGTGCTACTAAAACCCGACAAAGATCCGTCACTCTGTTCAAGCTATAGACCTATTTCCCTGCTGAACCTAGACGTGAAAATAATGGCCAAAATTATCGCCAATAGACTAAAACCCTATCTACATAATCTAATTGGTCCAGAACAGGCGGGCTTCATGCCTGGGAGGGAAGCGAAAGACAACGTAACGAAATCACTCAACCTTATTCACGCAGCCCATGTGCGAAAAATCGAGGGCCTTCTCCTCTCTACGGATGCGGAGAAGGCCTTCGATAGAGTAGCCTGGGATTTCATGCTGGGGACATGCAGACACATCGGACTAGGCACACATATGTTATCCTGGGTAGAAACCCTATATAGAAATCCAACCGCCAGGCTCCGTATTAACGGAGCTCTGTCAGACAGGGTGCAAATAGCTAATGGCACGAGACAAGGATGCCCGTTGTCACCCATTCTATTTATACTCTCACTAGAGCCCTTTATTAGGATGATACGGTCTAACCCCGATATTCAAGGATTCCGCGTCTCTGACATGGAATATAAGATAGCGGCTTACGCAGATGATTTGCTCTTTTTTCTGACCAAACCACATATATCCCTACCGAGCCTGTTAAAAGAATTCTCTGTATATGGATACATCTCCAACCTGAAAATAAATTTGTCCAAATCAGAAGCCCTAAACGTAAACATCCCAGACAATACACTTAAATTGGTGATAGACAATAACCCCTTTACATGGGTAACAAAAGCGCTAAGATACCTAGGGGTATGGCTACCCCCGCAGATCTCACAGGTATTCGAATACAACTTCCCCCCACTCCTCAAGACAATAACTACAGATATGACGAGTTGGCACCCCAGAAACTTCTCATGGTTCGGAAGGGCTGCCATTTGTAAAATGGTAGTCCTTCCTAAACTACTATATCTCTTTAGGACACTGCCAATATATATACCATCAGCCTTTTTCAAGCAACTTCAGTCGCTACAAAACCAATTTGTGTGGGCACACAAAAAGGTACGCATCAGACACTCACTCCTGACCCAACCAAAGGGAAACGGAGGGATGGGCCTACCGAATTTTAAAAAGTATTACCATGCGGCACATATTGCTAGGATAATAGACTGGCACTGCCACAATAAGGTCAAGGATTGGGTGACCCTGGAGAACGATCTCTGCTCACTACAGCTGAGGTTCTCTCCCTGGATCCCAGAATCCCGCTACCCTATGGATATGAAGCAACACCCCCTGGTCAGTACCACCCTACGAATCTTTCACCTTTTAACCAGGGACCTTGACATTTCTACTCCCCTAAGCCCACTTACACCGATATACCAGAACCCAGACTTCCCACCAGGGACAGGTCGACAATTCTTGAGGACAACGACTCCCCCCACACCACTAATAGCCAAACACTGCTTCCAAAATACACGACTGAAGGACTTCACAACACTGAAATCAGACAATGATATACAACACATGCCTCTGTGGTCATACTTTCAACTTCGTAGCTACCTCAACCAAAGATCCCATAAACAATACTTTACTAAACAATTAACAGAGATGGAATCAGTGTGCCTGGAGGGGGCTCCTGTCCAGAGGGCTACTTCTGTGGCCTACTCGTGGTTACAAGACACGGATGTTTGTGCGGCGGAGAGATTCAGAGAGAGATGGTCGGAAGCCCTGGGTATAGTAATTACAGACGAGCAATGGCGAAAGGCATGTATACTAGCACATAAATGCTCATTAAGCACCAGAATACAGGAAACCTCATACAAATTGTTAACACACTGGTACGCTACACCTGAAAAACTA
This sequence comes from Lithobates sylvaticus, assembly GCA_028564925.1. Taxonomy (NCBI): domain Eukaryota; kingdom Metazoa; phylum Chordata; class Amphibia; order Anura; family Ranidae; genus Lithobates; species Lithobates sylvaticus. The sequence continues at coordinate 470,105,365 of CM053028.1, forward strand.
CATAAATGGTACCCCCAGACATCGGATCTCTGCTGGCGGTGCCAGAAGGAGACTGGAACTTTGCTACATATTTGGTGGCAGTGTCCAATGATAACTCAATATTGGTCGAAGGTAATAGAGATCATACAACACGTAACAGAAACCTCTATGAGACTAGATGCTGCTTGCTGTCTACTACATGTCACCACATTCTCGTTCAGGCGATACAAGAAATCATTGACCAGACACCTCCTAAATGCGGCTAAGTCCCTCATACCACTTTATTGGAAATCTGCTAGCACCCCCTCAGTAAAGGACTGGCTGTCGAGAATCAAAGATATATGTGACATGGAGGAGACCATAGCACAATCTAACGACTCAGTTGAAAAGTACCATACTACCTGGATGCCGTGGCTCACCTTTAGACATACTCAATACTATGAAGATCTTAGAAGTTAGTCTCCCGGGACTGCGACCATTTGAGATCAATCACGATGACACTGGTTGAAATGGCAACCTCAACCTATCTTTTCTCCTATTATTCTCTTCTCGAGAAAAATACATCTTATTGTAAAAGAAGTGCGAACGCCACCTACTTCTACCTTCTACACCCCCTTTCACTACCCCACCCCCTATACCCCCCTTTCTCTACTTCTACCCCCCCTTTTTTACGCCCCCTCTATTAATCCAATCCACTGATTGAGCTGACCATAAGAATGACCTACAACTTACAATAAGTGAACTGGGTTGCAATTGACTTCGACACAATATAACAGTTCGACATCCACATCTATCTGAGTTTGATGCTTGATTAATCATTAGGTAACGTGTAAGATGCATGATGTTATATATAGCACCTTAATGATACCATACCAAAGAAATGTAACAATCTAGTTCTACTGTTTTTTTTTTTCCTACACTTTGTATGTTTATTCTTGGTAACTAATAAACTTTGAATGACAAAAAAAAAAAAGCATACGCTTTCATTTTATAACATCAGCATCATAACAACATTACAAAGAATAGTTATATTTGACCATTCAATATAAGCTTAATTGAAAAAAATTCCTACATATCCCATAGTACCTTGTTGCATGCAAGCAGTGATTCCTGTTCTGACTTCGCCTCCTGAAACTCCTCCTCTTAGCACCTCTCTATTTCAGAAGGGAGGCACATCTGTCTAGATTCAGTTTGTAAATCTCATTTGAAGTCTTTGGGAAGGTAATTCTTTCAACTCTCTTTAAAAACATTACACAATCAAAATGGCTGCTGTGTTTATCCATTTATAGTGAGAGATTAGGGACAAGATGGGACCATTCCAAACTTGGTCCAAATTCAGTTTGGTAGAACCTGTGGGAAGCTTTCAGATGTTCACATCCTTATGGGCCCTATCAGCTGTGGTCAAGGCATTCCCCACATCAGAACTGTATGTGCACAAAGGTGTAGGGATGTTCATGACATTATTGACCTAATATGGCCACAATATCATTGACCTAATTTGGCTATGTGGTCATATTATTTCAATGATGTCATAAGGATCCCTGCCCCATTGCATTTGCACGACTTTGAGGTGGGGAATTCCCTAGTATTTATTAGACATGTTGGCAGGTGAAAGATCCTCCTTTAGGGTTAACTCCTTCCAGAGGTAGACTGGTGGCATTGAAGTGTCCCGTTATAATGTGGGAGGAATCAGGTTTGAGCTCTCTCTTCCTTTTTTCTGTTGGGCACCATCAAGGAAAGGACACCCGAGGGAGCTGTAAATACTCTCCCATTCGAAGAAGGGGTAAGATATCCATTAGAGTAGAGGGCCTTGAATGGGATTGCAGACTGTAATTTATGGTATGAGTGCCACCATGCTCTCTTGCACTTTTTATTCAACTTTTGACCATTACGAAACAGTGAAGTGGCATTTTAAAGGTTAATCTATTTGCAAAATATATGGAAGTCATATTGCCAAGAATGTGCACAGTTCTGTTGTTTTGAGAGAAGTACAGGCATACCCCACTTTTAAGTACACAATGGGGTTTATTTACTAAAGCTGGAAAGTGCAAAATCAGGCTCACTTCTGCATAGAAACCAATATGCTTCTAACCCCAGCTTGTTCAATTAAGCTTTGGTAATAAAAAATGGAAGCTCATTGGTTTTTATGCAGAAGTGAGCCTAATTTTGCACTTTCCAGCTTTAGTAAATAAACCCCATTGTGTACTTAAAAGTGGGGTATGCCTGTAAACTTGTTATCTTTGCAACAAGAAGCCTCTGTCTGATGACCTACTGAGAGCGATGCGTTAAGTACAGCCAGTGCCTGGGGTACAGAGTGATGTGCTTTTACTGGCAATGAAAGAAAACCCCATCATGTGTCAAGTGGGCCAGACCCTTGTGTCTCAAGGGCCCAGGGTGATCATTTGGACTTCTGGAGCTTCTATCTGGACCATGAGTAAAACATACTGTAGGCCTATGTGAGGTTACATTAGGTTTAAGGGGTTAATGTGTGCAGTGACCAGGAACATGTGGAGGATACTGTATGTCTGGGACCGGCATCCATACACATGAATAGTTTGTGGGTTTGGGCTGAACACAAGCGTAATGCCCTGAGACCCTGTGGGGTTGATTTATTAAAACTGGAGAGTGCAAAATCTGGTCAGCTGTGTATGGTAGCCAATCAGCTTCTAACTTAAGCATTGACAAAAACCTGGAAGCTGATTGGTTTCTATGCAGAGCTGCGCCTAGTTTTGCACTCTCCAGTTTTAGTAAATCAGCCCCAATGCTTTTAAACAAATTTAGTAGTAAATTAATTTACTCTTTTCCAGTAAACACTTTTCTTGTTTTATCCTTGCAATGTTATAAAAAGTAATCCTTTAAGAATGCAATTACAAGTATTAGAATATAAATAAATAGGTAACATAGTCCAGCTTTACAAAGCAATTTTTAAATGAAATATTAAGACTAAATACTATGATAAAAATAGACAACCATATACAGGCATACCCCACTTTTAAGTACAAAATGGGGTTTATTTACTAAAGCTGGAAAGTGCAAAATCAGGCTCACTTCTGCATAAAAACCAATGAGCTTCCATTTTTTTATTACCAAAGCTTAATTGAACAAGCTGGGGTTAGAAGCTCATTGGTTTCTATGCAGAAGAGAGCCTGATTTTGCATTTTCCAGCTTTAGTAAATAAACCACATTGTGTACTTAAAAGTGGGGTATGCCTGTAGATAGATAGATAGATAGATAGATAGATAGATAGATAGATAGATTTTTTTTTTAATTTTAATATTTTGAGTTAAATTATCTGTAATACCATTGTCCTCTATTTTTATATTAAAGTACTGTAAAAATGAGTTTGTAAAGTTTCTGTATGGAAAGTTTTATAGGAAGCAGCAGAAGTAGTCCAGACTTACACTGTGAAGTCAGTGTGACAGACTGTCATTGCAAAGCCCATTGCTGAGGGTCAGTTTAAACTATTTTCCCTGCCAAAATGTCCATCTGTTCGTGTATCTGAAAGGGAAATACATCTGCTTTTTCATTTTTTTGTGCTCTATTATTTTGATGTTTTCTGCACTTTTCTGAACATGGATATTAGTAAAAAGAAATACTTTAATCCACATGACAGCACAACACAATAAAAGGAAAGGGGAAAAATATAACCTATTTTGCAATCTGCAGACCAGGTGCAACTGCAAATTTAACAGCTTTTTGAGCAGATTCTGTCAGATATCTCTCATAATCCCACACATGTGGGAAAGAGCCGGTCAAGACATTTGCCGGAAGTTGTGCCAGATACACCTTAAATTTAATTCCGCACAAGAGCCAGATTGCCCATTGCAGCTGTTGTTTATTAGCAATGCTGCTCCAGTCCAGTATGTTGGCATGATGACGAGGCCAGTCTTCATTTTAGTACAGCAAAAAATAAACGATACATGCAAAAGCTTAAGAACCAGAAAAAAGACAATTAAGTACAAGAATTTTACATTTTTTTTTTTATATAAGCTCTAAGTACTGTTTTATTAAAGAGGCACAGAAGTTATTTTTCTAGGTCATGGACTCCATTTTCTTATGAGGCTACTATGACTACTGCAACACAAACTATTTTTTATCCTTATGCTGCTAGTATCAATAGTTAGAAAAATATACTATATTTACTTGTTTTAAACTTGTTTTTTTACATTTCTTTAGTTGCTTCCGGGTTTCCGTCCCCATCTCCTTTCCTGACCGGCCGGGTTGCGTGCTCGGATAAGGGTCTGATATGGATTTGGGGGGGACCCCCACGCCGGTTTTTCGGCGTAGGGATTCCCCTTTTAATCCATATCAGGTGACAGGGCTAGCGAGGTGTCAATCCCGCCGATCGTGGCGGCGGCATTGACTTCCTTTGCCTACCTGGAGTCACGTTCTAAATGAACGGACTTTACTCCGTGTAAGAGTCCGGAGGACCTCCGCCAAAACTCCGGTGGATTGTCCGCCAGATCTAGTCCGCCGGAAGAGTACGGGCGTGTGTGGGCAAGTCCGCACGTTGGGAAAGTCCGGCGGATCTCCGCTGGATAGTCCGGCGGATTGTCCGCCGGATAGTCTGGCCGAAAAGTCTGATCGTGTGTACGTGGCATTAGAAGAACTTTACATCAAAATGCAAGGTCTGATTAGTAGTAAGACACCCCCCCCCCCACCCCCCAAGTAAAATGCCACTAAAAAAATAACAGATTAGGAGAAAAGTTAGAGAATAACTTTACCTAACACCCATGGTGCATAGGTGAAAGTGACATCACTGGGCCTTACAGTGTAATCTTCGAAAAACCGAGGTTCACAAATTTCATGAGAAGACACATCTACACAGTGCTTGTGGTTTTCATACCGCTGGAATGTATATGTCACTATTAGGGATGAGGTAGCTTGGATTTCGTCCAAACCCATGTTCCGCAGAACCCACAAAGGAAACTGCTGACCCAACCAGATCCCCGACGTACACAAAAGTGGCCAAGATGCTTGTTTTCATGTGGCCATATTAGGTCAATAATGTCATGGGCATCCCCACCCCTTTGTATACATATGACTATGGGTTGGAGAATGCCCTGGCCACAGCTCATTGGGCTAGTAGTGATAACTTCCTTCCAGATTCAGTCAAACATGGTTTTGGACCGAACATAAGCTCAGCCCTAATGATTATTGTTGCATGTATAGTACTTTCCATACTTGGTAATACGTTTTAAATTATATTCCTTTTATGATATACTCAGAAGGCTGCATGTGCTTTATAGATACCTGAACAGGTTAACAAAGCACTCTACAACTACTCTGTCTCCAAGACTAGAGGAGGCAACAGGATTGGTGACGAGAATGTCTTTCTAGCTCTACAGCTGCCTGCACCTTTTCTTCCACACCTTGTTTGAACCAGCTACAGCATTCAGGACTTTCGGGTTGTCCATGTGTGACCGGCCGGTACACCGGACTTAAGGCTTGTCTATTTTTACTTGATGTAAGTGTTTTGCTTTTATAGTTCAATAAATCCCCTAAGATAATGCACTATGGGAGCCTTTATTCTTTTCACATGATGCATATCCATATATGAGATCTTGAAGTCTTGGAGGATTATCCAGCTTGCATCCAGGAGTTTTTTGGGGTCCATGACTGCAGTTCCACTCGAGGTCCCTATACGCTTATCCTGCTATATGTTTTCTGTGATCCTCTGTGACGGGGGATCATAGCTTTTCTCACTCATGTGGAAGTCACTGCCATCCTTCTGGCTGTCTCTTCCTCCCCCTCCTCCCTCTGCTGCAGAGGTTTTCAGGGGAGAATTTGGACATATGCGGTGCTTGCAGGTAATGTGGGAGCTTATACATCCAAGTGTACCCATGTCTGGGACTTTACCCTCTTACTAAGACACTATATAACTGTGACGGACCCCGTACTCAAGATGTCCGCCGTAAATGCTTCCTCTGTTCGGTACCACACAATCCAAGACCCCTTAGCTCACCCAGTCACCAGACAACACCAGTGTAGGGTACATCAGGAATTATTTTATTTGACATGTCACACAAATTTATACAGCCAGATGACTAAGACCTAACTTAATTAGCATGAGCTAATTATCTTAATCAACACTGGACTCCTTCATTCAATTGCAAGGTTAATTAGCACACACAACAATAGGTGAAACACTCCTACAAGCCAGACTATACTCATTTACACAACAGACAGGCTGGCTGGAGTTCATGACATTAGCATCTGACAGCTTGTGTCCCAACAGTGTCATTCAGTGTATTGCTAATATGCCAAATACATATACAGATTCTATGTGTATTGGGGGGCCAGCATGGACCTGAATCCAAGTAACACCAGCTCAGGGGTCCCCAGGCTTGCAGCTAAAAGAGCACCGTTCCCCCAAATGCCAGGGCCCATAATCGCAAGGCAATAGGCTCGCATTCAGTCCCCTCCAACAGCCTCTGTCCCGGCTAGGTCTGTCACAATAACCTCATTCCATTATTTGTTATTGCAGGTTTTGAACCTATCTTGATTATGGCTGATATTGAGGGCTGGTTCTAACTATGGCTAAAGATTAACAACATAACACTCATGCCGTATCTTCTTATCCTGAAGGGCTGAGTGACAACTCCCATTGAAGTGAGTAATGTTTGTTTATGGTAACACATTTCCTTCTATCTCATGTGATACTTGGTGTTTAATTGGCTCTCTATTTTCTGTTGCCCATAATTTTGTTTTACCATAAGGCCCACCTACTTATATCCACCATCTGAAAGTTAGACTCTGAATGTGATGCATACGGGTGACATGTTGTGCTTAGTAATTTATATTTGGATTGTGTACTATTTGATAGGCTGCTTATATACATATTTGTTTCTCTTTTAAGTAGGCCATTTCTCTCTAAGGAGGTCCTGAGGAAGCTGGTTATTTTGAAATGCCGACCTCTTGGATCATACTAATCTCTTATTGTCTATACATATGGCTTATGTTGCATATAAGAATGTTTTTCAATAATTTTAAAAATAATTTTATTGGATTTTGTAAAAAATGTATTTTTTATAAATTTTGTGTGACCCTTTCTCTCTCTGGTACCAGTTAAATCCTTGATAACAAATGTTTTTTTGTAGTTGCTTTACTTATTTGCTGGCTGGGAGCAGGAGGGTGGCGTATTTTCTTTTCTCTACCAGCAGCAGATGACACTTATGATACAGCTCTCACAGCATCAAAGAATTTCTTTGGGTGTAGAATGAAATAAATTCTGGCAATGTGGACAGCATAATGGCAATGCCATAGTACAATTTATAGCAGCTTTGAAAAAAAGAAAAATACTATGAAAAGAAAATCCTCATTTTATTACCTCCAGGCAAATGGAGAGATTGATAAATTCAATAGAAGCCTTAAAGAAGTTCTTTAGACTGCAAATTTAAATTTATTTTTTACTACAGAGTTCTAAAATATTTACAGAGTGGCTAGACATGCAACTGCACACATATCATTAGCCGAACTGCTACATGCCAGACAAATGCATACTAAACTTACTCCAACAAAGTGCAGGGCCTCTGAAATAATCAGTTGCTTGTTAATCAACAAAATTAAAGTAATGCCCCGTACACACGGTCGGATATTCCGATGGAAAAAGTCCGATCAGATTATGTTGTCGGAAAATCCGATCGTGTGTGGGCTCTAGTGGGCTTTTTCCGTTGTAAAAAAATTTGAGAGCAGGATCTTAAATTTTCCGACAACAAAATCTGATCAGACTTTTTCCGATCGTGTGTAGGGAATTCAGACGGACAAAGTGCCACGCATGCTCAGATCAAATTACGAGACCAAAGTTATTGGCTACTAGCCTCTACGTAGTTCCGTAGTACGCAACGAACATCACCACGTTCGGAACAATCAGATTTTCCGACAACTTTGTCCGACCGTGTGTATACAACACCAGTTTCGGACAAAATCCGTCGGAAAAAATCAGACGGATTTTGTGACCGTGTGTACGGGGGCTTAAGCATATGCACAGGGCTGCCGTTAGAAATCACGGGGCCCATACAGCTTACCCGACAGGCCCCTCCCCTGAATTACAAAAATAAAAGAAAAAATTTTTTTTGGGGAAATTTAAAAAAAATATATATATTTTAAATGATATTTTTTTACATTTTGTTTTTTTACAACGCTGTTAAGGGGGATGGGATTTGGATGAAATATCACGGGTCTATAGAGACCCCTAAAATCTCACCTTTGAGACAGAGATAGGAATTAATGACATTTCAATTCCTTTTTCTGCAGCCTAAGCTACAATGAAGATGAATGAACAGCAGACAGAGGCTCCTGTTCATTCATAAACTGAAGCATAGTAAACAAAGTTTACTATGCTCAGTTATGAATGGACACAGGAGCGACCTGTACCAATCACCCACTGTGTCCAAAACAGAAAAAGAAGGGGTCAATAAATTACATATTTACTCGCCCCTTCCCCCACTTTTCAGAGGGAAGCCAGCGATGCTGCAGGGAGACGAGAGGGGCCTGGGCACACAGGGGGAATCAGATGTGGACAGCACAGGGATATTGATTGGTGTAGCAGGACGGGAGGAAAATTATAGAACAATGCAATGTGTCTGTGTCTCTCCCTCCAGCAGATGAAAGGTGGATGTGAGGAAGAGGGGGGGAAACTGGCTTTTAACTGCTGAAGGCAGAGGCACAGACACAGACACAGACACAGAGGCAGAGTCCACTTTAGGGACTTCAGACCAGGCAGTTTAGATGAACAAATAAAGATCATTTGCTGAGGTAGTTACAAGTAACAAGTAACAGTTCACAAAGACATCTTCCACACACTTTCCTATACAAAGCTCTCTAGTGCCCCATAAAGCGGTCATACCTGTGGTTATACCTTAGGTAGATGGCTATATCCATAAAGAATCCTTTTCAAGGTAAGAGTCCACAATAGGCAGTAATCCAGAAGAGGTAGCATGTAATCCCTTAAAGTCTATGATTTGGTAAATATCCTCACAAAGCAATAAGTCTATGACTAGCAGCTTTCCATAGATATCCACGAGCTTCAGAACCCACTGGGAACCCCAACTGGGCTCCTGCCACCCCCACCCCAAGGGGTGATTCACTCTAACAGCTACATTTTGGCAGACTTCCCCCGAATCGACTTCCAAGGTACTAATGAGCCCATATTTATATGATATGATCTGCAGGGTGAATCAACCTTCTGAAAAGAGCAGGAAAACCTGGCCAGCAGTGTTAACCCTTCCTCAGACACCACAATCTCAACGGGTCAAGGACACAGTGCAACGTTTAGACATAGTGGGGTTGATTTACTAAAACTGGAGAGTGCATAATCTGGTGCAGCTGTGCATCGTAACCAATCAGTTTCTAACTTCAGCTTGTTCAATTAAACTGGTTGTACAGCCTTAAAGTGGTGGGACACTCTGAAAACAAAAGCTTTAAAAAATGTTAGTAACAATTTCAAATGAAAAAACTTTACTTACCAGAAATGGCTGTTGCTAGGCAGATTGTCCTAATCTGCCTCCTCCAGCGCCGCGGTGATCTTCTTTCCTTATGTCTTCTAGTGAATGGGGCGCGGTGTGTTATGGGAACGGTGTCCCACAACACATCACGTTCCCCATTCACAAATTAGACTCGCGAATGCGCAGTAGGCCGCGCCGACTCGCGCATGCGCAGTAGGCCGCGTGCTGATTCGCGCATGCGCAGTAGGAAACGTGAAGCCGTTTCCCTTACTGAGGATGGCGGCGCTGGACCCGGATCGCCGAGGGACATCTCGGCCTCCACGAACGACATCGCGGGCGCCCTGGGAGGGTAAGTGTACTTATTAAAAGTCAGCAGCGACTTTTTTTTTAGCTGCTGACTTTTAAAAAATTATTTTTTAAGCTGAAACACCGCTTTAAGGTTTCCCCCCCCTAATGCATTCTATGCATTAGGGGAAAAAACTTTCTGTGCTCCAGCTCCCCCCCTTACCCCCCTTTTTCTTACCTGTGCCCGATCCGATCCAGCGATGTGCACGAGCGCAGTGGCTCTAGCCGATGTCTCTCTCCTCATTGGACAGATTAATAGCAGCAGGAGCCATTGGCTCCCACCGCTGTCAACCAAACGCTGTGACACGGGAGCCGGGGGTGGGGGCGACTCCCACTGTCTGTGTCAATAGACGCAGCAACAGGACTCGGGAGCAAGCCCACATGGGTGCCCGATTTTGACAAGTACTTGTTCACACTTTTGCTTGCGATCAAAAGTGGAAGTTCTTTTCCCCCCCTCCCTGCAGTCTTCTGGGACATCTTCTGGCGCAGGGTGACTCCCACATGTGGCAGTAAGCACCTGGCTGTGAATCCGTAAGCTGTCACAGCCAGGTGCCCACACTTAAGATGCCGGCACTGAAGACAGAAGATGAGATGTCAGAATGGCTGGGGTGAGCCCATCGCTGGATCATGGGATGGGCAAGTGGCTGTTTATTAAAAGTCATCAGCTACAGTTTTTGTAGCTCCTGAGTTTAATTTTTACACAGGAGCCTGGAGCTCCTCTTTAAAGAATATGTAAACCCAATATTTTATATTGCTGATATGTCCCTGCTGTACCATGTACTTGTATGAAAAAGTATCCTGTTCTCTTAGTATTGGCTTGTTTGTGTGAAATGCCTGGTGTTCCTGTCAGTCCCTCTGTTTTCCTATTTAAAAAAAAACTGATCACACTACACATGAGAGCACACCTTGGTCAGTTATCTGGCTTTGAGGGAACACAGTGTGCTCTCCTACAAGGATCAGTGTGACACCTGACAGTGTGCTGCTGTTTCTCTCCCCCCCCCCCCAGGTCTTATGCAGCTGAGAACAGAGGGAATGTGATCGCCTGCACACAATCTGTACTGTTTATCTGTACACCAATGTTTTGCCTTTCATTTCTATCTTAAGCTGAATGGGTTGTTTTACAAGGTGAACATGTATATACACAAGAATCAGCAGGCCGTCTGTGTGGACCAAGCATTATGTGATGTACTCAAAATGCATAGTACCGTTTTGTGATATCATTCCTTACATTGTTGTCTGTATTTTTATAGTGATGACAAGACTCTTTTGTATTATAAGAGAAATATGTGGTGTTCATACCTCTGGCTTGTTGATATCACTATTTACAGTTGCTACTTTTATTATACCTTCTGTACACTGTACAAGTTAGTTCCAGTTCCTGTTCCTGTAATTATATACTCAGAAGGGTGAATGTGTTTTATATACATCTGAACTTGTTAATAAAGCACTCTGACTCCCAGACTACAGGACATGATGGTACTGGAGTTGCTTTTTCCTTGAGATGTAAAAACCGAAACATTCCCAATATCTTGCCGGGAGGCCTATGACATCACCCTCGGATAGATGGTGCAAGGGGATGATAAACATATTTGTCAACTTAGCTCCCCAATGCACATTGTCAATGGACATTTGTTGCAGTGTTCATGGCAAAACACTGATGTGCATTGCGGTGCATTGCCGGAAATGATTCCTGAGCCCTTTTTGGTGAGTTTTGGTGAGTTAAGTTTTGAAGCTGGCTCCCCACCTCCACTGCTTGCAAAACAACATGTTATTGCCTTGTACTGTGTTGTGGTGCTCTTCATTTTGAATGGCTACCTAATGCACATATGCTAATATAGTAGCTGCCAACTTACCTGTGTACAATGCAACCTAAGTAATTTTGGGTGTTGTGATTTCTAAACACTCTCGAGGTGCAATATTGAGGTGGTCTGCCGACTCATTTAAAATAAATGGATCTATTGAAATGAAGAAGAAATGGCTGCACATCAATAGATTCCAAATGCCATTTATTAGCCACCAAAATGACACCAGGGAACACAAACACACAATCTTGTAGACGTGTTTCACACAGTACACTTGTACAAGTGTACTGTGTGAAACACATCTACAAGACTGTGTGTTGTTGTCCCCTGGTGACTAATAAACGACATTTGGAATCTACCGATGTGCAGCCATTTCTTCTTCATTTCAATATACCCACGGAGACAAGCCGGGGGTAGCACTCAATTGGAGTTTCCATCAGGCACAGTCAATTCACCTGGAGCGGCAAGTTCTTTATTCCTAAAATAAATAGGTTCCCTTATCACAGAGTACCTCAATGTGAAGGGGTCCTTAATGGATGCTAGAGATAACTTTGTTTGTGATCATGTGATTTTAGTTAAAGCGGTTTGGTACTCAAAAAATCTTCTTTAGCTTATTAAAAGCAGTTAGTAAAGCTGATGCACTAATGACCATTTAAAAAAAAAAAAAAAAAATTATTTAACTTACCTGACAGCTTTTTCCTCTGGCTTCCGGTCTGTCCTCCCGTGGGAGTAGGCGTGTTTTCGGCTGTCCCCCGGCTCCGCAATGACTTCTGGGAGCTGTTCTGCATTCCTCCCATGAAGCCACGGGGGACGCCGTCAGCACGAAATCTCGAGAGATTTCGGCCGTTGTGATGGCAACCAGAAATTTTACGAACTGAGCATGCGCGGGATGCGGCATGCGCGGGATCGAGCGGTGAATGCTGGGAGCGCAGCATTCACCGCATCCCGGAAGTAAATGCTTGTGCCCACAAGCAAGATGGAATCGTCCAGCAAGATCTTTTCTAAGTTATCCAAACGGACAGAATCGGCGATCGGCGGCGAGAAGAACTGCAGCAGGTAAGTGACATGTTTTGTATGTGTGTATTTTACACTGATTGGGGGAAAAAAAAAAACTTATTTCGGCGGAATCCCGCTTTAAGGCAGAGCCTCCAACCTAGCACTGTTTTTGCAAGGACACTGGAATGTCAATGTCTACGGAAGAGATACAGGCATGGATCTGCCATAATGCTTGCTATTTACAATATAGTTGACCTAGAGTGGATTTTGTTGAACAAACTTCACACTTAACTCTAAAGATTATTATTCTATGAACCTTTTTTTTTTTTTTTTATCAAATGCCTTTTTAAAAAAAATCAAAATGCCATTTAGACACGCAGCCTCTGAAGTTCTAAAACCACTAAAATATTTAGAAGGACAAAAGAAAAATTATTCTATTTGCTGGCTATCATGATTTTGCATCATGTAAGATAACAACACCATAGAATTCAGTAAGAAACAATAAACAAATGCGTACGAATAAGAATAATGCATGATCAAATATTTTTTCCTTTAAGGCTCTGCTTCACACAGATGGGCTCTTATTTATTGAATTTCTAACAATGTCCTGTGTTTATCAGCCCGACTGCAGCAGCAACAGTTCATTGAAACAGAAGAAAACTTCCCCAAAACACATCACAAGAGGAGGTGAAAGATACAGTGTTCTCTGCAATCCAATGCAAATGTATGCAAATGTCCCTGTATTAGAATCATTGTCTACTTGTCATTGTCACATGGGGCACATCAAAGCCATATGACCTGATTTTGCACCTGCTGTTTAATTAAATTTACAACGCGCGCGCACTTGCAACTCCTGGTGATGTACAAATCAGTTTTTACTACCACAGCTTTCAATTTGCAAGACAGTTGACTGCTGTGCTCTATCAGAAGCTGCCCAACTGCTCCAGTTTAAAGTCGTCTTTTCTGCGGGGACAGGGAGATGATTACCCAATGCTCATATGGGGTTCGATAAGCTGAAAATTTGTTTCCATGAAAAAGTCTGCAATTTGGCATCCTGGACAGTCAAATGCATATCTCTTCAGCAGTTCCAGTTATGCCCCATAGTCTTTTAAGTGGTCTAGGACTATGTTATCAGGAGACAATGAAAATGTATTTATCAATGTCATATCAAGGTACAGGCAGTCCCCGGGTTATAAACAAGATAGGGACTGTAGGTTTGTTCTTAAGTCGAATTTGTTTGTAAGTTGGAACAGGTAAATTTTTTAAGTGTAGTTCCAGCCAAAAAAAAATATTTTTACGTTTTTTGGGTAGCATAGGGAAGGGTTAACACCCCTGTATCATTTATTTTGCTGTCCGTACCCCTGTTCAGAAGATTTCACCTCACTTTCGGACAGAAAATTGCACAATTGGATTTTAAAATTTTTGGGTTGTTGTGGAAACGATGATTGGTGATAACACTTCAGTGGAGACATCTTTTTCCCATGATTAATCTTACAGGAAAGAATTTCCTTTCCTAGGGGAAGATTTCCTCTCACTTCCTGTTGTCCCCCTCCGTTTTTGTAAGTAGGAGTCATTTGTAAGTCGGATGTTTGTAACCCAGCGACTGCCTGTATAGGGAAAACAGTATGGGTGTCAAATATCCATAAATCAGCAGTGATATATAATAGATGGGTAGAGTCCAAGAAACAACAATATAGCACAGTATGTATACAATGTTTAAGCATTAAGATAGAAGTCAAGGCAGATGTTTTCATCTGTAGAAGTCCTTATTGTTAATTATTGTGCCTTACGATTTACAGCATAGTTTCTCAACTAGATTTTTTGCTATAACCTTCTGAAGGCATCAGGACCCTTCTATTTATTTCCCCCTAAATTTCAGTGAAAAATCATGAGATTTTCAGAAAAAAGTTATTAATTTTCGCTATATGCATTTGAGTCTATGGGTCAAACATTGTGTGGTTTTCATAAGGATGCAATGGGATTTGAAGTTCTTCTGATATTTATTACAAGTACTATCAATCTATGCAGCACTTTACATATCTATTGTTCATTCACATCAGTCCCTGCCTTCATGAAGCTTACATTCTAAGGTCCCTAACTCCCATTCATACATACACTTACTAGGTCCAATTTATAGAGGGGCCAATTAATCTATCAGCATGTCTTTGGAGTGTGGGAGGAAACCAGAGTAAAGCCACAAAGGCATAGGGAGATCATGCAAACAGCAGGAAGTACTGTGGTTGGGATTTGAGCTAAGTACCCTAATACTGCTAGGCAGAAGTGCTAACTAGTTAGCCACTGCACTTCCCTGATATGCAAAAGCTCCTTTTATCTACCCTAGACCTAATCTTGTGCCAAAAACTGCCCCTCATTTGCCTTATTATTTGTTTGTTTGTTTGTTTTTTAAAGGAAAATACAAATAATGATCTAATACACAAAAAATGAAAAAAAAAAAAAAATCACAAATAATACTAAATTAAATAAACTAGACTATCCTAAATAAAACCTCCAAAAACACACCCTGTGAATAAATAAATAAATTGTAGTTCAAACTAATTTCACCTATGCAGCTCAGTGAGTTTCTGATTTAATGAAATTTCAACAGCAGCAAAATTTGTAATTTTACAGTAAAAGTCTGTTTTGACAAGATCACTACACTCATCGCTAGTTCCCATTTCATTCTTTCATCTCTCTAGAGGCTGATTGACAGAATAACAACTCCCTGCGTCATGGCTATTCAATGTGTATATACCTTTCAGTCTGCTTTTAGGATACGATTTTATGCAACTTTTATATATTTATTTTATAAGTGAATATTTCAATGCATCTACCAAGGATTTTTCTACTGAACCCTATCTTTGTAGGATTACCACTTTGAAGCACATGATATATATTTTTTGATAACACTGAGACAAAGAGGTGCAATTTGGCTGTTTTCTAACTACTATCTTGGGTCCATCTATTTCTTTCAGAAAGCTTTGTATTGTGACATTGTTATGCCGCGTACAGACGATCGCAATTTCCGACAACCAAACTGTGGATTTATTTCCGACGGATGTTGGCGGAAATTAGTCTTGCTTACACACGGTGGCACAAATGCCGATCGGCAAGAACGCGCTGACGTACAACATGTACGACGGGACTAGAAAAAGGAAGTACAATAACCAGTGCGCCACCCTTTGGGCTCCTTCTGCTAATCTCGTGTTAGTAGAAAGTTTGGTGAGAGACGATTCGCGATTTCCAGCCTCGTGCTTTTCCAATTGTTACTTCTCTTCAGTTTGTGCTTGTGGGTTCGTATCTGGTTTTCAGTGTGTGTAGTCAGTTCGCATCTGGTTTTCAGTGCATGCTATTTCTAGTACGTATTTGATTTTCAGTGCGTTCTTGTCCGCTCGTTTCAGATTTTTCAGCTCGCTCTTCTCAGATTCTTTCTGATTTTCAGTGCATTCTGTTAGTTCGTTCTGACCAGCCGACCGTTTTGAAGCCATGTTGCGGTTACCTACTCATCATAGAGTTTAAAAACACAACACACATACAGTACTGTAATCTTACAGATTACAGTACTGTATACAAAAAATACACATCCCCTTTGTCCCTAGTGGTCTGCCCAGTGCCCTGCATGTCATTTTATATAATAAAAAATTTTTTTTCTGCCTGGAAACTGGATATTGTCCATAGCAACCAAAAAGTGTCCCTTTATGTCAAAAGTGGTTTTAGACCAGCTAGAAAACACTGATAATAAATTAGAATCACAATTCATCATCAAACACTAAATTTAATGACAGCGACTATTCTGCAACTGAGCAAATTTCAGTGTTTTTGATTTGATTACATTATTGAATCATTTTTATATATATTTTTATTTTATTATAATTTTTGATTTTGTGTTTCAAACTTTATCATACCCGCGATGTCTACTAGACTCTGGTTCGGACAGATTTAAGTGAGTTATTCATAAGAATTGCATGTCTACAATATAAAAACGCCAAATTTCAATGCATAATAATTGTACCGCTTTCAGCACAAAATTCCAGACAGAATCATACCGCCAGGGAGGTTAAATACTCCTTAAAATAAATGTTTTATACTTATGTTGGCCAAGAATGTTTGTGTCTAATCTGCTTGCAATGTTATGTGCAAAAGTACTAATTTTTTTTTTTTTGTTTCACTCCACAGTTTCCTTCAACGCCACAGGAATGGCAGACTGTGGCTTCCCAATTTGCCCAGCGGTGGGATTTTCAACTGCGGAGGGGCAATTTATGGGAAACACGTTCACCTCGTGCCACCTCCAATTCGGGGTCATACTATTACAACTATAAGGGGTTTAATAGTATTGTGATGTTGGTGGTGGTGTCGGCTACATACAAGCTTTTGTATGTGGACACAGGGAAGAATGGCCAGATGTCGGATGGTGGAGTCATCGCCCAGACCGAGTTCAGAGTGACAATGTATCTGGTCTACCGTTCGTCTTTGTGGCTGATGAAGCTTTTGGGCTGGGTTATCACCTGATGCGGCTGTTCCCGTTGAGGACCCTCGCCCCAGACCAGAGGGTTTTTAACTACCGGCTGGCCAGAGCCAAAAGAGTGGTGGAGAATGCTTTCGTTATAATGGCCAGCCGGTTCCACCTATTCCTGACGCCAATCAACATGGTGGAATATAAACTAAACCATATAATGCATGCATGCTGCAGAGCTTGAAGCTGGGTTGCTAGGTTGGAGGCTCTGCCTTAACTAAAATCACATGATCACAAACAAAGTTATCTCTAGCATTCATTAAGGACCCCTTCACATTGAGGTACTCTGTGATAAGGCAACCTATTTATTTTAGAAATAAAGAACTCGCCGCTCCAGGTGAATTGACTGTGCCTGATGGAAACTCCAATTGAGTGCTACCCCCGGCTTGTCTCCGTGGGTATATTGAAAATGAAGAAGAAATGGCTGCACATCGTTAGATTCCAAATGCCGTTTATTAGTCACCAGGGGACACCAACACACAGTCTTGTAGATGCGTTTCACACAGTACACTTGTGCTTAATCATAATGATTAAGCACAAGTGTACTGTGTGAAACACGTCTACAAGATTGTGTGTTGGTGTCCCCTGGTGTCATTTTGGTGGCTAATAAACGGCATTTGGAATTTGGAATTTGGATCGTCGTACCCCAAAATTCCTGTGCAAACTTCTCACAACTTTAGTCATGATCTTGGCCTTTGTCACATTTGGGTTTGGGTAAGATCCATACTTCCCATCATAGTCTGCCCTCTTCAAGATGTCCACCATCTCCACCATCTCTACAAAGGACATATTTGAGGCCTTTTTTCTCCTCCTGGATCGGGAACTGCCTTGCTCTGGGCTTTTCTCCTCACTGCTTCTCTCTGCATGCACCTGCTCTGTCTCCACCTTGTGCTCTCCCACTGCGCCGAAAGAGAAGGGGCAGGGAATACACTGGAAAGAAGGTCAGGGGCGGAGTTTCATGCATGCACAATATATATAAAGCATATAAAGCATATACATAAAACAAAGGTACAATTTTAACTTGGGGCACCAGTGGTTAGTGGCCTATACTGCTTATAGATTGAAGCGTATATTGGGACATTATTAGGAGAGTTTAGCCTGACATTAGGGTTTGTCTTATGTTGTTTCTTGCAGAGAAAACGGATACATTTACAGACCCAGACTTCCTGCCAAACTTCATAGACAGGTACAGGGAGCTGCCATGTCTCTGGCAAGTCAAAAACAGTGACTACTCCAATAATCTAAAGAGGAAGGCAGCGCTGGAGAAACTGTTGGAATTGGTGAACCCGGAGAAAAAGAACATCAAAGCTCATCTCAATTTCTCCACAACACATCTTGATGATCCCCAAGACTTTTGGGACAACATTCTGTGGACCGATGAGACAAAAGTGGAACTCTTTGGAAGGTGTGTGTCCAAGTATATCTGGCGTAGAAGGAACACTGCATTTCAAAAAAAGAACATTGGTGATAAAAGGAACTATGAATTCTAAAGGAGAATGTCCGACATATAAAGGAAAAAAAAACAAAATGAAACTTTGGAGTGGCCTAGCCAAAGTCCTGACCTTAAAAGGTCCAAGGTCCAGGATTCCATGAGATCAGGAGCAGCAGCAGATGAGGTTTATGTCCCCAGGCTGTGGTACTACGACAGACTGCATTTTTTGTCAGACCAGAGTGAACCCAGGCCATCGCTCTCAACCCTTCCTTCCACACTTCCTTCCACACTTCCTTCAACATCAGATGAGGCTTCAGATGTCCAACCTGGGCCTTCCACCCAGAAAGATGTGGAGGAGCCCAGCTTGAGCCAGGTATAGCATTGTTCAACGTATTTTTGGACAAAAATTAAATGATGTGAACTAGATGCTATCATTGATCACTAATTTCCGATATAACAAAGTGGTTTACATATCAATAGACAATAGCAGCCAGAAATTATTGGGACAAGAATGAAAAATGCTGGGGTTAGAATGATAGTCTTTTCTATTTGTTAACATTCAATTTGCAACAGTCATGAGCTCAAAATTGTGTGTGATTGGTGACCAAAAAACTAAAAGGATGTACCATTTTCATACACAAGAAAGTCTCAGCCAGGAGGAGGCCGTGGAAAGCAGTCTGACTGAATCCCAGATTCCACCACTCCACCTTCCAACCAAAAGGACCAGGAAGGCGAGGAACCTGGAGGAGTCAGCAACTACTTTAATTCGCCAGGCTACTGCGGTACTAACAATGACCCCTGATGGCCAATGCCTCATCTGTGAGGAGATAATTCTTCAGGCCCTAAACAAGGGGATGAGGGGCCAACTCACAACTAAAAACCACGTGTGTGAGTTGGACCATACTCCTCCAGCAACACCACCACCACCTCCAGCAACACCACCACAGCCACCCAACATACAACAGCAGCCTGGAAGGAAGTGTGGAAAGAAGACGCAGGCTGTTGAAAGACCACATATGGGACATATATGTCATCTGCTGCTGCTCCCGATCTCTCGGAGTCCTGGACCGGATTGTACTCCCCATTAAATGGACTCCTCAGGTTACCAATTTTGTCTGTCATTTAATTTATGTCTGCCCTCAGGTACAAAGGCCTCGCCAATTCCAACTGTTTCTCCAACGTTGCCTTCCTCTTTATTTTATTAAGACCACATTTAATTTTTAATTTTTGTTTTACAAATACTTGGATATGTGTTTTATTTCAAAAAGGACAATTTGTTTGTGAGTAGGCAGATATATTTCAAAAATACAATGTCAAATTAACAAGGGTCACCAACATAGTTGTATCTCTTTGAGGTTAAAAAATACAAGATAATAATGGTGTTGTGGCAACTTGACACACAAAACCAGACAAAATATTAGGAAGATCACTATATAGAAAAAAAATAAAAATTATTCTGGAGATCTAGAGAAAATAAAAAAATATATATATTCTGGAGATCTACAGAAAAACATGCATTTTTTTACTTTAATTAATTTTTTTTAATAAAGCTTGCTGCATTTCCAATTACAGTGTTCGGCTGCCCATTTAATAGCCCTCATACGGGTATCATGAATAAAGCTAAAGAAAAGTTGTAGCATTTATTCATAAAAGAGCACATACGTGCAAATGAAAGTGTCATCAAAAGCTTTAGTTTGGTGACAAATGAACACATTTTGGTTAAAATAATGTTAATTAAATCCTGGCTCTGTCCCACCATGTCTTTTATTACTATACAGTATATTACTGTTTAACCACATAAAAACATCCTTACATACCCCCCCCCCCCCCCCCCCCCCTCCTTCCTTTCCTACATCATATTCAGCCTTCCATGATCAAAATGTGATAACCCTGGGGCCAGCAAAAAGTGCATGTCACTTCTGCACCTTGCACTGGCCTGGCTACTTGTACCACATGTACTTATGTGAAAGTATCACACAGATCTAATAAGAAGTTTAAGTTCAATACTCACTACTATATCACCAAAAACTGCATATATATTCTAATTGGTGTGGAATAGCATTATAGTCCCAGCAGACATATTCAGCATTTTTTTGACTTTTTTTGACTTATTCACAGTACTCCTTATTGTTTCAATATACATTCCATTTATATAATTTATGCTTAAAGCTGAGTTCTATCCAAAGGTGGAACTTCCGCTGATCTGCTTCCTCCCCTTCTCCGGTGCCACATTTGGCACCTTTCAGGGGGGAGAGGGGAATGGGTACCTGTTTTTGACAGGTAACCTTCCCCACTTCCGAGAGACGGCTCCACGGCGCCATCCCTCGGAAGTTCATAGTTACATTGTTACATAGTTACATAGTAAGGTTGAATAAAGACACCAGTCTATCCAGTTCAACCTGAGTGAGTGTGGGTGTGTGTCTACAATTGTCCCTAACCCTGTACATTGCACACTCACATCGGTCCGTACCCTCAATCCAAGGTCCCCATTCATATACCAAGGCCAATTTTGGACAGAAGCCAATTAACCTACCAGCATGTCTTTGGAGTGTGGGAGGAAACCGGAGTACCCGGAGGAAACCTACGCAGGCACAGGGAGAACATGCAAACTCCAACCAGGTAGTGTCGTGTCGGCCCCCCTTCCCCCACAGCCTGGCCAATTATAAAGCACAGCACGCTTCGCGCATGCGCAGTAGAGAACCGGCTATGAAACCAAAAAGCTTCACTGCTGGTTTCCCTGATGATAAATGGCGGCGGCAGCACCTGACAGCCGATCCGAAAATTGGCTGGGGTGCTGACATCGCAGGCTCCCTGGACAGGTAAGTGTCTATATAATAAAAGTTAGCAGCTACAGTATTTGTTGCCCCTGACTTAATTTTTTTTTAAGGGATTAGGTTTTTAGCACCATAATGATATGATTCACAACACTTTATCATTCACATTATTTATTATAATGTGTATTGTGTAAGCTTATATATTTGACACACATTATTGAAGGATTTTACCTAGTGATCCCACTGTAGTGGGGGAAGGTATTGTAATTTATTTCATCCACTTTGCGGAATCCTTTATTACATTACTATAATCCATCTCAGCATGGGGAAGTAGAAGGTGCACCAGTTGGGTAACTATGTTGCTGCATTGGAGCCAGGGAGCGCGAGGGGTGGCCCGGCCCTAATAAGGAGGTTGTCGAGGCAAAGAAAATATACAACTCTGTGAGCATAAGGATTTTGTTATCAGACCGGCTGATAAGAGGGGGGGGGGGGGGGGGGGTATTGTTGTGTTAGATAAGGAAGCATATATTGCTGAAATTACTAAGATTTTGAGTGATCAGGATATTTACATTTCTTTGAGGAAGGACCCAGGTTTGGCTTTCAAATATGAGTTAGAGAAATTGGTCAACAAGGATTACCAACAGGAAATTATCAATCAGAGGGAGAAACTATTTTTGGTTCCGTCTTTTCCTAGAACACCCATTATGTATTTCTTGCCCAAAGTTCATAAAAATCCAGTTTACCCCCTGGGTTGTCCTATAGTCAGTGGTATCAGATCTGTGATGTCTCGGGTGAGCAAATATATTGACACTTGCCTCCAACCCCTAATTAAAAATATACCTTCCTACATGTATTGTGTAAGCTTATATATTTGACACACATTATTGGAGGATTGCACATAGTAGTACGCCTTTCTTTTTACATTTTCCTTTTTTTGTTTTGGCAGTGCTACACCATATATATTTTAAGTTTATTACACTTAAAGTGGATGTAAACCTGAATTTTTTTATATTTTTTATGATGGCATAATGTAGAGTATAAGATTTCCTATCATTTGAGCCCAGTCTTGCCACAAAGAGTTAATCCAGCTCTGAGCAATCCTCTTTTATTGTTCAGTGAGACAAATCTTGACAAACAGAAAAACACTTTGTCAAATCCTCCCCCTTGCTGTGAGTGACAGGTAATTTACATATCTCATGCACTAGCCTAAGAGACATGCATTATTTTTTAATTCCCTCCCACTCCTTTCTTCTGCTGCTCTGCAAGGATTGGCTGTTCCACATCTCAGCATGATTTGGCATGCTGAAGTCATGTAGGGACTTTTCTGGGTTTTGACTGGATGTTAGTGATCATAGCAGAAGTTCAGTGTAAGAAATACACAGGAAAAAATGCATGTTGATAAGGGAGTGTAGAGGTGGGCGGGGAGTCTACTGAAATCACGACTCCACCCACTGAGCCCTGGAAAACAGATCCATCCACAAAATCTGCAGTTTTTGCAGGTCTCATAGCAGACAGAGGGGAGACATTTGACAGATAAGTATACATGCAGGAGGAATGAATATCCTTCTAGATAACCAATATTGCAGTAGTTTAGAAAGGATGAGAGTGGGTTTACATCCACTTTAACCACCTAGCAGGGTTTGTGTTCAGTGTTAGCAGCTGCCCATCCATTTATTTATTCATTTATTTATTTCATCCACTTTGCAAAATACTTTATTACAATACTATAATCCATCTCAGCATGGGGAAGTAGGAGGTGCACCAGTTGGGTAACTATATTGATGCATTGGGGCCTGGGAGTAGGAGTGGGGCCCGGCCCTAGAGGTTGTTGAGGCAAAAAAAAAGACAACTTTGTGAGCGTAAGGATCTCGTTATCAGACCGGCTGATAGGGGGGGTATTGTTGTGTTAGATAAGGAAGCATATATTACTGAAATGACTACGATTTTGAGTGATCGGGATACTTACATTCCTCTGAGAAGGGACCCAGGTTTGGCTTTCAAACATGAGTTAGAGAAATTGGTCAACAAGGATTACCAACAGGAAATTATCAGAGGGAGAAACTATTTTTGGTTCCATCTTTTCCTAGATGGGGGGGGGGGGAGATTCAGGAGGGCATACACAGATACATTGGGGGGGATTCAGGAGGGCATACACTGATACACTGGGGGGATTCAGGAGGGCATACACTGATACACTGGGGGGGGGGGGTTCAGGAGGGCATACACTGATACACTGGGGGGGATTCAGGAGGGCATACACTGATACACTGGGGGGGGGGGATTCAGGAGTGCATACACTGATACACTGGGGGGGATTCAGGAGGGCATACACTGATACATCCAAATTTCGTATTGTGGGGGGGATTCAGGAGTGCATCCATACTGATACATCTTTATTGGGGAATGTTATTTTGTATATAGAGTGGGGGGGGGTCATAAATGAACTGCACATTATTCAGGCAAACTCTGCAGGGCTGCATACACTGATACACTGGGGGGAGGTTGTCAGGAGCGGGCATACACTCACCTGTTCAGCTAGGGGATCCGGAAGCTGTTCATGGGGGGGGGGGCAGGTCATAATGCAGGGACTGACTACCTGTCAGCTAGCTGTCTCCCTCCTCTGATGATTGGACTGAAAGTGTCTAGAATATAGAGGTGGGGGGGGTAGATCAAAAGCTGTTGGGCCCCCTACTGCCTTGTTTTTATTTTTGTTTTTTTTGGGGGATGTTGTGGCACTTATTGCCCTTCTTATTCCTAAAAGTATAACCGCACCACTGCAGCTGCTGGTGTAGCACCTGCCACACAGCTTGCGTACTTCAAAGTCTTGCGGGACACGGCTGCTAACAGGAACTAAGTTCCTGTTGTGGAAAAAGTACAGGAACTCCGTTCCCATGCGTTCCTGCAGGACTTGAGCCCTGGTGCAACCTCTGTGAAAGATAGGATAGTGAAAAGTGTCTAGATCCTCCGTCAACTCAACAGACTGAAACCTACAAAAACGTTGGATTTTTCTTCTTACACCACCGGTAAGGCTTACACAATCAAACCCTTTATTACATGCAGCACCACACATGTGGTATACCTTCTTCAATGTCCGTACGGGCTGCAATATGTGGCTCAGACTACAGGGGCTCTTAATGTTAGACTTAACAAGCATGTTGCTAACATTAAAAAAGGATACAAGAATAATAGTGTCTCAAGGCACTATGATCTTGTACATAATAGAGATCCACGTGGTACCATTTTTGTGGGGATAGACCACTTTGTTACCAACTGGATAGATAGTCTTAAGGTGAGAGAACTCTCTAGAATGGAGACCAAGTGGATCTATATCCTTAAAAGCTACACTCCACATGACTTAAACGTGGATTGGGATGTTAATTGTTTCTTAAATAAATCCTAAGCCTGCCTTTTATTTGTTTATTTTTAAATAATAATTCCTTTAAAAAATATTTTTTTTTATAATTTTTTTGATTACCAAATAATAAATTTGTGTTAACTATGGTGCCAGCTATGCCCTGCTTTACCGTATTTTTCTAATACCCTACTTACTTATAGCATGGAGGTGCTATTCTGCACTCAGTGTGAAGTTTGGCTATACATTTTTGAACCGCAAGTTACATCCGTGAAAGCGAGGCTTGACTGGTTGCATTGGATATTTATTGCAATGACAGGAAGTGTTCCCCATGCCCCGGAAGAAGTCCATTTGTGACGAAACCGGTCGGGCAAGGATAAACAGACTTGTCATCGAGCTTGTTTGTATCGGTACCGATTGCTGCTGGTTTTAACTTTTGCCTGTACACTTTTGGATATGGGTAAGTGCAATAGATATTGGATAAATTCCCCGTAAGAACGTTTCTACACTATTGGAGCCCCTTTTTCTTTTATCTGGGTTACCGCTGAAATATCCAGATGGTCAGAGTTCAGTGTAGGAGGAATGGTGTGTGGGACGCACGCCATCTGCCATGTAGCTTCCGTGTATACATACCAGTGGTGAATATCCAAATGTTTATGTGACCTTCCATAATTAGAGGGTCCACACTCTGGGGTAATCTTCATGTTGGTGATTTCACAGGGTGGAGGATTCCTTTATGGATCTGTTTTCATAAACACTCTTGTGATGAGTGTCTCTCATCTGCCTTATTTCCATCTGGCCTTTTAATTCAGCCATTTTTGCTGCTGGTTGAACTTTATACTATTTTGGACTATTTATGTTTTTTATTCACTGAGTTTTTTGAGCGCAGCATATTTTCTTATTCAAAGAAAATATAGAAAGTCTCTGTGCATTCAAAGATAACAGAGATCTAGTACTACATAGTTAAAGATTTGAGGTTTAGAAGAGCTGACCTTAGAAACACAGAAGGTGTCTTAGAAATCTTGCTGTTTGTGGTGTCCCTACTCACAGCTCTCCCTCTTGCCTTCTCCCTGTCTGTGATAGATTTATAGCCTTCAGAGCTTCTTGTCATCTCGCGACAGCTCTCTAAAATTACCCTGTATTACTAACAGTCTTCTTGAGGCTCTAAAAACAGTTGAAATGTCTCCTCAGCTAAAAACTGACAAGAGAGCTAAGATTTGTATTTTTGCAAAAAAGTCACAATTGAACAACTTTTTACCACTTCAATACAGGGCCCTTCCTGCCCAGGCCAATTTTCAGCTTTCAGCGCTGTCGCATTTTGAATGACAATTGTGCGGTCATGCAACACTGTACCCCAACAACATTTTTATAATTTTTCCCCCCACCAACAGGGGCGGATCCAGAGTCTAGTCTCGGGAGGGGCACTGCCAGAAAATAAGGTGTTGCTTACGGAACTGAATTTAATGTATAATACCGTGTAATACAGTGTACAGAGGTAAGTAGTATGTAAGGTAGTATACAGAGGTCAGTAGTAGGAAGGGTAGTGTACAGAGGTCAGTAGTATGTAGGGTGTGCAGGGAACAGTAGGGCAGCTGGGGGGGGGGGTCGGGAGGGCATACACTAGGGGGGGATTGGGGGGGCATTCACTAGGGGGGAATTGGGAGGGCATACACTGGGGGGGATCAGGAGAGCATACACTGGGGGGGGGGGGAGAGTCAGGAGGGCATACACTGGGGGGGGGGTCAGGAGGGCATACATTGATACACTGGGGGGGGGATTCAGGAGGGAATACACAGATACACTGGGGAAGATTCAGGAAGGCATACACAGATACACTGGGGGGGGGGATCAGGAAGGCATACACAGATATACTGGGGGGGATTCAGGAGGGAATACACTGGGGGGGATCATGAGGGAATACACTCATACACTGGTGGGGGGATCAGTAGGGCATACACTGATACACTGGTGGGGGATTCAGGAGGGAATACACAGATACACTGGGGGGGGGGGACAGGAGGCATACGCTGGGGGGGGGGGTCAAGAGGGCATACACTGATACACTGGGGGGATTCAGGAGGGCATACACAGATACACTGGGGGGGGGGGGGGTTCAGGAGGGCATACACAGATACATTGGGGGGGGATTCAGGAGAGCATACACTGATACACTGGGGGGGGGGGATTCAGGAGGGCATGCACTGATACACTGGGGGGGACTTCAGGAGGGCATACACTGATACATTGGGGGGGATTCAGGAGGGCATACACTGATACACTGGGGGGATTCAGGAGGGCATTCAGGAGGGCATGCACTGATACACTGGGGGGGATTCAGGAGGGCATACACTGATACACTGGGGGGGGGGGTTCAGGAGTGCATACACTGATACACTGGGGGGGATTCAGGAGGGCATACACTGATACACTGGGGGGGATTCAGGAGTGCATACACTGATACACTGGGGGGGATTCAGGAGGGCATACACTGATACACCGGGGGGGATTCAGGAGGGCATACACTGATACACGGGGGGGGGATTCAGGAGGGCATACACTGATACACTGGGGGGGAGGTTGTCAGGAGGGCATACACTGGGGGCAGTCATAATCTTTTAATGAGTTAAATTTTTCACTTGTCATGAAAATAGATGAGGCTCTCATTTGTCATCTAACAGCACCTCTATGATAAGCTGCAGTAACTCAGCATAGAGGTGCCTTTAAACAAACCCACAATGTAGTGCTGGCAGCCAAGCTCACCTCCAGGAACTTTCACATGGATCTCTCTGCTCAGCAGCTGCACACATCTCCCTCTTCCAGACAAGCGTGATCTGGGGGAAAAGACACACCCCCATCCCGCCCACTCAAGCAACAGCCTGCAGGAGAGAGGCTGAAAAACTTCAGGGGGAGGTACAGGGGGCGGAGAGTGCAGTCCCGAGGGTTCAGAACAGCAATTCATGCTGAGAAGGGCTGCTAGTTGTTCAGCCCATCCTCTGGCCGGGTAACCAGAGCAGATTTGGTTACCTGGGGCACGCTCAGCCTCAGTCTTTAATGTTTTCTCGGGGGGTGCAATTGCCCCGTTGCCCCCCCTGGATCCGCCCCCTGCCCACAAATAGCGCTTTCTTTGGTGGTATTTGATCACCACTGGGTTTTTTATTTTTTGCTAAACAAATAAAAAAAGACCACAAATTTTGAATAAAATTTTTTTTTCTTTGTTTCTGTAATAACATTTTGTAAATAAGTATGTTTTTTTCCTTCACTGATGTGCGCTGATGTGTCTGCACTGATGGGCACTGATAAGGCGACACTGATGGGCACTGATGAGGTGGCATTGATGAGGTGGCACTGATGGGTACTGATGATGAGGCACTAATATGCAGCACTGATGGGCACTAATATGCAGCACTAATGGGCACTGATAGGTGGCACTGATTTGCAGCATCGATGGGCACTTCTAGGTGGCACTGATGGGCACTCATAAGTGGCACTGATGGGCACTGATAGGAGGCACTGATGGGCACTAAAAGGGGGCACTGATGGGTGGCACTGATGGGCGGCACTAATGGGCATTGATAGATGGCACTGATAGGCAGCACTGATGAAGAAGCACTGACATGCATTACTGATGGGCACTGATTGTAATCTCTTATGGGCACTAATTGTCATCATTGATGGGCACTGATATGTATCCCTGGTGGGCACGGGTGGGCATCCCTGATGGGCTCTAGTGGGCATCCCTGGTGGGTCTGAACTGATAATCAATGCGCTGATTATCAGCACAGACCCCCCGTCAGGAGAGCCGCTGATCGGCTCTCCTCTACCCGCGTCTTGTCAGCACGAATAGAGGAAATGACGATAAATGGCACTTCCTGGTTATGATGTGACCAGCTGTGATTAGACACAGCTGATCACATGGTTAAGAACCTACGTCATAGGCTCTTTAACAGGATTGAAGATGCGATGTGTCAGAGCGACACACCACAGATCGCGGGTGCATGTGAGCCCCCTGGATAGACCTCTCTCACTAGGCCTTGCAGCCGGTAGGATGCTCGGTAAAGTCTCTGCCACAGACTTGTAGGTTAACTTTTAGATTCACTGAGGGACTTGATGAATTTTAAAGAACTAACATACGGTACCAGTTTCTCTCAGCCGACCCTGCAATACCATATGAATGTTGATCCAGGTTGCGTCCTTCAACTAAGTCTCCAGGATCCTTCAGAGAAGCCAGCCTTGCGCACGGCCTTCTCCTCAATGGGTTCTCCCCTGGGGCACTTCAGTTGCTGGGCCTCTCCTTTCACTTGAGATGGCACCAGACCTTCCTTGGATCAGTAGGCTCTGAACTTCAGTCAGGCCTGTCCCTTCAGTTGCGTTGCCTCGGGCTAGCCAGCCCCTAGACACAGGTTCTGCACCCCAGGCCAAGAGGGCCATAGGGCTGGGTCAGGAGGACCACCAGAACCAAATAGACAGAAAAAAATCCCCTGCCAACATGGCGTTGGTACCTTAAATACCACCCCCCAGAATTCACAGCAGGAGAACACTCCCACTGGGCTGGTTCCGAGAGATAAGTGGCATTCAATGTGCCCAGCTAGACTGCGTTTGACAGCGACACCTGTGGTCAAGGCGAACCCAGTGCAACCCAGCTGGACTGGTACTGAAACCAGAAATTTAGCAAAATTACCCTGAAACCCAACTGTGGCTTCAGGCAACTTAATTTTCAAAAACAATACCGCCTGCTCGTCAGGAGCCAGCGCTACATACTCCCCCTTCCATTTAGACGATGTCCTCATCTTCTGGGAAGAAAAAAGTAAAGACTTTCAGTCCCGAAAGTCAGGTACCTGAACTCAATATTTGGATAAGGGAAGGAAAGGGAAGAGCACAAAATATGTTGAATAGTTGACATAGGGAAAGTCACATTACACACAAACCCCAATATCTGACTATCTACACCACCCACTCTCCGGTAGCTTGACAGACGATCTCAGCGATTCCTGAAACAAAACACACAAACACGAAAAACAAACATATCAAATGTTATAGGAGACAAAATTCCATCTCCAGCAGGAAATTAAACTTTCTCTCCCGTGTATTCGGCCTATATGTCTACTGTGCAAATGTCTAACTTTTGGTGCAAACCCTCACCATCTAGTGGTAAGAGCGATGAACTTCAAGTCCTGCATACAAGTGCTGTAGCCTGTAGTTTACCTTGACACAGATCTTTCCTTTTAAAAACCTAACACTAACTAGCTAGCCCCACAGTCCTTGTACTTTATTTTTCTCTCAAGCAGAAGCAACACAGTCTCTTTGGTAATTCTTTTTACCAATAAAACCGGGGATCTGTCAAGAAAGGCGTCCAGGATCTTTGTCTGCCAGCAGGAGAATCGGCTATGGCATATCCAGCAGAAGAGCCGCTCAGCGCGGGCACACGGGAGCGCGCACGGGCGCGCGGGAGCGCGCGCGCACGCACGGGAGCGCGCACGCTGTTTGATCCCGTTTTGGTGCCAGGAGCGCTATTTAAGGAAGTTCCTGTCCATGCTATCTTGCTGTCCGGTCTACAGCGTTCCCGTGACCCCCAGCTACCAGCTATCTGTATACTACCTGACTTCTGATACCCGATTCCAGTACCCGGCTTGTTCCTGACCTTCCATACCTGCTGCCTGTCTTCGATCCCGGATTGTCCTGACATCTCTTCTGCCTGTTCCTTGGTACCTTGCTGTCCGCCTGTTAACGACCCGGCCTGCTTCACGACTACGCCTTGCCTGCTGATTTTGTACCGCACCTGCCTGCCTGTGTTTGACCCGGCCTGTCTGTGACCTGCTTCCGTTCCGGACTCCAGTCTCTCCGGCTATCCGCAAGTTCCATCTGCCTGCCTGCTACTACAGGGTCCAGCCCTAGTCTTCTACTGGTCGTCCTACAGCATTCCAGACGTCCGGACCGGCACTACATCTGCAACCTGCCAGGCACTTGTGCCCCTTTGTGCTTCCGAGCCCCTGTCTACTCTACCAGGGGTTCCCAAGCCGGAGGTATACGAGACGCCGCTCCCTGCATCCGTGGGCTCAACCACCAGGTACGTGACAGTACCGGACAGCCATGTCCGAGCCCACGCAGGGAGCTGCTCCAATAGAAGATCTGTGTCGCCACCTGGCTGGCCTAACCCAGGCAGTGAAGAGTCTTCAGGAGGGCTATACCCGGCTCGAGGAACGTGTTCAGGTTCTATCCACGGTTACGTCACCTTCACCTGGGACTTCTGCTGCTCCTTCAGTAGTGATGATGCCACCTGAACCCAAGGTTCCCACTCCTGAGCGGTTTTCTGGGGACCGTAGTAAATTTCAAGCTTTCCACAATGCTTGTGAACTTTTCTTTGCCCTGCAGCCTAGGACTTTCTCGCTTGACTCCACCAAAGTAGGCTTTGTCATTTCTCTGCTGTCAGGAGATCCACAAGCTTGGGCCCATCGGCTTTTGGAACAAAAGGATGCCGCTCTTGAAAACTTAAATTCCTTTTTTCATGCCATGTCTCAGCTTTACGAAGACCCGCAACTAACAGCAACCGCAGAAACAGCCCTGCACTCTCTGCAGCAAGGCCGCAGACCGGCGGAAGACTATGCGTCTGAATTCAGGCGCTGGAGTTCCGATACCAACTGGAACGACTCCGCTCTGCGGTACCAGTTCCGCACGGGTCTCTCTGAGTCACTGAAAGATGAACTGGCCCGAGTGGAGACACCAGAGACTTTAGACGCACTCATTAATCTGTCCATACAGATTGCCAGGCGATTACGACAACGGAGGTCTGAACATGCCGCCGGTCCTTCCAGACCAATCTGGATGCTTCCCCGTGTACCCAGTCCGCCTCAACCGAATCCCCGAGCTCCCGTGACCTATACTTCTGATGCTCCGGAACCCATGCAGTTAGGCTTACTGCGCCCTTCTCTGACACCTGAAGAGCGGCAACGCAGGCGATCCAATAACCTGTGCCTCTACTGTGGCGAATCGGGACATTATGTCAGATCCTGTCCTGCTAAGCTCCGTAAGTCCTGCACTACCTCTTTTGCTCTTACTCCCACTTTGCCGAATAATACGTCTCACCTGGCTGTCTCCGTTCTTTTTCAGCTCCCAGGAGGGAATATCCGGGTA
This sequence comes from Lithobates sylvaticus, assembly GCA_028564925.1. Classification (NCBI taxonomy): domain Eukaryota; kingdom Metazoa; phylum Chordata; class Amphibia; order Anura; family Ranidae; genus Lithobates; species Lithobates sylvaticus. The sequence goes on from CM053028.1 coordinate 470,137,129, forward strand.
ACCGCTATCATTGATTCTGGAGCCTGCAGCGGTTTCATGGACTTAGCTTTCGCCACCCGGCATCATGTGCCCCTGCAACCAAAGGCAAAGGGCCTCTCCGTACATCTGGCTGACGGCTCGGCTCTTAAATCTGGACCTGTCACACAAGAGACTGTGCCAATATTCACCACCATTGCCGGAAACCACCAAGAACTATTATGCCTGAACATCATCCAATCCCCTCTGTTTCCCGTTATTCTAGGCATGCCCTGGCTGAGGGCTCATAACCCGTTAATTGATTGGACCACTGGGGAGATCAGCTTCCCCTCCTCCTATTGTCACCAATATTGCCTGCCAGAGACGGCTCAAGTATCTTTCCCCCTACTCTGCATGGAAGCTGATAAAGAGACTCGTCAAGCCGTACCTGAAGTCTATCATGGGTTCTTAGACGTCTTCAGCAAGAAGGGCGCAGACACCCTTCCTCCTCACAGGCCATATGACTGCCCGATTGAGATCCTTCCTGGTGCAGAAGTTCCATTTGGAAGAATCTTCCCCTTAACAGAACTTGAACTTGGGACTTTGAAGGCCTATATTGATGATAACTTAGAGAAGGGGTTCATCCGGCCCTCCACTTCCCCAGCAGGGGCAGGAATTTTCTTCGTGGAGAAAAAAGACCACTCCCTACGCCCCTGCGTAGACTACAGGGAACTTAACAAGGTTACCATCAAAAATCGGTACCCCCTTCCCTTGGTACCTGAATTATTCCAAAGATTGGGGTCTGCAGCGACATTTACAAAACTGGATCTTCGCGGGGCATACAACCTTATCCGCATCTGGAGTGGCGACGAGTGGAAGACTGCCTTTCGCACCCGGTTCGGGCATTTTGAATATTTAGTTATGCCGTTCGGACTCTGCAACGCCCCTGCTACGTTCCAGCATTTTGTGAACGATATCTTCAGAGACTACCTCGACCTATTCGTCATAGTGTATTTGGATGACATTCTGATCTTTTCACCTTCCCTGACAGAGCATCGCGAACACGTTAAAAAGGTACTAACCAGACTTTGACGCCGCGGCTTGTATGCGAAACCGGAGAAATGTGTGTTCGAACAACAGAGCATCCAGTTCCTAGGACTGATTATTTCGGTGGAAGGTATCAAGATGGACCCACAGAAGGTTTCCGCCATCCTGGATTGGCCAGCCCCTACTGACAAGAAAGGTGTTCAACGCTTTGTGGGATTCGCGAATTTCTACCGGAAATTCATCAGAGGATTCTCAACTATCATCTCGCCCATCACAAGTCTAACTAAACAGAACACTAAGTTCTCTTGGTCTCCCGAAGCGCAGGCGGCCTTTACAACTTTGAAAGAACGATTCACGTCGGCAGCAGTTCTAAAGCATCCTGACCCGGCGTTACCGTACATACTTGAGGTTGATGCCTCAGAAGTTGCAGTCGGGGCAGTGTTATCTCAGAGACAAGGGCCTAAAGCTCTGTTGCACCCAGTTGCATTCTTCTCCCGCAAACTATCTGAGGCAGAACGAAATTATGACGTGGGAGATCGAGAACTATTGGCCATCAAAGCCGCCCTTGAAGAGTGGCGATACCTTTTGGAAGGAGCGACACATCCGATTCTTGTGTATACGGATCACAAGAATCTCGAATATTTAAAAACCGCTAAGAGACTGAGACCACGCCAGGCCAGGTGGGCACTTTTCTTTACACGATTCTCCCTCCACATAACCTACAGGCCCGGGTCAAAGAACACCAAGCCAGACGCCCGTTCTAGGATGTTCAGCGAACCTGAAACTTCTGCTCCAGACACCATCTTGTCTTCTGAAAGTTTCCTGTTGCTCCAAGAAGATTTGCTGGCCCAGATAAAACGGGCTTCCGTGGGAATTTCTCCTCCACCTGATACCACCCTACAAACCAGAGACGATCTGCTATGGTACAGGGAAAAGATCTTCGTACCTCAGGAGGTACGAGTGGCTGTTCTGAACTTCTGTCATGATCATGAGTTGGCTGGTCATTTTGGGGTGCACAAGACATCTGAATTGCTCCAACGCATGTTTTGGTGGCCGCAGCTAACAAAGGACTGTAGGGATTATGTGGAATCATGCTCCGTCTGTATCCAGAACAAGGGCAGCAAATCAAAAGCTTGGGGTCTGTTGAAACCACTACCTGTCCCGGAGAGACCATGGAGGATGATCTCCATGGATTTTATTGTTGAACTGCCTCCCTCGGAAGATCACTCTACCATCTTCGTAGTGGTGGATAGGCTCTCTAAGATGGCCCACTTCCTTCCCATGAAGGGTACTCCCTCTGCGGCCGAAACCGCGAGAATTTTCATCAAGGAGATCGTAAGACTTCATGGCGTTCCGGCAAACATAACCTCAGATCGAGGGGTACAATTCACCTCAAAGTTTTGGAGGGCATTATGTGGTGCTCTGAAGATCAATCTGTCCTTTTCTTCGGCTTACCACCCTCAAACAAACGGCCAGTCAGAAAGGACGAATCAAACACTGGAGCAGTATCTACGTTGCTTTTCATCATTCTCACAAGATGATTGGGTTCCTCTATTACCGCTGGCCGAATTTGCCTATAACAATTCAGTTCATTCTGCTACAAAACTTCGCAAATTATGGATTTCACCCTTTATTTCTATCAAACAGTATACCGGAATGTTCTGTACCTGCTGCTCAGGAAACTCTGAATTTTTTTAGTACCAATAATAAATTACTCCAGGAGACAATGACAAGAACTCAGGAATACTACAAGGAGGTCTTTGACAGGAAGAGAAGGGGAGAACTTAATTTGAAACCCGGAGATCAAGTCTGGCTGTCTACACTAAACTTGAAGTTGGCATGTCCCTCTAAAAAGCTTGGCCCTAAGTTTGTGGGTCCTTTCCCTGTGGAAAAGAAAATCAATAGTGTAACTTATAAATTAAAACTACCCGAGTCATTCCGGATCCATCCAGTCTTCCATGTAGCTCTGCTCAAGCCTACTGTTCCGGATCCTTTTGTTGGCCGAAATACGGGGCCTCCTGAACCGGTGCTCATTGATGGAGAAATGGAGTTCGAGGTTGAGTCAATCCTGGATTGTAGGAGGAGATATGGGCGTGTTCAGTACCTGGTGAAGTGGAAGGGGTACGGCCCGGAAGAAAATTTGTGGGAACCGGAATCCAACATCCACGCAAAGAGGCTGATCCGGGCATTTAATAATGCACATCCAAGTAAGATGGTTCAGTTGGGCATCCGGAGGCTGCCCCTTAGGGGGGGGCAATGTCAAGAAAGGCGTCCAGGATCTTTGTCTGCCAGCAGGATGCTATGGCATATCCAGCAGAAGAGCCGCTCAGCGTGTGCGCGGGCGCACGGGAGCGTGCGCGCACGCTGTTTGAGCCCGTTTTGGCGCTATTTAAGGAAGTTCCTGTCCATGCTATCTTGCTGTCCGGTCTACAGCGTTCCCGTGACCCCCAGCTACCAGCTATCTGTATACTACCTGACTTCTGATACCCGATTCCAGTACCCGGCTTGTTCCTGACCTTCCATACCTGCTGCCTGTCTTCGATCCCGGATTGTCCTGACATCTCTTCTGCCTGTTCCTTGGTACCTTGCTGTCCGCCTGTTAACGACCCAGCCTGCTTCACGACTACGCCTTGCCTGCTGATTTTGTACCGCACCTGCCTGCCTGTGTTTGACCCGGCCTGTCTGTGACCTGCTTCCGTTCCGGACTCCAGTCTCTCCGGCTATCCGCAAGTTCCATCTGCCTGCCTGCTACTACAGGGTCCAGCCCTAGTCTTCTACTGGTCGTCCTACAGCATTCCAGACGTCCGGACCGGCACTACATCTGCAACCTGCCAGGCACTTGTGCCCCTTTGTGCTTCCGAGTTCCTGTCTACTCTACCAGGGGTTCCCAAGCCGGAGGTATACGAGACGCCGCTCCCTGCATCCGTGGGCTCAACCACCAGGTACGTGACAGTACCGGCAATGTTAATGTCTTCCTCTTGGCATCCACGGTGGTAATGAAGTAGATTACATTGTCCTTTCCCGGCCGGCAAATTACAACTTTGTAGGAGTATACTGTATGTGTCTCCCAAAGCTCCAGTGCTGAACACACACGGTAAAGCGTTCATACATGCTTGGGGAACATCCTTGTTTCCTAAAAGGCTTTGGTACCTTTAGATAGCCCCATACATCACTGGCACTTCTCCCTATTTTGCTCTATCTCTTGCATGATCTCTCTGGGAACATAGGGAAACTCCAGACCATACTCCGTAGCCACCCGCTTGTTCAGCAGCCGTTGGGACCGTGCAAGCCTAGGCAGGGCTCGGGCACTTCCATCCCTGGGAGGCACACAGGAGTTTGGTGATTTTTGTATCATGGCAAACACAGGCAATCTCTTGGATCCGGACACAGTGGTATTTTTAGGTACAATCTCATCAACAGTTGTAGGGGTTCCCGCCCGAGGCGATGCACTCCCCGAATTTAAAGCTAGCCAGCCAGACACATTGCAAGTTGCAGCCACATCATCTGCATTGGCCCACAACATTTCTTGTGACAAAGTTTAAAATAAATCCCCTGATAGACAGACAGGGAATCTATTTCTGAGTCCCGCAACTCTTCTGCTGGCAAGTATCTGCTTACAGTCCCGCTCATGACATTTACCCCAGAGCTCTCACCTGTATCTGCAGTGGATTCCCTGGGAGCGATCACTTTCCCCCGATCCGATCCAGGCAAGGTCTGGGGTAGGCCTCGACCGCCGGCCGCAGGAGGCTTTCACATACCCTACTTTTTTTTGTGCAGGGGTAAGGATTTTTGCAGTGGTGGACGAAGCAGTGTCCATGACATCCAGAGTGGCTCCTCCTGTGGTAACAACAGCACCATCTCCATCTGGAACACTAGCTGTAGCAGTAGTAGTAGTTGGTCTACAAGATGCAGGCCTCGCCATAGGTGCATATGCAGCAGACTCCCCGGTAGCGATGCCCGCGGCCCAGTCGAGGTTGCACGGTGGGTTGCTCCACTGTGAACAAATATTCTATTCACTGTAGGCATCTAACAAATGGCCGGAGACTTGCGACCAGTCCCTCGCATTTGTTACAGAGCATTCCCAGGGCCTCGACATCTCCCGTCGTATACAGGACAAAACGCCCCTTCGGTCTTAGGCGAATTCCTGTGTCTGTGAGTAAAGTCCCAGGTAGTCTCACACTTGTGACATTCCCCACTGAAAACATTCTGGGTCCCATCATGGACGGTGTTCCTGGCATCCGGAACATTTTTTTTTCTTAGCGAGAAAACAACACAGTCTCTTCCTTCCTCTCCTTCAACACACTCACGCGGTGCCTAGTGCAGGAAAAGAGCAGGCAAGACTCCTCCCACCGGTTCCTCTGGTCACGCAACTCGCAGGCTTTTCTCAACTCCACCCACAGTCTACGCGTCAGGCAGTGGCCCACAATCAACCCCTGTAAAATATGGTGCAGTCCAAAAAAAAACCTCTACCATGTAGATTCCACACAAACAGTTCACTTTAGTTGCGAGAGGTAACGGCAAATCCCGGACTCGAGCCCCCACATGTAGCACTGACCCCCGAAGGAGCTGCTGGTTTTATTTGGGCTTATCTTTACCTCACTCACTTGCTTCTCCATTTTGGAGATACCGTGGAAAGTGGCCCAAAGAAATGTTGAGACTGACACTGAATCCTCTTTTTGGGTATTTATTTAGAAAATAAAACAAAGTCTCGTAATGAAGGGTAGAGGGTTAGGGGTGAGTTCAGGTACTTATGATTGCAGGGTGAAGATCCTAGAAGAATCCAGAGAATCCGGTAGGATTCTTGGTAAAGTCTCTGCCACAGACTTGTAGGTTAGCTTTTAGCTTCACTGAGGGATTTGATGAACTTTAAAGAACTAACATACAGTACCAGTTTCTCTCAGCCGACCTGGCGATACCATATGAATGTTGATCCAGGTTGCATCCTTCAACTAAGTCTCCAGGCTCCTTCAGAGAAGCCAGCCTCGTGCACAGCCTTCTCCTGAACGGGTCCTCCCCTGGGGCACTTCAGTTGCTGGGCCTCTCCTTTCACTTGAGATGGCAATGGACCTTCCTTGGATCAGTAGGCTCTGAACTTCAGTCAGGCCTGTCCCTTCAGTTGCGTTGCCTTGGGCAAGCCAGCCCAGAGACACAAGATGCATGGTTCCGCACCCCAGGCCAGGAGGGCCATAGGGCTGGGTCAGGAGGATCGCCAGAACCAAATAGACAGAAAAAAATCCCCCGCCAACATGCCGTTGGTACCTTAAATACCACCCCCCAGAATTCACAGCAGGAGAACACTCCCACTGGGCTGGTTCCGAGAGATAAGTGGCATTCAATGCACCCAGCTAAACTGCATTTCTACCCTTGCCGGCGGTGACAGCGACACCTGCGGTCAAGGCGAACCCAGTACAACCCAGCTGGACTGGTACTGAAACAGAAATTTAGCAAAATTACCATGAAACCCAACTGTGTCTTCAGGCAACCTAATTTTCAAAAACAATAGCGCCTGCTCGTCAGGAGCCAGCGCTACACAAGTAAATAGATACCTAACATGTTACGTTTTAAAATTGCGAATACTCGTTGTATGACGACATACTATGGTACTTAAAAATCCCCATTGGCGACGCCCTTACAGGTTACCTGTTTTAAGTTACAGAAGAGGTATAGCACTAAAATTATTGTGCTTGATCTAACCTTTGCGACGATACCCCACATGTGTGGTGCGAATACCGTTTACATATGCGTGCACAATTTACGTATGCATTCACTGGGATGAGGCGCTTTAAAAAAAAAAAATATATATATATATCATATTTATTTTGCTTTTTATTTTTACACTGTCTATTTCATTTTCTTTTTGATCACTTTTATTCCTATTACAAGGAATGTAAACATCTCTTTAAAGATAGGGTCAAAAAGACCCTACATCTCTTCTTTACCTTTAAAAGCAAAAGATAAAAAATATTTTTTTTTGATCTTTTGCTTTAAAAAACAAAACAAAAAAATCAGTTTACTTCCAGCCTGGAACAGAAGTGAAATTGTGATGTTATTCCAGTCCTCCAAGGCCAGTAAGGCGATCAAAGTGGATGTTTGATCGCCTCTGTGCCCAGCCGGCCGTACAGTCAGATCATTGCTTGGGCGAAGCGGTGAGAGGCAGGGGGACGTCCATGAAAGCGTTCCAGCTGCTCGCCCAAACAACGATCTGACAGTGAGGCCAGCTATAAATCACGTGATACCTAATAGTGTGCACACCCGGGGGTCAGAAAATATATCCTCTACCATACATGGCAATGATTTACTAATCAATATTGAAACCCCTCTAGAAAGCGTGGAGTATGTAGCATGATATGCATTCTTTACCCAGGGCCTCTTAAGGGCCAGAAGCTTACTCCCTGTTAAATGAGTTTCTTGAAGTAACACTATCTGTGGAAGATAACTTTTCAGATATCTAAATAACAATGCTCTTTTAAATTTGGAATTGAGACCCCGGACATTCCATGACAAAATAGAAAAACACTCATCTAAAAGATATAAAATATGAAGCCTAAATCTCAAAAACTGCAAACCTTTGAAAAAACAGATTTCGGAAAAAAAAAGAAACACAATGTGTATGAACAAATAACAAAAACACACAACCCGGGCGTAAAAACGCTCTTCCTGCCTTTCTCCAACGCCATCCCAAAGAAAAACAGGATGGCATTGAGAAGGCTTTATCCCCAAAAAATATAGAAAAAAAGAAATAGGCAACTATATCTACTTGACCTATAAACTAAAACAATAAACACAACCCCCCCCTAAAAAAACAAAATGGGGGATGGGGAGGGAAAATGGAAAAGGGGAGAGGAAAGGAGGAAAAGGGACAAGGGGAAAAGGAGAGGAGGAAAAAGGGAAAAAAAAAGAGGGGGGGAGGGGGAGAGAAGAAGGGAGAAGGCTGTAGTTGGTACTAAGAGATCCAAAATAGCGCATGTTAGAGCTCCTAATACAAAATAATACATCACTTAACATCCATGTAGCCAGACGGAGGCCTCATCCGAAGTATCAAAAAAAAATGTTTTCCGTTATCTATGATACGTAGTCTGCTGGGAAACAGAAGGCTGTATTGTATGTTCTTCTCTCGCAATCTTCTACGAATCTCTGTGTAGGCTTTACGACGTTGCTGAACTTATCTGCTGCTGAAATATCCGGAAAAATGTAATAATCCGGAAAATGTGAGAATAATCCGGAAAAAATAATAACTTAGTATTTTCAAAAGGTATATCTTGTTTAGCCCTGGCAGCTGAGAGAACCCTGTCTCTGTCTTAATAATAGTTTTTCTTCTGATCTATTCTGACATCTCAGTTCTTAAAGGGAACAAGGAGGAGGATTACAGAGGAGCCTTTGTAATAATCCGGAAAAATGTGAGAATAATCCGGAAAAAATAATAACTTAGTATTTTCAAAAGGTATATCTTGTTTAGCCCTGGCAGCTGAGAGAACCCTGTCTCTCTCTTAATAATTCAATAATCGTAGCAGAAAAGGCCCCAGGTTTAGATGATTTTAGTGGGACCCTATGTGCCCGCTCCACCACAAAGGTGGGTGATGTACTACTCAGGCCCAAAACTGAGATTAATAATTGCTCAGCAAATTCAGTAGGTTTTATTCCCTTCTGCCCTTTCTGATAGACCCAAGATCCGGACATTATTTCTTCTAAGATGATTTTCGATATCATTGGCTCGCGCCTGCAACCGTTTAACCTGTAGCTGTAAAGTTTGAAGTTCTCTAGAGTCCGATTTAGTAGAGTCTTCTAATGTGGAGACCCTATTTTCCACTTCAGAGACCCTATCTTTAAATCCATCCAGATCCTGACGGATCTGGGTGACATCTACAGCTTTAAGATTCATTTGCCCCTTAAGGGTCTCTTTACACTCCATGATAGCCGCAAAAATAGCCGCGGCTGACGAAGAATACTCCACAGATGATTGTAAAGCATCAGCCATATCTGCTTTTGTTTTTACTGTCTTTGCTTTCTTTATTCATAGAAAAAATATCTGCTGCTGAAATATCTGCTATGGATATTGACTCTACTGTTGATTTATTTAGTGTCGCAGAGCGAGTCTGAGGTTGAGACATCTATCCCCTGAAAAAAAAAAGGAATGATTTAATGGTGATTGGCTCTATTGGCACTGTGGATATGTACATAGGCAAAAAAAAAAAAAACTAGGAGCCATAAACCATGAACCCACAACAGAACAGTATCGAACAACATGCAGCATACAGCGTGCAGCAAAAAGGAGTAAATTAGTACATTAGTGTAATCATTCTGTAGTTTTTCTTCTGATCTATTCTGACATCTCAGTTCTTAAAGGGAACAAGGAGGAGGATTACAGAGGAGCCTTTCTGTGCACCCCTATGTGGGGAAAGCGTGTTTAGCCAGGAATTACCAGGTCAAAAGTAGAGGTGAGCGCATACTTGAGGTGGGAGTCACTTTTATGTTTCATAAAGGATTGGCATGGAATGTGAAGCACTATGAATAAACGTTTCACAATTGCATGAGCAAAGGACATTTAGATACTTTTGCACAATATTTTACAAGGGGCAGTGACACATGAAGAATTGTGTGTGTAATTGGAGCACTATATGAAAACTGTGATTCACATTTATGTATTGGATGTTGAGTATTTATTTATAGTATTTATTTGTAACATAGAAAGGGGTGTTGGTGCAACAGGAATTTTTATAGTATAATAGTAGTTTAATAGTAGGGGGTGTGGGAACACAATTATACTGTGTGCAGCCACCCATTAGTTACATTGGTTGAGGATATAAATACACACGTTGATGGTCAGGTAGAGCAGGATAGAATGTTCGCTATTGTAATAGAACTCACTGAATGTCAGAAATGTGCAGTTTATGAGTCAATCACCATAGTGTTAGCAGCTTGTAACTTGCTCTCCTGCAATCATTTGTTAAATAGAAGAACAGTAAGCAATGATAATAATCTAGGTGCCATTTAATCATTTCAGAACAGCTTCATTGGTAAGGGGGAGGTAGGTGCGATGGGGGCAGGTGAGATTATGATGCATCCCAGGTGGACTTGTGCCCTCGACAGATTCCTCTTCACCACGGCTTTAGTTATGCATTTGATAAAATAACAAGAAAACTGTGAGTAGAAATCAATACAAGTAAGCTAACAATTGCATAATGAATTAGATGCACTCACAAGGCATTTCATTATTTTCTAAAGCAGGTTGAAGCACCATGTTCCATATGCAATAGGTGGCAGCATTTGCTCACTTCAAAGCAAGACACATTAAAGATAAGTACATTCACTCCATTTAAAAGTTGGCCTAAAGCTGTACACTCTAACTGCGCCATATGGCTGAGTCTTTAACCTACAGAAGAATAATAGCGGAGGAAAATGTTTGTCATCTTAACATTAAAAATAAGTAAGACGGAATAGTGCATATACTATTGCAAAATATTATACAATTAAAGGGAAACAGATGTTGTAGAAAAACAATATTTGCTTGAATTCAAGTTGATTTCACAGTAAACAGAAATGTTTGTAAATGAAAAATAATTTTGCCCTTAGCAGATGTTTGTTGTTTTTTTGTTTTTTTATCATTTCAGGATGTACAGTTTTTAAGTGTGTAAAAGATTCCTTATAAAAGTTTATGAACATGGCTGTGAACAGGTCACAGATAAGACCTCTTGTAATGCTTGAGATTAATTTAATGCAAATGCTGCCACTGTAAAACTACTGGATAGCTGGCCAGATGGTTTACTGGTTGTTGTCCAGTAAATCTTATTATGACAAGCAGACTGTGTCATTTAAAGGAAAAAGTTCCCTGAGAAAGATATACTTAAGGCAATGATTTGGACAGGCATGTTAATGTGAAGCGTGATTTAAAAAAAAAAAACAATATCAATGGAAACAACACCACCATAATAACACCAAAATGCTGTCCTTCGGTTTGATAACACCATAATGTTTGTGCACTAGTATTTGTGAATGGCGAACATGTATGAGCTGGCATTCCTAATACTGGTTCCACCAAACAGAAAGGGGCATAAGCCAGGTAGTTGCGCCAATCTTAAAAGACGTAGATCACCCCTGGGCACCTGGATTGAACTATTTTTATTTTATTATTCTTTCCCTTTGTTGTCTTTGTCTTTCCCTTTTATCTATGTCAAAAGTACATCTCAAATTACCTTGTAATACCATTACTGCCACTATACTTTATATTGTACATGCCTAATTAGTCATGAGCTTTGAATGAGATCTAAGTCTAATATTTGGATAATTTGTTTTCTGAAATAAATCCATTGGTCTTAAACATTGAGGACTTTTATTTCATATGTGTGATATCATGACTGAAATCCAAATTTATCATAATTGCCTAAAAGTAAAAGTAGAGAAGCTATATGATGTTCCAAACATGTATTGAATGCTTGTACATGATACAACCAATCTCCAGTTCAGCAAAAACTGATCTATAGGATCAAGTTAACAACTACAAAGGAGATATGGGGCACACAGTAGAAGATAGGTGCTCTGGGTGCTAGAGTCTAGCAACAACCCTTGACTTGTATGCAGTGATGTAAGTAACTGAGTTAAAATAAACAGAGTTACGTAACACAGTTACTTTAGAGGGTAACGAGTAATCTAACTGATTACTTTTCCCCTCATGGTAACTCAGTTCCCATTACTTGGGCGGTGTTACCCCAATTACATCTACCGCCACTAGATGGCAGTAGTGTAATTCCCGTGTCCTGCCAAAAAAGTTACTCCCTCCGGATAAGGACTACGGAGCTTACGAAAATTGCCGAACCTAAACAGCTCTGAATGAACTCTACACCGTGCAGGCGCAGTTAACATGTAATTGTACGAGGTGATGCCGCACACTCCCGATGCTCGTGCTACTCTGCAAGGTGCATCTATCGTATAACTAGGGGGCGGGTCTAGTATTACTGTAACCAAGGGGCGCATTTATTATTATTTTTATATATCGAGCTCTGCCCATTAATTTAACATTCGCCCTCTTCTGTAGCCATCTGCCCCTTACACTATATAATAATAGACCCACCCTTGCTTACACGCTATAACAGATCTGCCCCTTGGTTAGAGTAATAATAGAGTAGTCCCATGGTTAAACGATATATAACAATAATAATAAATGCGCCCCTTGCTTACAGTAACACTAGACCCACCCCTGAGTTACACGTATAGAATATAAAAAAAAAGTCACAGTTACTTTGCTGCATAACTAATTACTTCTCCAATGTAGTAACTGAGTTACTAACGCAATTCCTTTTTCGGGAGAAGTAATTTGTAACTTAACTAATTACTTTTTTAAAGTAAGATGACCAACACTGCTTGTATGTGTATCTATCGGGGGACCATACACTTCATAATTAAATGGCAATAAACTGATTGAATACCCTCTATTCCATCATTTTGGTGAACTAGTCTGCCAAGCTGACAAAATAATGGGACTACAGAGTAGAGGCATACATTGGGTGTTATGAAAAGGGGGCATTACTATACACTCTCTCGCTCATAAAAAGTGGTCTCTCTCTAATGAAATTTCCAAGATCTGATCATTTTCCTATGTAACGTTACCCCCATAGGAGGTGCTAAGTATATTACCTGTTCACAATGGTTTCATCGCAGAACAGCCCACAGTTAAATCAATCTTCAGGCTCATTAACCAGTCTAGGGGTATGCTTTTTCTTATGCTTTATTGTAGAAATTGGATAGGTAGTGGGTAATGATAGGGTACTCCAGTAACCCTTAGCAATGGTTTGAGGACACTGCAATTTCACTTGTAGAACAATGAGCTACACCCTTGTAGAATTAAAGAGCAGACTGGGCTTTGAAGTTTCAATTTGAGGAGATGTGTCTTCCTTTGGACAGTCCAAAGTCCTTTCGCTATGAATTAAATAGACTGAGCTCTTCAGGACAGGAGCTCTTTGAACTCACTGACTCTAATACACGAGGGTTGGACACACAATCTCTAGGATCCCTTTCACCAGTCTGTACATGTGTCCTTGGAATTACTGGTTGCCTCCTTCCAATATCCTCACGACACTTACACCCTGTGATACCAGACTAGATTTTCTGATGACAGTCCCTCAGTCAGCTTTCAGCAACTTCCAGCAAAGCAGGCCTCCAGGTCACCCACCTGAGGCCTCGACATCCTACAAGCACATGGCAGGAAGGCCAAGGGGTCTAGCAGCCCACCTAGGCTGTGATCTCCTCCTCAGTGAAAAAGATCTAGCTGCTCTCTGACTCAGAGTATTTATACAGACTCTAAGTCACTATCTGGGCTTCTGCCCTTAGGAATTGGCCAGGGCTGTATGAATATCCAGCTGCCAACTTGTATATCGGTAAAGGTAAGTTTGTATGATTTGTGTGATGAAGCAAGAGCTGTGCCAGGCTAAATATAAGGTGATTTCCTGCAATTACAGAGATTAATCTGTGGACCTCCTTCAAAAATAGGACACACCAGATGTGCATAACGATATCCTTTGCATTATTACATCTCCAGCATGTGTCAGGGTTGAAAAAGCATATTATGTGTGCAGTCTGTGGGGTCCTTTACCACCTTTGGCAGCACAGGTGCAACATGGTTAGCACTTCCACCTAGTAGCAATAGGGTCATTGATTTCAACCATGGCATTACATGCACAGGGATTTATGTTCTCCCTGTGCCTTCTTGGGTTTCCCCTGGATACTCCAGTTTCCTACCACACTCCAAAGACATGCTGCTAGGTTAAATAGTTCCTGTATAAATTAGCCCTAGTGTGTGTATATTTGAATATGAATTAGGGACCTTAGATTGTAAGCTCCTTGAGGGCAGAGACTGATGTGAATGTATAATAAATATGTGTGACTTGACAAAGCTATATAAGTACTCTTGAGCAAATTGTTAAAACTTAGCATGGGGGTAAGCGTACTGTATAGTAGAAGTATTCTATATAACATTTTAGCTTTCAAGCCTAAATGTTGTAGGATCTTTGTCACATGGTCCCAGTCCACTCTATCAAACTCTTCTCATTGTCTGTTTTATGGAGAACACCCTCCACTATCCCTGTGTTGCCATGGGGGTCAGATTAATACCTTTTATTGAATTGTCTGAAGCTTCTCTACAAGCCCACCTGATCTGAAGATATTATATTGGGGATCAGTGGTAGAAGGCGATTGGCTATGATCTTAGCTTGGATATTTGCATCCACATTTAGCAAAAACATTGGTCTGTAATTGGGACAGTAGCATACAATCTTATCCTCATTGTGGATAATTAGGGATGAGCCGAACACCCCTCGGTTCTGTTTGTACCAGAACCTGCGAACGGCCCGAAAATTCATGCAAACTTTAGAACCATTAAAGTCTATGGGACGAAATCAAAAGTGCTAATTTTAAAGGCTAATATGCAAGTTATTGTCCTAAAAAGGGTTTGGGGACCTGGGTCCTGCCCCAGGGGACATGTATCAATGCAAAAAAAAGATAAAAAAAATGACGTTTTTTCGGGAGCACTGATTTTAATGACACTTAAAATGAACAAAATAATGTGAAATATTCCTTTAAATATTGTGCCTGGGGGTGTCTATAGTATGCCTGTGAAGTGGTGTGTGTTTTCCATGTTTAGAACAGTCCCTGCATAAAATTAAATTTTTTAACGGAAAAATAGTAATTTCAAACTGCTTGCGGTTTTAATGTAATGTCTGGTGTCTTCATCCATATTGCCCATTACCAGCCCCTTTGGGTCTTGTATGGATATTAAGGGGAACCCCGTACCTAAATTAAAAAAAGGTAAGGCGTGGGGCCCCCAGGCCCTATATACTCTGAACCGCAGTATACAGGCGGTGCAAACAAGACAGGGACTATGTAGGTTTGTTAAGTAGAATCTGTTTGTAATTTTGAACTGGTACATTTTTAAAGTGTAGCTCTAGTCCAAAATCTATTTTTAAGCTTTTTGGAAAACATAGGGAAGGGTTATCATTCAGAGGATTTCACTGGGCTTTCTGTCCCAATGACAAATGTTTTTTGAAAATTTGGGGTTTTTAGTAAAACAAGGATTGGGCTAAAGCATCAGGGTAGACTGGAGAGGAGACACGTTTTTCCCATATCAACTCTTACAGGAGAGAATTTCCCTTCCTAGGGGTAGATTTCATCTCACTTCCTGTTGTCTATATGCTCTGCAGAAATTTGGGCCTAAGGTGTTGGTGTTGCCACAACACTGTAAGCACTCAAAGTAACTCTAAAGCCCCATACACACGGTAGGATTTTCCGATGGATTCTGTCCTATCGGACAATGTTGTCGGAAAATCAGACCGTGTGTATGCACCATCGGACAGTTTCCATCAGATTGTCTGACGGACAAAGTCCTATCTCCTGCTGGATAGATTTTTTGACAACAAAGTCCGATCACACCAAATCCGATCGTGTGTAGCGAATTCCGACCGGACAAAGTGCCACGCATGCTCAGATCACATTACAAGACCAAAGCTATTGGCTACTAGCCTCTACGTAGTTCCGTCGTAGGCAACAAACGTCACCACGTTCAGAATGATCGGATTTTCCGACAACTTTGTCCGACCGTGTGTACGCAAAACCAACATCAGACAAAGTATGACGGACATGGTCTGACGGACCTGGTCCTCGGATAATCCGCGCGTGTGTATGGGGCTTTATTGGGCGCAGGAATGGGCCCTGCTGTGAAATATTATATCAAGAAGTGTAATTACATGCCATTTTTGAACAGTAGAAGAAAAATTGGGCCTTTGGTGGTGCTGGTGCTACAACACTGTAAGTCCTCACAGTTACTCTTGGTGGGAGCTGGAACGGACCCTACTGTGAAATATTATATTAAGAATTGTAATTACATGCACCTGTTGAACAGGGGCAGAAAAATTGGGCCTTAGGCACTGGTGCCACAACACTGCAACACCTTGCAGAAACTCTAGTTGGAGCGCAGGAATGATCCCTGCTGCAAAGTATTGCATCAAAAAATTGTAATTACACGCCCCTGTTAAACAGGGGCTGAAAAATTGAGCCTTAGCCAATGGTGCTGGTGCCACAACATTGCAACCCCTCACAGATACTCTAGTTGGAGTGCAGGAATGAGCCCTGCTGCAAAGTATTGCATCAAAAATTGTAATTATATGCCCCTGTTAAACAGGGGCTGAAAAATTGGTGGCGGCGCCCAGAACCAAAAATGTTCTTACAAGCTATCAGTATGATCATTGAGGAGGAAGAGGATAGTCACTCAGCATGACAGGATAGTTACTCAGCATCAGCATAGGCAGTCTTGAAGGGATCTGACATTTCAAAAAAAAATATTCTGTTACATCAGCATCAGGTGCTTGGTAGCTGGTGGTGATCCAAGACTGATTCATTTTTATGCAGGTCAGTCGATCAACTGAGTCGGTGGACAGGCGCACCCTGTGATCGGTTACAAAGCCTCCAGCAGCACTGAATGTGCGTTTTGAAAGAACGTGGATACAGGACATGCCAGTAGCTCAATTGCATACTGTGCAAGCTCTGGCCAGTGATCCATCCTCAAGACCCAGTAACCCAGAGGATTTTCGGTGGGAAAGGTGTCCAAGTCTGACCTTGCTCCTAGGTATTCCTGGACCATGTAAATCAGACGCTGGCGATGGTTGCTGGAACCGATCATACCTTCGGGCTGCGGACTCAAAAAATCTCTGAACGCATTGGTCAGACGGCCACCTTCTCCACCGCTCCTTCTGTGACTGACTAAAGCCTCAGCAACACGTTGTCCAGGACCAGGAATTTGTAACCTCCCAGTCTCTGGGGAACGCGTTGCACAGACCTTTCTGCAAGGCCTCCCGAAGATGTTTCATCCTCTGCTCCCTCTGTGACGGCAAGATAAGGCCCGCAACCTTACCCTTGTAACGTAGATCAAGGAGGGTTGCCAGCCAGTAACGATCCCCCTCCTTCATCCGACGAATACGAGGATCCTTCGGCAGGCTTTGCAGGATCAGGCATCAGGATCAGGCATTCGGTCCAGAGTCCTCTGGGTCACTAAGGATGACATGATCCGCAGCCACCTCCTCCCAGCCACATACAAGTCCACGGGTTTCTTGGGACTGTGAATGATCCCTAAAAGACTGCTGCTGATGCTGAGTGCCAGGCTCCACCTCCATGCTGACACAATCCTCCTCCTCATCCTCTTCCTGTGTGATCGGCGGGCCAGCAGGAACACTGTCTGGATAAAGGGGGCCTTGAGAGGTAAGGAAGCCCTCCTCTTCCTGCCTCTGTTCTGCCTCAAGTGACCTGTCCATTATCCCACGCAGCGTGTGCTCCAACAGGTGGACAAGAGGGACAGTGTCACTGATGCATGCACTGTCACTGTTCACCATCCTCATGGCCTCCTCAAATGGTGACAGGACAGTGCATGCATCCTTGATCATGGCCCACTGGCGTGGGGGAAAAAAACAAGCTCCCCTGACCCTGTCCTGGTGCCGTAGTCGCACAGGTACTCATTGATGGCCCTCTGCTGCATGTGCAGCCACTGCAGCATGGCCAACGTTGAGTTCCACCAGGTGGGCATGTCACAGATTAGGCGGTTCTTGGGCAGGTTAAATTCCTTTTGGAGGTCAGCCAGCAGAGCACAGGCAGAAATGCACACATACTTTCCTGGCCTGCCTCAGGACATCCTGTAAGCCCGGGTCCCTGCCCAAGAACCGCTGCACCACCAAGTTAAGGACGTAAGCCACACAGGGCACATGGGTCAGTTGTCCCTGTCGGAGGGCGGAGAGAAGGTTGGTGCCATTGTCGCAAACCACCATTCCTGGCTTAAGCTGGCGTGGTGTCAACCACCTCTCAGCCTGCCCCTGCAGAGCTGACAGAACCTCTGCCCCAGTGTGGTTCCTGTCCCCCAAGCAAACCAGCGCAAGCACCGCATGGCATCTTTTTGCCTGCATACTTGCGTAGCCCCTTGAACGCCTACGGAGCACCGCTGGTTCTGATGCCAAAGCACAGGAAGAGGCCATGGAGGAAGAAGAAGAGGAGGGGGTGGAGGAGAGAGGTGTGTCAGAATCACCAGTAGTAGCATTTTGGAGGCGTGGTGGCAGAACAACCTCCAACACTACTGCACCTTGTCCTGCATCCTTCCCAGCTGCCAGAAGAGTTTCCCAATGTGCCGTGAAAGATAGGGTATGTCCCTGTCCATGCCTGCTGGACCATGAGTCAGTGGTAATATGCACCTTACCGCTGACCGCCCTGTCCAGCGAGGCCAAGACATTGCCTTCCACATGCCGGTAGAGAGCTGAAATCGCCTTCCGTGAGAAAAAGTGGCTTTTGGGAACCTGCCACTGAGGAACCGCACATTCCACAAAAGGGGGCAGAGTCTACCAACTGAAAAAGCAGCAGTTGAAGTTCTAGCAATTTAGCCAAGCTAGCATTCAACCGCTGGGCATGTGGATGGCTGGGAGTGAACTTCTTTCGACGGTGCAGCAGTTGGGGCAGGGAAATTTGCCTGGTACAATCAGTACTTGGCTGTGACACACCTAATTCTACACCTTCATTCCTCTCAGTGCAGGTTTCAGAGAGGACTGAAGGTTTTAGTGGGGTTGGAGATCCCAGCTGATGAGTAGCAAGGTGAGGTCCTGTTTTTTCTTTGGTGTGGGTCTTTTAGGTACGCTTGCCAACGAACTGCATGGCAGGTCGACATATGTCTGGTCAAGCATGTGGTGCCCAAGCGGCTGATGTTTTGGCCACGCGAGATACGCTTGAGACATATGTTGCAAATAGCGATGCGATCTGATGCACTTTTCTTAAAAAAGGCCCACACCAAAGAACTTTTTGAATAACACGCAGAGACAGCGCCTCAGTCGGTGTGCTGCCCTTAAGCTGGCCCCTGGAGGGCATCCTGCCTTGTTGGAGATGTGCCTCCTCCACCTCCTCCTCTCTCCTATCAGGCACCCACGTGGAGTCAGTGACCTCATCATCCCCTCCCTCCTCATCACTGGAGAAAACCTGGCAGTATGCTGCAGCTAGGGGAACATGACTGCCAGATTGCTGTCCTTCTTGGGCATCCCCTCTCTCTGGGCTCACGTTACTGCCTTCCTCTAGCTATGTATCATCATCAGAGCCTTCAAAACGCTGGACATCCTCATGGAGTATGTACCCAACACTGTGCTCAAACAGTTGGGTGGACTCCTCAGGAGGACATAGTAGGGCTAGGGAAGGAGTGACTGATGCCATTGAGCCTAGGGAAGAGGCCGCGTTGGCAGCTGCTTTGCCAGTACCCTGAGCCTGGGTGAGAGAGGATGAGGAGGATTAAGACGGCTTGGTCATCCACTCTACCAAGTCTTCGGCATGTTGCGGCTCAATTTGTCGAGCTGCCGAAAAAAAGGACGAGCGTGTCCAATGGCCACGTGCTGATGAGGATGCACCACGACCAGCACTGTTGCCTCTAGACACAGAGCCTGCTTGCCCTCTTTTATTGCCTCGTGACTGTCTGCCACTCCTTGTTGGCCTTACAGACATACTAATGGCCTGCAGGGAGATGTAGCTGCACAAAGCTGGGACATATATACTAATACAGTATACTGCAGCTAGCAGAATCAACTTCCTTCCTGTAGTATTATTATTATCAGAACACCAACAATTAGGGTAGCTTCAGGCGTGTACACTGTGCAGATGGCACAATACATCCACTGTATTTGCTACAGCTGCCTACGGATAGGATGCGCAGAACAACAGCAATTGGGGTAGCTTCAGGCGTGTACACTGTGCAGATGGCACAATACGCCCACTGTATTTGCAACAGCTGCCTACGGATAGGATGCACAGAACAACAGCAATTGGGGTAGCTTCAGGCATGTACACTGTGCAGATGGCACAATACGCTGTGTGTAATTGCTACAGCTGCCTACGGATAGGATGCGCAGAACAACAGCAATTGGGGTAGCTTCAGGCGTGAACACTGTGCAGATGGCACAATACACCCACTGTATTTGCAACAGCTGCCTACGGATAGGATGCGCAGGACAGCAATTGGGGTAGCTTCAGGTATACACTGTGCAGATGGCACAATACACCCACTGTATTTGCAACAGCTGCCTATAGATAGGATGCACAGAACAACAGCAATCGGGGTAGCTTCAGGTGTACACTGTACAGATGGCACAATACACCCACTGTATTTGCAACAGCTGCCTACGGATATTATGCGCAGAACAGCAATTGGGGTAGCTTCAGGTGTACACTGTGCAGATGGCACAATACACCCACTGTATTTGCAACAGCTGACTATGGATAGGATGCGTAGAACAACAGCAATTGGGGTAGCTTCAGGTGTACACTATGCAGATGGCACAATACACCCACTGTATTTGCAACAGCTGCCTACGGATAGGATGCGCAGAACAGCAATTGGGGTAGCTTCAGGTGTACACTGTGCAGATGGCACAATACACCCACTGTATTTGCAACAGCTTCAAAATGAAATTAAATTACACTGTCTCTCTGTGTATCTCTCTCCGCTGCCGCAACACACTACACAAGGCCGCCACGCATGCGGCCTTATTTAGTATGGGGCGTGTACTAAACCCCCTGAGCCATAATTGGCCAAAGCCACCCTGGCTTTGGCCAATTACGGCTCGCTAGACAGATGACGCTGTGATTGGCCAAGCATGCAGGTCATAGTGCATGCTTGGCCAATCATCAGCCAGCAATGCACTGCTTATGGGCCGTGACGCGCCACTCGAATTTGGCGCGAATGGACCATAACGTTCGGGATTCGCTGAACGGGCGAGCAGACGATGACGGAGTGAGAGACAGTACACCTGCCTGGAGGGGATACAAGCCATACCCATACTGTTTACAGTATTTTATTGAGCCTTATGAAGTACGGTGGACTGACGCACCTTATACATGTGAGTACCCCGGCGGGGGAATGTTTTTTTAACTTGTCTATTACATTTTGTAAAACGGTATTGTACTATTAGCCTGGGTTCACACTATTGCGAATTTGCAGCGGGGGAAAACACTGCGAATTCGCAGGACATTTCAAAACCCATTGTTTTCAATGGGGCACATTCACATATGTCCGGTGCATGGGCACTGCACATTGCAGAAAAAACGCAACCGACTTTGGTGCGGTGCGTGGTGGATCAGGTGCTAATTCAAGCCCATTATCTTCTATGGGCATGCATCTGATTCGCATCTGGCTTGCGTTCTGAACAGAAATTCGCAAGTCATTGTACTACCTCTAAGGGGGAAGTCCACGCCCAAAAAAAAAAAAAAAAAACAGCATGGATTCTCCCTCCAGAGGCATACCAGGCCCTTAGGTCTGGTATGGATTTTAAGGGTACCCCCTACGCCGAATAAACGGCGTGGGGGTCCCCCCAAAATCCATACCAGACCCTTATCCGAGCATGCAGCCTCAGGTCAGGAAAGGGGGTGGGGACAAGCGAGCGCCCCCCCCTCCTGAACCGTACCAGGCCGCATGCCCTCAACATGGGGGGGGTGGGTGCTTTGGGGAAGGGGGCGCCCTGCGCCCCCCCCCCACCCCAAAGCACCTTGTCCCCATGTTGATGAGGACAAGGGCCTCTTCCCGACAACCCTGGCTGTTGGTTGTCGGGGTCTGCGGGCAGGGGGCTTATCGGAATCCAGGAGCCCCCTTTAATAAGGGGCCCCCAGATCCGGGCCCCCCACCCTGTGTGAATGAGTATGGGGTACGATGTACCCCTACCCATTCACCTAAGGTGTAAAGTGTAAATAAAAAAACACACAATTTTTTAAAAATATTTTATTGCACTGCTCCGGGGGTCTTCTTCCGTCTTGGGGGGTCTTCTCGCCGGACTCCTCCGCTATTTTACCTAGCTCTTTTACCGAGCGGAGGAGCCCAGCTTTCTTCTTCTTCTTGGCAGGGTCACATGCTCATGTCACATGGTGACCCCGCCCACATATGATGTCACAGTTCCAGCATCCTCCAGGACTGTGACATCATATGTGGGCGGGGTCACCATGTGACATGACCATGTGACCCCTTGTCCCTATATAAGTCACAACACAGCGCGTCTATGCCATTGCGGCCAGAGAGAGCGACGAGTCAACATCTTAAGAAGAAGAAGAAGAAGGCGGCGGTGGCGCAGAAGGCGACGACAGCGGCAAGAACAGAAGAGACCCCGGAAGACCCCCGAAGGCGGATCGAAACCCCCAGACGACGGTGACGATGAAGAAGAAAGCCGGGCTCCTCCGCTCGGTAAAAGAGCTAGGTAAAATAGCGGAGGAGTCCGGCGAGAAGACCCCCAAGACGGAAGAAGACCCCCGGAGCAGTGCAATAAAATATTTTTAAAAAATTGTGTGTTTTTTTTATTTACACTTTACACCTTAGTTGAATGGGTAGGGGTACATCGTACCCCATACTCATTCACATAGGGTGGGGGGCCGGGATCTGGGGGCCCCCTTATTAAAGGGGGGTCCCGGATTCCGATAAGCCCCCCGCCCGCAGACCCCGACAACCAACGGCCAGGGTTGTCGGGAAGAGGCCCTTGTCCTCATCAACATGGGGACAAGGTGCTTTGGGGTGGGGGGGCCGCAGGGCGCCCCCTTCCCCAAAGCACCCACCCCCCATGTTGAGGGCATGCGGCCTGGTACGGTTCAGAGGGGGGGGGCGCTCGCTCATCCCCACCCCCTTTCCTGACCTGCCAGGCTGCGTGCTCGGATAAGGGTCTGGTATGGATTTTGGGGGGACCCCCACGCCGTTTTTTCAGCATAGGGGGTACCCTTAAAATCCATACCAGACCTAAGGGCCTGGTATGCCTCTGGAGGGGGAACCCATGCCGTTTTTTTTATAAAAATTTGGCGTGGATTTCCCCCTCAGAAGTATTACAATGAGTTGCGAATTTATGTTAGCAGCTGATTCGCACCTTAAAACGCGTACAATCCGCAGAACAGCCGTCGTTTCACTGCGCAGTCACGCAGGGCCTTCAGTTCGCACTGCACTAGTCTGAACCCAGGCTTAGTCTTTTTCTTTTTTTCATGTGCCTCTGAGATCATTGCACTGAGGATACTACTGATCCAGTGAAACAGCTGAGAACCCTGTAGTGGTTCATATGCGTGTTTTGTCACACGCTCTGAGGTGAGCTTATTACCATAACGGGTTCCCGGATTTCACCTATGCATGATTCAGAGCCACGGTTGGATGTAACAGCATGTCAATAGTATGATCCTCGGAGATCACATCACCTGCATCTAGTCTCACATCAATTAACATTTTGTGTTTCTTATCACAGCCCAAGACAGGCTGCCACAAAGAACTGTTTTTTAATAATATAGAGACACTTGTGTGGTTTATGCACTTGCATTTTTTTTTTTTATAAATCTTTTATACATGTTTGCTATCATATATGTATGCATTTAGCACTTTTTTCATCTAATATTATTATTATTATTATTATTGATATTTTATTTTTGGTGTGTTATTGTGCATGGCACCTTGTAACTCTAAAGGGTCCATATAACCTCACAGAGTTTTTTTTTTGCACTTGTGCACTTTATATTTATCTATGCGTTTTAGTTGTGCGTTTACAGAGTTTGTGCACATTATTGTTTTTTGCTATATTTTGCACTTGCACTTTACATCAGTTGTATGGTTACTATTTTATGCACCTTGTTATATTCTTGTGGATCTATAACTATAGATTAAGGTACAGATTATCTAGTGCATAGCCATTCCAGTGCAGCGTATATTTACCTTTAAACCTGAGGTTGCTAAAATTCTGCAGGTGCTGGTTCATGTTAAATCTGTGATCAGTGGTAGAATTTGCAAAACTGAGACCCATTTTAAGGACTGCTTGGCTGCATCTCTCCATGCAGCTGACTTCTCCACTACCCTCCAGCCTCAACTGCCTGGAGATCTTATTTTAGTTACAATGGCCTGTAAATCAGTCATATGGTAAATGTGGCTGATATAGGCATGTAGACAAGGATACGATCTTCCTGTAAGGTACCTGTTGAAAGGTTTGCTCCAGAGTGGAGCTTTGACTGGGGGTTGTGGCGTTAGCGTAGTCAAACGGGCTGGGTCAGCAACAAGTCTTGACAGCAAGATACAAAGTCAAAATCCAGAAGGGTGCTCGGGGACAGGCAGGGTCATACCCAGACTGGCAGAGTAATCCAAAATTGGCAGGCGTAGAGCGTAGTTCAGGAATCAGGCAAAGTTCAAAGTCCTGAAGTTCAGCCGTTCGGTAGTATAGCACACTCTATAGTATAGTATATAGTATAATATAGTATAGGAAACAGATCCAAAAACAGGCATAGTCCACCGGAAGTCCTGCAATTTATGCTGATCTGATTGTGGATTGATTGCAGCTGGAAGACAGGTGGGGCAAAGCAGTGGCATACCAATTGGGGGGCAGTCCACCCCGGGTGCTACACACTGGGGGGGTGTCAGGCAGGCGACCCGTCCTCCCTGTAAGTGAAGCAGTAACAGCGGATGGGCTCAGGCAGTGCAGCAGCAATGTGACAACGCAGGGAGAGCCCAGAGAGGCGAGCTGTGAAAGGGTGTGGGGCAGCCCGGGCCGGGTGCGGACTCTACCCCTACCCAGGTGACACGCAGGACCTGCCACCGGATTGACACAGCGGAGCAGGAGAAAGAAAACACTCTCTGGCGCTCTCTTGTACAGCAGGGGAGGGAGTGAGAGACAGCGGGCTGTTCTGAATAGAGGATGGGAAATGCTGAAGTTAACATTCTACATTAACTAGCAGGTAATTGGCTGCTAGGCAGTCCTAGCAACCAACTATTAGCTTGTTAATATGAAAAATTAACTCCAGCAGTTCCCGCCCTCTGTTCAGTGCTGCTGTGTCTCCAGCTCTGCATGAGTAAAGGTAGGAAGGGGCAGTGCTGTGTAACATGCAGGGGGTCCAGAGCTGGGGGGGAGTTGTGTAACATGCAGGGGGTAAAGAGCTGTGGGGGGTTGTTTAACATGCAGGGGGTCCGGAACTGTAGGGGGGGTTGTGTAACATGCAGGGGGTCCAGAACTGAGGGGGGGTTGTGTAACATACAGGGGGTCCAGAACTGTGGGATGGTTGTGTGACATGCAGGGGGTCTAGAACTGTGGGGGATTTTGTAACATGCAGGAGTTCCAAAACTGTTGGGGGGGTTGTGTAACATGCAGGGGGTAAAGAGCTGGGAGGCTTGTGTAACATGCAGGGGGTGCAAAGCTGTGAAGGGGTTGCAGGGTGAACAAATCTGTGGGGGGGGGGCTGTGTAACATGCAGGGGGTCCAAATCTGTGGGGGGGGGCCTGTGTAACATGCAGGGAGTCCAGAACTGTGGGGGGGTTGTGTAACATGCAGGGGTAAAGAGCTGTGAGGGGGTTGTGTAACATGCAGGGGTAAAGAGCTGTGAGGGGGTTGTGTAACATGCAGGGGGTCCAAAGCTGTGTGGGGGGCTGTGTAACATGCAGGGGCTCCAGACCTGTTGGGGGGTTGTGTAACATGTAGGGGTCCAAAGCTGTGGGGGGGGGCTGTGTAACATGCAGGGGGTCCAAGGCTGTGGGGGGCTGTGTAACATGCATCGGGTCCAAAGCTGTGGGGGGGGGGGGTGGTTGTGTAACATGCAGGGGGTCCAGAGCTGGGGGGGCTTTTTAATGTGCAGGGGACCAGAGCTGCGGGTGGGGGTTGGGCTGTTTAATGTAAAGGGATGCAGGGGTTGTGTAATGTAAAGGAGTCCAGAGGTGCAGGGTGCTATGTAATGTAAAGGGGTCCAGAAGTGCAGGGTGCTGTGTAATGTAAAGGGGTCCAGAGCTGCGGGGTAGCTGTGTAATGTAAAGGGGTCCAGTTGTGGAGAGGGGGTACAAAGTATTGACAAAGAGATATTGGGGGATGCAGGGGGCACAGTGGGTCCCAAATGCTCTAGGTATGCCCCTGGGGCTAGGAAGTACTAGGAGCAGAGGTACTATGCAAGGTGTATGTAGCAAGGTCCCGGACCTCTAGAGGCCTAATGGTGACTCCAGAGTCAGGGAGAGCTGACATCCTTCTTGGTAGAGTGGGTTACAAGGCATGGTGGATGTAATAGAAGTTGAAGTGATGGGCACCAGACACTTTTTGAATGCAAAGAGATTTATTGTCTCTTGAACAAGAACTGTGGGAGAGAGAGTTAGGGCAAGGCCTCCAGCCGGATACCATTTCTGTATAGGTAGGACCGCTGTCTACTATGGCAACAAATCTTGTAACAGTCACTAACGCTATTTGTACTTAACTATTGGTAACACAGATTACAGTTCTCCTAACACGCTACAGTCTCTCACTGTAGGTCTTCACTCACTGAGCTCCCAGTCTCTTATTAGACTCTCAGACCCAATCGCCACTGGATCCCTTGAGCTCTTCCACATTCTTGTCCCAATCCGCTTGTAGTGCTTGTTGGGCTGGTGAGACTACCTCAAGCTGGGGTTCCCTGCAGTGTCCACAGATGATTCAAGGCTGCAGGTGCATGGTCAAGCCAGAAAACTTTCCGCAAATCAGTCCCAAGGCATCATATTCTCCAGTCGTATACAGGGCAAGACTACCCTTAGGTGTATACCGCACTCCGATGTCGGTCAGGATGTCCTTGGATCAGATCAGACCAGGGCCAACACCCGTAACATACACTTTCCAATCCGACATTGTACTTCCAAACTGCACCATCTTCTCCATCCAACAACCAGGCACACGTGGCAGCACTTCCCCATCCTCCTCTGCAGAGCAGCAGCTCCTCTCCTGCCTGAGGATTGGTCCACACGCTCTCAGGAAACTTCAGCACCCGCCTTTCCTCCTGCACGGCTTGCCAAAACTTTAATGGAGTCCGTTTTAACCCTTGCAGTGCTGGTGTAAAGTGTCAAAAGACCAGGCTGGTACTCTCCCATGAGCAATGAGACATATTGAGAAGACATCCTTCTTGTTAGAGTGGGTTACAAGGCATGGTGGGTGTAATACAAGTTGAAGTGATGGGCGCCAGACACTTTTTGAATGCAAAGAGATTTATTGTCTCTTGAACAAGAACTGTGGGCCAGAGGGTTAGGGCCAGGACACCCTTAAGTAGATGCAATGCAAATTGGCAGACTCCAAGACTTCTATAGGTAGACAGATATACAGGGGAAGGCCGCCAGCCGGATACCACATCTGTATAGGTAGGACCGCTGTCTCCTATGGCAACAAATCTTGTAACAGTCACTAACGGTAAGTAAACCCCCCTATCGTTTTCAGCCAAGGAAGCTGCCATCTTGGCCTCTGTTTAATCTACAACTGCCATGATGCTGCACATGTGATCAGTTATGACACCAGCCATTGGATGGTTGGACAGCTTGGTTGAGAGCACAACCAATGGGAGTGTTACATTTTCGGCACGTGCCATAAATGAAACTGGTTTTATGGATGGGTTTACTTCCTCTTTAACTATTGGTAACACAGATAGTTCTCCTTACACGCTACATTCTCTCACTGTAGGTCTTCACTCACTAAGCACCCAGTCTCTTATTTGACTCTCAGACCCAATCACCACTGGATCCCTTGAGCTCTTTCACTTCCATTACTCAGTATCTTTCTCAAGTATCACCCACTTCCCTGCTTGGTCCCTGGCTTGGCACTCACAGATACACTTCAAGCGTCACCCCTGCTGACCCGCTAGGTCCCTGGCTTGGCACTCACTGTTTTCCCACTTCTTTACTGTTCCCGGCTGATGAGAAGACTGCTCTGGTACTGGCTCCAGCTCACTCACAGTGGTCTCCGGTAACAAAGTGGATGGTCCCTTAGTGGTGACAGCTTCCCCTCTACCTCTGACCTCAACTGGTTCCCTGTTCGGCTGAACCTTTACTCTCGGTTGGACTCCAATCCTGCAGTCCCAACCCTGTGCTGCTTCTCCTGCTTCTGAATAGGCCTCAGACAGACTAGCAGCCAGATGTAACCGGGATAGGCCTCAGGATTCCGGTTTGTAACCTGACCTTGCTAAGCCCTTGTTTTTCTAATGTCACCAGCATAACGCCACCTAGCGACAGAAGAGAGAAGGTGCAGCAAGTCCAGAACTAGAGAGGAATCAGTGGATCTACTAACAATTAACCAGGGCAACTACTGGCTGGCAAAATAAATTTACTAGCAACCCTGCCTAAACACCAGGGTGCTACCTCTATACTGCACGACTCTGGTTTCCCAGTGGCAGAGCAAAAAGAGCCACAGCCCAAAGACAGAAAGACCCAGGTTCACTCCCAGGCACATGCCAAGGCACATGTCACTTCCCTTCTAGCAAAGGGGTGGTTTGAGATGTGCAACACAGAGACTCTTCAGCCAGTGAGATTATCCAGGTTTTAGGTTTTCCGGAAATAAAGTCTTTCTTGGCTACCTTATTATATTGCCTAATTCGTATCAGTGACAGTAAGTGTTTGACTTTGGTGCATACTGTTCAAGGTACTTGATCGCAGGAACACAGGGAAAGTAAGATACACAAGGAGAAAGTTAGAGAGGAACAGAAAATCTGGCTTATCCCATCATGATTGATAACACAAGCTTTACTTGTTCAGCGGGAACTGTCAGAGTGGCTTGAGCAGAAAACAGATGTTCGCTCTGCTCCTTTTCAACAAAATCTTACGTTACCCTTCAGGCGAGCCAGGTGGCTTTAGATCTTTTCAGTATCTTTTACTTGAACTATCTCATTCCTGCTTCGTTTTGGGCCTGCCTCACTGTTCCTCTCTTGGGGTGTACGTGATTAGCTCCAATAAACTCTCCAAAACAACATTTGAAAAATTACGCCTTAAGTGCTCAGTGAAAAAAAAAAAAACAAGCTGTTAGCTCAGAAGTGTTTAGAAGAGCTTGGCTGGTGCTGTGCAGGTGCAGAGACTGGCTTGATGCCAGGTCATGCTGGTGCCATAGGTTCTGGAGTAACATAGGTTTTATATTAACATTTGTCAGGCTTGATAAAGTTTCTTTAGAAAATTCTTTTAAAAGAGAAAAATATCGGCAGATTAAATGCACGTCAGATAGCGTTCTAGCTGTCAGATAACCATTTGATTTGGAAGGCATGTATGAATGTAATGTAAAAACAAAAATAGTTAAAGAATTCAATTCTTTATTTGACATATTTATTAACATGCTTATGAATGTCTGGAAATAGGTCAAGAAAAATTGTTAGCTCCTTAGCAGTAATGAAGTACAATGTTAACGCTAAAGACCACATTTTTTTTTGCGTTTTGTCAAAACCCCTTTAAGATTTTTATTTTTGCGTGCGTTCCTGCTGGGAAGATTCGCCCTCTTTATTTGAAAATGTGATCATTGTTACCTAGAAAGTGATGAGAAACTCAAAATGATCTTGCTGTCACCAAAAAAACATTTAGAAGGCTGTTCTTTTGACCACTGTTTAAGAGAGACTTTCTCTTTGTTTTTGGGTGTTTTCCTTTCACTTCTTGCTGTGTCTCCAATACACAATGAAATCTCTATAGGCGGAAATGTTGTTTGTTTATGTCAGGGAGGAGGGGTACTAAAGAGTGGCACAGAGAGTAGGGAGGCGGGGCTATAATTGCCTGTGATTGGCTTTTATACCAGGGAGTGAGTGGGCAATGAAGGCCGGTGCGGCAATGGGAGTGGGTCTATAAGTCAATCACAGTCAATCGTAGCCCCGCCCCCTGCTCTCCATGCCGTCCTTTAGTACCCCCACCTCCCCAACATAAGCAAACAGCATTTCCTTTGTAGCTGCCTGTGACAAGTGCAGCTGCAGGGGAGACACAGAAAGAGGAACGACTTACTTCTATCCCCCCTGGACTTTTCACATTAGTCAGGATACTGCAACTCCAGCTCTTCCCCTATTCCCAGGTTCAGTAGGCAGGGCTACATTCCCAGGGGATATGAGAATGGGGAGAAGAACTGAAGCTGCAGTAACCTAAGCAAGGTGAAAAGTCTGGGAGAAGGAGAACACAAGTAAGCAGTGCAGAGGTGAGAAAAAGGGTCACTTACTTCTGCACTCTGTACTCTGTGTCACTATTGACCTCTGAACTCTCTAGTAAGTGACGCAGAGCTCAAAAGTGACTCAGGAGTGTCAATAGTAAGTGATGTGGCGTTAAAGGGGGGTCAGCAGTAAGTGATGTTTAATTCAGTAGACACGTGCAATTCGTTACGGTCAAAATACAAATTCCGACACTTTTTTGGTGAATTGGTAGGGGTGAGTCATTTGTTGTTAAGGATGCAGTGGCCAGCTTCTTGATACGTTGCTTAACAACTAGCTATTCTTCACACAGAATTTGAATTGGTCGATCATTTTTCGAACAATCCAAATTCGAATCGTTACGAAAATTTGGAATTCGTTAGAAAATTTTTAAGCAAAACTAAATTTTATAAAAACGAAATTAAACTAATTATTTTTTTTCGTTCTGCACATATCTAGTATTCAGGGGGCAATAGTAAGTGAGGCAGAGTTCAGGGGTCAGTAGTAAGTGAGGCAGAGTTCAGGGGTCAGTAGTAAGTAAGGGCGGAGTTCAGGGGTCAGTAGTCAATGAGGCAGAGTTAAGAGGTCAGTAGTAAGTGATGTGGAGTTCAGGGGTCAGTAGTATGTGAGGCAAAGTTCAGGGGTCAGTAGTAAGTGCGGTGGAGATCAAGGGACAGTATTAAGTGAGGCGGAGTTCAGGGGACAGTAGTAAGTGAGGCAGAGTTCAGGGGTCAGTAGTAGGTGAGGCGGAGTTCAGGGGTCAGTAGTAAGTGCGGTGGAGATCAAGGGTCAGTAGTAAGTGAGGCAGAGTTCAGGGGTCAGTAGTAAATGAGGCAGAGTTAAGAGGTCAGTAGTAAGTGAACCAGAGTTCAGAGGTCAGTAGTAAGTGAGGTGGAGTTCAGGGGTCAGTAGTAAGTGAGGTGGAGTTCAGGGGTCAGTAGTAAGTAAGGGAGGGTTAAGGGGTTAGTAGTAAGTGAGGCAGAGTTTAGGGTTCAGTAGTCATTGAACCAGAGTTCAGGGGTCAGTAGTAAGTGAGGCAGAGTTCAGGCAGGGGTCAGTTGTAAATAACAGAAAGGTCAGAATTCAGTAATAATCAACGGTCAGCTTGTTTTTTTAGACTAATGCAGTGCAGTTTTCTTACACCATGGGTGCAGTGCAGTGTACCCGCGATTTTCGTGTGGGTTAGCTGCACTTTGCCATAGACTTATATTATCTCCCATGGTCTTGATGCGCTTTCTGAAAGAGCACTAAAACCACCCTTTCAGCTTTTGCTTTTAGAAAGCACACTAAAACCGCAGGATATAATAGAAGTCTATGCCAAAGTGAAACTCACCAACAAGAAAACTGTAGGTACACTTGGCCGCAACCATGTAAACCGTACGGCATCAGTGTGAATGCACACTACTGGGGGGAGGGAAGACATCATACGAAGACAAAAAGCATATTTTATGGGTACTGGAAGGCTTTTGTTTTAATCAATCCCCTTTTTAATCCACTACCACTGGAAATACAATTTGGTTACACCCACTATTCACCATGGCTTTAGGGTGCACACCCTAATGCAATTGTCTGTGCACATCTATGGAAATCACCCTAACACAATGCAAACAGAAGAAAAAATCTGTTCCCCACTTTATCCAAAACTGAATTTTTTAATTAGGATAGACGTAAATGTTAAAAAGAAAGCTGTCAGGATGGATATATATATATATATGGAGCCATTGCTCCTTTGATTTTGAAGGTGCATTGTCCATCATATTTATTTTGCCTGGCTACTTAGTGTGCCACTGACCTGCAAAAAACATGTGCATAGCAGATGTAGGGACCCTGCCCTAAGCAGGGAGGTCATCAGCCTGAAAATTTGTGCTGCTAGAGTTGTAATTAATCGCTCTGCTTTCCCTAAGCTTAGTGAAGCACTCTCTTATCCCCAAAGTCTATCAGGAACCCCCAGAATTCATGTTGGCTGACATTTTACCTCAGGGTTGGATCTTTGACTTGTAGTGAGGACATTAACCGATGGGCATCAGTCATTTTTGGATAGTTACCAGAGTTTTTTTCAGGACAGTAAACTCCAGGGAAAGTGGCTAGGGCACATAACAATAAGCACACTCCAAAAGCCTACTTACAGCCAACACAGAAAAAGGATCTTTACTGACACCAAATACCAGTTTTTTTTTCCACCAGATGGGGATTTTGCATAAGAATACTATGCCACAACTTCGAGCCAAACATTTTACTTGAATGGGTTGTGTTTGGTGGTGTTACTGGCCACAGAACGGGACATACAGTAGGGTGTAATTTTCACCGTGCCACACCAAAACCATGCCAACGGGTACTTTAATGGCTGCTGACCATGTAAACCTGCAGCTGGGTGGTCTGAAGGTGGTAAAATCATGGCTCAGTTACTTATTTTTATTGCCCCGACTGCCCATATAAACAAGGCCTAAAGCAGTAGCTCAACTCTCTGAATGAGCCATTAAACTTCCTGTGAGGAACTTGCACCCAGCTAATCCAGACACCCCTCTTGCAGCAGAATTTAACCCCTGGTGCTACTATCCAGGATCAAGCTTCATTCCTCCTGGGCAATGATTTCAGACAGGCAGTGCTTGGCTTCAGGCCCAAGCTTTGGGCCTGCTTTTGTCAAGCACGTGTGTCCTCCCCAGGTAGGAGGACTATGGGTCAGGAAACAGCTATACACACATCCTCCCCAGGCAAAGTCTGGGAGGCAAGAGAGCTTTTCAAATGATTCATTCAAATAATTATACTTTTCTTCAGGCATGCACCACTGACAATAAGCCTCCTAGTGGTTAGCCAGGGAGATATAAATATCCATACTCCACACTATTGCCAGGGACTCCCCTTGACAGCAGGCACAGTTATACAAAAACCTGAACTGAAAGGGGTTGTAAACCCTCGTGTTTTTTTCACCTTAATGCATCTTATGCATTAAGGTGAAAAAACACCTGCCAGTGACCGCCCCCCACCCCCCCCATGTTTTACTTACCTGAGCCCCGTATTTTTGTTGGTGGAGATGTGCTCTCCCTCTCTCCACGGGATCCTGGCTCTTGATTTGATAAATTGATAACAGCACAGCCATTGGCTCTCGCTGCTGTCAAACAAATCCAATGACGCAGGCACTGGGGCGGGGGCGGGGCTGAGTCCAGCATTCGTGTCTATGGACGCAAAAGCAGGACTCGGGAGTGCACCTGCAAGGTAACATCCCCAGGAGAGCCGCCGAGGGACCCCAGAAAAAGAAGGTCGGGGCCACACTGTGCAAAATGAGCTGCACATTGGCGGTAAGTATGATATGTTTGCTATTTTAAAATAATAAAAAACAAGGGTTTACAACCCCTTTAAGCAAAAATCTGTAGAAAACAGAACTATCATTCATGCTGAGACTTTCCACAGCGAGCACTAACAAATTTAGGAAAAGGACGAGGACACACCTGCCTATAGCCAGGTCCCTTCATCAGTGTTATTGTTTGATCCTACCTGCTGTTGGGGAGTGTCACTGGCAATTGTGTGAGAGGGTACAATAATGCTGAGTTATAAATATTTATATCTCCCTGACCAACAACTAGGAGGTTTGTCACCACAGCTGTAAATATTTATTGTGACCTTCTGGAAGCACTCCTGCCTCCTATGTCCTGCTAGGAGAGGATCTGTGCATCGAAGGCTTGCCTAAATTGAAGCCTAAGCCTGGGGCCTGGAAGATTTTCCTGCTATCCTGCTGGAGAGTACATCCAGGGGTGAGCAGGAAGGTGGCTATTTGGATTGGAGCACCACAGGCGAGAACTTCACTGCTGAAGATTTTCCTGGAGAGCTGAGTAGGTGGATTCTGGTGGATTGAACCAGCCCCTGTATTTTTTACATCTCTTGGGCACGTAAGGAACAGGTTCTTTTTCTGATATTTGTCAGTCTTTCCCACTCAACCAGTCTCTTGTTGTTGCAAAAGCATCTCGGTCCCCTTATTGCATTCTCTAAAAATTCTAATGAATGGAAAATCCAACAGAGAGTTCATTGTGTAGCACGGAGGGAGGCAACACCAATGTAAATATTTAATTCATCCTTATTGTACAAATGATTTTCTGAAAGGGAGGATTTTTTTTTATCCTGACCACTTAGCCTCCCTCTGACCATTGTACCCAGTAACCCCACTGATATGCCCTATTCACCCAATATGTCCCTGTGAGAGCAGACTGCAAAGGCAATATTTTCACTCCTGGACTGTCCAGTGCCGTACAGATGGGGTTGCATATTTTTTGCTTGACTTGTTTATGCCATATTCTGTTTTTTGCAGACAAGATGAAAAAGCCCAACTTTGCCTGCTACTGAGGCATTACAAACTGTCAGATCTTAAAGCATTTTCGAAATTGCTTTGTAAATCCGGCGATCCTCCAGAGATCTCTTCTTCCTCTTAGATGCGCTCTAAACCTCATTATCTTCTAGTTTAGCTCAGTATTCTGGCCAACTGTCAGATGGCTTGTGAATGCTGCTGCTAATGAACTACAAACTGTCAAGGGGGACGGAAGTGCTGTCCTACTGTAATATTTATGCAACTGGAGATCTTGTTGTACCATTTTATCATGTATATGGTGTGTGAATGACAACTTTTAAGATTTGTGTTGATTTATATAAAATAAACAAAATCATTTTCAATTTTTCTATATTTGGGTGACATATACTGAATAATTTAGCTGCATGAATGCATAAAAAATGGAAATAAAGGGACCAAAACGTGTAAATGGTATCCATCATGAACGCTCATTTTAAAGTTTATCTCATATGGTATTTTTGTTTTCATTTTATATTTGAATTTGGCATAAAAGCTATAACATGACCTAAGCTGCTATTAAAAGCCTGTGCAATACTTACCTATCAATAGCCCAGTACTCCCTCCAGCTGTTATCATCTAAACACAGCCATGGTAGTGGGAGTGGCATTTGGGTAGTTTCACAGCTACCATATGTCTACCACATGTCTTGTCACTGTGACTGGTGAACTTGAAGGAACCCACAGCCACTGATTTGCCAAGATCACATCGTTTTTGTTACCATGGTAGGTGATAGGTTGGAGTGGTAGGTGTAAAATAAGTTTGAATTAGATCACATTTTATTTTGTATCTTGCTTATCAATGTAATGGGCATCTAAGCTACAGCTTTATCCAGATGGGTGGTCAGTGATCATTAGTGTTGTGGTTGGCTGTCTGAGGTGTGGACAGGCATTGAGCGGTCAACTCAACACTGCAAAATTTTCTGTGTGTATCTTAACACACGTACCAGCATTTGGTGCATGTGGAGGGCTGTGGCCAAGAACATGGGTAAGTCTGTTGTTTGTGAACTGACTTACCCAGGAATTCAGACTGCCTTTGTTGGCTTGTGTAAGTTCCCTTTATTGGTTGCACTTCCTTGGGTGATGCAGTGGGTGGAGTTAATGCCCCTTTTTATGCCAGCTGTGGGTGGAGTCTGGAGGAGATGGGGTATGGAAGTAGAACATCCCAGGTCAGCATGATATAGTTCCATACTAGGTGGAGAGAGATAGAAAGCCGTCTGCAGGCTGAACTGCCAGGGTGACCTGTAAAGGACACACAAGGGGAGATGGAGAAACCTTGCCACACCTGACCTCTGTCTACCAGGTTCTGTGGCTTGGTTTAGATGGTCTCAGGGCCTAAGTGAGAAGCAACCTATGTGTGAGAGGGGGACACCTTCCTGTGGGAAGAGTCTGGGAACATCGAGGAAGATGGCTGCAATGGTACTGTGCGAATACCGAGTGCTCTGCACAAAAAAAAGACTGCTGTTGGGAAGTTTTGTTAATTCGCAAAAAATTAATTTTGGAACTTTAAATGAGGCGTGGGGAAGCACCTCCATCCCGGGGTTAGTTATAGAAACAGGAGGGTGGGACTTTAGATGAAGTGGCTGGGGTGCGCACAAGAAAGTACATGTATCTTAATACAAATATATTTATTGGTGGAAGGGGACTAAGGCTGCTTTCACACTAATAAGGGTCGCAACAGTCGCAAGTGCGACTGGGCCCTGTAGTTCTCCGCCACTTCAGGGGGCCCACCGGCCGCCCGCCCGCCCGCCCGGGGGGCCCACCGGCCGCCCGCCCGCCGGACTGTCCGGGGTGCGTGCGGCATTATTCACTGACACTGTAACTGTGTATGGAGTTCATGCCATGGGGAGGGGGGCTTTCCACCCACTGCGAGGGGAGAGAGCGGCGAGAGAAGAGAAGCGCTCTGAGACCGTGTGTGGGCTCCGCCCCCGCCTATCCAGAGACACTGTAAGGGAGGCGGGACACTAAAACAAAAAACTTTAGACCAATATAGTGAAGGCGGCGGGGGGGGGGTTCTGAGGCAAGGCATTCTGAAGGAGCGTGGAGGCACGCTTACTGAGGAGGGGGAATCGATCGATCGATTGACGCTAAGTCACCGTTTTGCATTGTGATCGATCCCAACCCTCCACCACCTCTGCGGCACTGCCTCTTACTGATCCCACCCCCTCCAGTGCCACCACCCCCCTCCAGACTGTGCCCCACCCCCCCCCTCCAGACTGTGCCACCACCCCCCCCCCCTCCAGTGCTATCACCCCCCCTCCAGACTGTGCCACCCACCCCCTCCAGACTGTGCCACCACCCCTCCAGACTGTGCCATCACCCCCCTCCAGACTGTGCCACCACCCCCCTCCAGTGCCACCCCCCCCCCAGACTGTGCCACCACCCCCCCCTCCAGTGCCACCACCCCCCCTCCAGACTGTGCCACCACCCCCCCTCCAGTGCCATCACCCCCCCTCCAGACTGTGCCACCACCCCCCCCCCTCCAGACTGTGCCACCCCCCCCCAGTGCCACCACCCCCCCTCCAGACTGTGCCATCACCCCCCCCCTCCAGACTGTGCCACCACCCCCCTCCAGTGCCATCACCCCCCCTCCAGACTGTGCCACCACCCCCCTCCAGACTGTGTCACCCCCCTCCAGTGCCACCCACCCCCCTCCAGACTGTGCCACCACCCCCCCCCCCTCCAGTGCCATCACCCCCCCCCTCCAGACTGTGCCCCCCCCCCCTCCACTGTGCCACCACCCCCCCCTCCAGACTGTGCCACCCCCCCAGTGCCACCACCCCCCCTCCAGACTGTGCCATCACCCCCCCTCCAGACTGTGCCACCACCCCCCTCCAGTGCCATCACCCCCCCTCCAGACTGTGCCACCACCCCCCTCCAGACTGTGTCACCCCCCCTCCAGTGCCACCCCCCCCCCCTCCAGACTGTGCCATCACCCCCCCTCCAGTGCCATCACCCCCCCTCCAGACTGTGCCACCACCCCTTTCCCCCTTTCCAGACTGTGTCATCCCCCCTCCAGTGCCACCACCCCCCTCCAGACTGTGTCACCCCCCCTCCAGTCCCACCACCCCCTCCAGACTATGCCATCACCCTCCCTCCAGTGCCATCACCCCCCCTCCAGACTGTGCCACCACCCCCCTCCAGACTGTGTCACCCTTCCTCCAGTCCCACCACCCACCCCCAGACTGTGCCATCACCCCCCCCCTCCAGTGCCACCACCCCCTGCAGACTGTGCCACCACCCCCCCTCCAGTGCCATCACTCCCCCCCTCCAGACTGTGTCACCCCCCTCCAGTGCCACCACCCCCCTCCATACTGTGCCATCACCCCCCCTCCAGTGCCATCACCCCCCTCCAGACTGTGTCACCCCCCCTCCAGTGCCACCACCCCCCTCCAGACTGTGCCATCACCCCTCCAGACAGTGCCACCACCCCCCCTCCAGACAGTGCCACCCCCCCCTCCAGACAGTGCCACCACCCCCCCTCCAGACAGTGCCACCACCCCCCTCCAGACTGTGCTACCACCAACCTCCAGACTGTGTCACCCCCCTCCAGTGCCACCACCCCCCTCCAGACTGTGCCATATCCCCCCCTCCAGACTGTGCCACCACCCCCCTCTCCAGTGCCACCACCCCCCACCAGTGCCACCAGCCCACCACCCCCCTCCAGTGCCACCACCCCCCCTCCAGTACCAGTGCCCCCCTCCAGTACCACCGCCCCCCTCCAGTGACACCACTCACCCCTCCAGTACCACCACCCTCCCCTCCAGTACCACCACCCCCCTCCAGTACCACCACCCCCCCCTCCAGTACCACCACTGGTGACACCGGCTGCACTGGGGACACAGGTTGCATTGGTGACACCGGTTGCTCTGGGGACACAGGCTGCACTGGGGACACAGGTTGCATTGGTGACACCGGTTGCTCTGGGGACACAGGCTGCACTGGGGACACAGGCTGGGGACACAGGCTGCACTGGGGACACAGGCTGCACTGGGGACACAGGCTGCATTGGCGGACAAAAGCTGCACTGCAGACGCAGGCTACATTGTTGACACCGGTTGCTCTGGGGACACAGGCTGCACTGGGGACACAGGCTGCACTGGGGACACAGGCTGCATTGGGGACACAGGTTGCACTGGGGACACAGGCTGCATTGGCGGACAAAAGCTGCACTGCAGACGCAGGCTACATTGTTGACACCGGTTGCTCTGGGGACACAGGCTGCACTGGGGACGCAGGTTACATTGGGGACACCGGTTGCACTGGGGACACAGGCTGCATTGGTGACACCAGTTGCTCTGGGGACACAGGCTTTTTTTGGGGGGGGCCTTTCCTGATTTCTTGCACCGGGGCCCTGAGGTTTCTAGTTACGCCTCTGACTGCAGCAAAATGGCACGGGCAGGCAAAATCACGTACCTGTACGTGATCGTGCATGTGCCTGCCTGTGGGTCGTGACCCGGTCGGGAGCTCCGTGACCCCGGCCGCGGGACCAGCGGACCCGATCGCCGCTGGTGTTCCACGATCGGGTTACGGAGCTGAAGAACGGGGAGAGGTGTGTGTAAACAAACCTCTCCCCGCACTTCCTACTCTGCCTGTCATTGA
This sequence comes from Lithobates sylvaticus, assembly GCA_028564925.1. Classification (NCBI taxonomy): domain Eukaryota; kingdom Metazoa; phylum Chordata; class Amphibia; order Anura; family Ranidae; genus Lithobates; species Lithobates sylvaticus. The sequence continues at coordinate 470,175,967 of CM053028.1, forward strand.
TCGGCTGTTCCCTGTCATCGGGAAAGCCGATCAATGACGTCAGACGTCAGCCCCGCCCCCTAATGTAAAAAAAAAAAAACACACACGTCACAGCCCATAACCCCTCCCCTCCCCCTAGTGGTTAACCCCTTCACTACAACTGTCATTTATACAGGAACCAATGCATTTAAATAGCATTGATTGCTGTATAAATGACAATGGTCCCAAAAAATGTGTCAAAAATGTCCGATGTGTCCGCCATAATGTCGCAGTCACAATAAAAATCGCTGATCGCCGCCATTACTAGTAAAAAAAAAAATATTAATAAAAATGCTATAAAACTATCCCCTATTTTGTAAACGCTATAACTTTTGCGCAAACCAATCAATAATCGCTAATTGCGATTTTTTGTACCAAAAATATGTAGAAGAATATGTATCGGCCTAAACTGAGGAAAAAAAATGTTTTTTAATATATTTTTTGGGGATATTTATTATAGCAAAAAGCAAAAAATATTGCATTGTTTTCAAAATTGTCGCTCTATTTTTGTTTATAGCGCAAAAAATAAAAACCGCAGGGGCGATCAAATACCACCAAAATAAAGCTCTATTTGTGGGGAAAAAAAGGACGCCAATTTTGTTTTGGAGCCACGTCGCATGATCGCGCAATTGTCAGTTAAAGCGACGCAGTGCCGAATCGCAAAAAGGGGCCTGGTCCTTTGGCTGCCAATTGGTCTGGGGCTGAAGTGGTTAATGTAAACCCCGTGTGGTACTTAGTCTTGACCCCAAAACTCTGTGCATTACTTAATCCTGACCCCTAAACTCTGTGTTACATAATCTTAAAGCGGTGTTTCAGGTAAAAAAACATTTTTTAAAAGTCAGACTTTTAATAAATACACTTACCCTCCCAGGGCACCCGCGATGTCGGTCGTGGAGGCCGAGATGTCCCTCGGCGCTCCGGTCCCAGCGCCGCCATCCTCAGTAAGGGAGACGGGCAGCGATCGCTGCCCGTTTCCTACTGCGCATGCGCGAGGAGTCGCGCGGCCTACTGCGCATGCGCGAGCCGTCGCGCGGCGCTTTGTGAATGGGGAACGCGATGTGTTGTGGGACACAGTTCCCATAACACACCGCACCCCATTCACTAGAAGGCGGCGCTAGGAGAACAGTTCCGAGGAACAGGAAGAGGCAGATTAGGACGATCTGCCTAGCAACAGCCATTTCTGGTAAGTAAAAAAAAAAATGTTTTTTTTTTTTTTTTTTCATTTTAAATTTGTATTGACCCCTGAACTCTGTATGTTACCTAACCAAATGTTGTCACACCCACAATTCCCTTTTGGCCATTTTTTTCATTTAGAAATGGGGTGTGGTTTTGTGGGTGTGGCTACACAGTAAAGGTGTGGTTTAGTGGCCATGGTCAGTAGGATATCCCCAAATTAAATTTTTTAAATCTCAAAACTATTATAAAGCATTCCAAAAAGGTGGCTGCTAAAGGGGAAGAGTCGTTTAAAATAGTGATAAAGTTTTAATTCACCTCAACCTTAGGTTTGAGGCAGACTTATAATGGAGTGTATATGCAGAAGGAATAGATAACCCAGCCACCCTACCATAAAATGTAGCGCTGGTATTTTTGCCTGCTAGTGCTATGTAATGTTAATCTATGGACAGTGTTATAAATTGGGATTTGGCACCATCTAGTGGCCTAAACGTGAAATGGACTTATTTTCTATTTCAAGCACATAGAGAAATGTTACAGGAAGTGACTCATTGTTTACATTATACAAGGACCTACCTACACACAATGCCAAGTGACCTACCCATAAACACTCAGTACTGAATTGCATGCTGGGTAGGATATAAAAGACCCCGCGTGGCCATTTTCTTTCTCTTCTGGACGCATGGCCTGCCTGAAAGGATCTGTAGGGAGGTGTTCCAGAGAAAACGCGGCCTGCAAAAACTGCAGAGCGGAACAACCAGCGACTCTGCATCTTACCTGTGTGCTGAAGAGCCAGTGTGACCGGATCAGGAAGGATCCAGAGACATCTGATGGAACCATCTGAAGGTCCCAGTCATCTTGAAGATCAGAGCAGTGTGACGGCGCTGGCTGGCATGAAGCAGGACTGAGACAACTGGAGCAGAGGTTTCCCACTCTTACAGGACTGGTTTGGTGAGAGGGCTGCCGCCCATAACTCTTAATGCACTTTTACACACTTATGCCCCGTACACACGGTCGGAAATTCCGACGGAAAATGTCCGATCGGATCATGTTGTCGGAAAATCCGGCCGTGTGTGGGCTCCATCGGACTTTTTCCGTCAGAAATTCCGCCGGAAAAAATTTGAGATCCTGCTCTCAAATTTTCCGACAACAAAGTCCGATCGGACCTTTTCCGATCGTGTGTAGAGAATTCCGAAGGACAAAGTGCCGCGCATGCTCAGATCAAATTACGAGACCAAAGCTATTGGCTACTAGCCTCTACGTAGTTCCGTCGTACGTAACGAACATCACCACGTTCAGAATGATCGGATTTTCCGACAACTTTGTCCAACCGTGTGTATACAACACCAGTGTCAGACAAAATCCATCGAAAAAAATCGACGGATTTTGTGGTCGGAATTTCCGACCGTGTGTACGGGGCATTAGACTTTGTACACAGTGTTTCTGGGACCTGTAGTCCCGTGGAGGAGGTTGCACACTATTAGACTAAGTTCAAGCAGGCATCAAGCCTATACTCCACTGAGAACTGACACTGTGTGATTTGGAGACAACTACACCAGAGGCAGTTATAAGTGTGCTACATCACAACAACAATTTCAATACTCATTCCACACTATTCTTTGTTTGTTAAACCCTTTGGATTACAATTACTTCAACACAATAGTTAGCAGAAGACAGAAGACTAAAGACTACATCTTTTATTGCAAGGCCTTGCATTCAGTCACTAAGACAGAACTGCCTTATAAAGCAGGGGAGCTCCCTGGTAATTGTATTGTACGCTGCTGATAGCTTTGCATTTCTTAATTTCTTAACTTCATTTGCAATAGATTCTCAAAGCAAAGGTCCTCCATCTCCTTTGGCAATTCAACATCTTTCCTTGGGATTGGTGACCAAAATCGAACTGTTCAGGCCAAACCAGTGTTTTGTAAAAATATAGAATTTCTTATTATGTAATTTGCATGTGCATTTTTGGCATTCTTTACTAAGTTTAGTTAGTTTACATACAGAAGTTGGCTGGGAATCTGTAATTTGCAACATGAGTAGCAGCAAGTGAACATCATTGGGTGCCGTGGGTTGTTGTGTGAAATGTGTTTTATTGTTTCACTTTTTCGTCAATAAACAATAAAGGGGTACAGTGTAGTCCATACTTATTCACCTCGGGGAGGGGGAATATCTGCAGGTTTCCTTATTATTCAGGGAGATTTCAGATTCTGATAAGCTCTCCACACAGACCACCACATTTCGTATGGGGGACAGTGTGTGGGAAGTGAGGCTCTTAATGCCTCAACACTGGGGACAAATTGCAAGAGGGTTAACACACTTGCCACCCCCACTACACACACACACACATACACTCTCCTGGCCACACAGACTGCATATATGAATTAGGATATTTTATTAGATTTGAGGAGGATCTCCTTCTTTTTTTTTTTTTTTGAATAGTCTAGTCTGCATTATTCAGTCTTCTGCCAGTAAGTCTGTTAGTTTTCAACTTTCCTTAATAGACCAAGCTGTCCAGCAAAAATGGAAGTAAGAGGGCTGAAACAAAAAAATTATCATTGACAGGGGTGCTGCCAAAGATTAGTTTTTTTCCATATAGTTTCATATGGTTAAAATCCCAAAAGAAATAAAAAACTGTTGCTGTAACTGCTGAAGACTTTATTTTGTTAATTACTTATGTAAAGTCCATTTAAATCTACCAGTCCATCTAACACTACCTTCTCTACAGGTTGACAATGCTGCTGTCCAGCGGTGGTTTGGTTTCATTGCTCCTCCATAGATACAGTGGAGGACTGAGCATAGCCACCCTAAAATAAGAAGTATGTTACTTGCCAGATCACTGGGTAAAAATAAAGGAAAAACTGCCTAAAAAAAAAAGTATTGCAGCTACCATCTCTAAGGATTGGTAACTGCAGTATATTGCATTTTAGTTTTTTTTGGTTTATATACTCTTTTAGAAAAAAAAAAAGCAAGTGTGTACCCTTATTGAACCATACAAGACCACATGCCTTTAACAATGGGAGGGTACCTTGTAGGGGGGATGACAAATCCCCCCACCCATTTGTAGACATTGTGTCCCATGTTGAGGTTAAAATAGTTTCATCCCTACATTCTGTTTCCCAAAAGGGGTGTGGGAATCGACAGGGTACTTATGAGAATCTGGAAGTCCCCTTTAGAATAAGGAGGCCCCCAGATATCTGCTCCTGTCCAGGTGAGTGAGTACCTGGTACCCCTTGTTAATCATTTATAAATAAAATAAACAGGTTAAAAAAAAACACACCATGAATAAAGTCCTTTATTATAAATAAATACATTTACGGTAATTAAATTAAATAAATAAATAAAAAAAAACAATGCCCACCAATGTAAGTCCAATGTCACTACAAGGGGCACTACCAGAACCAGTTTAATGTAACCTGGAGTTCAAATTTAAATACTTAATTAAAACTATACAATGAAAAAAAATTTGAATACTAATATATATATATATATATATATATATATATATATATATATATATATATATATATATATATATATATATATATACACAGTATATATAGTATATATATATATATATATATATATATATATATATATATATATATATATACACAGTATATATAGTATATATATATATATATATATATATATATATATATATATATATATATATATATATATATATATATTTAATATATAACACATAAAGAAATACTTAGCCACCAATGTATGCAGGCAGACCTTACATGCTTCTCCTGTCATGAAGCCTCCCTCAGAGCCTGTAGCTTTTGGTTTCAGATAGTTTGGAACAAGTAGAACATCCTTTTTTATATCAATGATTTGCCTAAGTGTCTTACAAAGGTCTATTACTACTGTCTAGCCTACCTAATACAAGCGCAGTGTCTGTCAATATCTATCAAATGAGGCAGGCACCTGCCCTAAGATAAAGAAAGAGGACACCTGGCCCGTAGTAGGTTGCCTTATGCAGGATAATGGCCAGTCTGCTGCAGACCTTGCTTCTTCTAGCTTTAGCTTGTGGCTTTAACTCAGTTAAAGAAAGCACAAAACAGCGGAGATTTCGAGAATGTTATCTAAAATAAGATAAATTACACCCTACAAGTCATTATGCAAAGCATACAATATTCTGTTAGAGTGGCTCTGTATTAACAGCTTTGTGAACTACAGTCCATTTCAGCACCCCTCGGATTCCTTTAGGTCACATGTTTTTGTCTCCACTATGGCTTGGGGTGAGTCTGGTTCTTCCACTGCATCTGCAGAGTGTTTGACCTTCCAGCAACAGTATAGACTACTGGAGGCAGTGAAAACTACCCTGGCCCTGATATTTGCATTGAGGTTGCAGCTTTCTTTATCTTTCAGGTATACAGCTATTGCACTTTTAATTGAAGAAAAGTAATAGAAAAACCATGGTACAACTAAAACAACATTTTATATGTTTCTCGTCAAAGTAACAGTACAATGGAAAAATACTACTTATCTAAAGGAGTCACATAAAATACCTCACTTATAAATTAAAAAGCAAAATAGCCCATCCTATGATTGCGCTTTTTTGTTCATAACCCATATGCGTATACTACACATATAATTGTTTAAGTATGTGTAGCCAATACTCATCAACATGTCATGAAACAGGAAAATGCTTCCATCATTAACCAGACTTCTTCATCTATTTTGTTCCTTATTGTGCAGTCATTCAGTTTGATCTATTGGTAGGTGTCAGGCACCAAATGCTCTCCCACTGTGAGAAAATGTTCATATTAACTGATTTCACCAAACACAAAATAAATCCAGAGTCTGGAGTTGTAATCCAAACCGTACATTTTATAAAATGCTGTGCATGATAAAAAAACTTCTGTTTACACCTGAGGGAGTTTCCGATGTTTGGGTTCCTTGATTCGGGATACCAATGACCTTCCAAGTAATGCCACACCCTCTGCCACACCAAGATTATATGAGAAGTACAAACAGTAAAACAGTAATTTTTAATAAATTTTGCCTCTGAACCGTAAAACCCCTAATTGAAGGGTGGTATTGGGAAATAAAGGTCCGTTAGTCTCCCCAAACCCCTCCCACTGGCCAGTATAATTGTTAATAGATGCAGACTAAAGTTTCAGTGTTGGGGTGCTCAGATTTGAGGGGGACCTATAATACTGGGTGTAGGTACCCAAACTGTATCTTAAAAATGGGTGACCCTTTAAGAAGTGGACAGGAAGTTGTGACCTACCAAAACAATCTGTGATTACACTTCCTCAAGCTCAGCACTTGATGATCTCCCAAGGAACTAAAGATATCAGAGATGACTCAGGACCTGGGAATGACAATCTCTCACAGGATCGGTGATGTCAGAAGAGACTCAGAACCTTACAGTGGCCATCTCTCACAGCTGTGATGTCTGAGTACACTTGGCAGCAGAATCTCACTCTATGTAGTAATTGCCTTTTTGCTTCCCAGGAGACTCCCCCAAGCCCTGGGCTTCCTTCCCCTTTCTTTCCTGCTACAGCTCTCGGGTCTCCTTTGACTTGTAGTCCTAGGCCATCCTTGGCTCAAAGGGAAGATGTCTTCTGTGGACTACATTTCCCATAGTCACAGGTAGTTCCCAGCAGCCCCCTTTCCTCCCAGGCTGCACAGCAGCCAGTCACAGTCTTACAAGTATCCTTTGTCTACCCCTCTCCCCATTGGCAGCTGAAGAGAAGGAGAACAGCTACATTGCCTTGAAAAAGTATTTATACTCCCTTTTCCACATGTTGTCATGTTACAACCAAAAACCTAAATGTATTTTATTGGGATTTTATGTGATAGACCAATACAAATGGCACATAATTGTGAAGAAGAAGGAAAATGATAAATGGTTTTTAATTTTTTTTTACAAATGAATATCTGAAAAGTGTGCCATGCATTTGTATTCACCCACCTTTACTCTGACACTCCTAACTAAAATCTAGTGGAACCAATTGCCTTCAGAAGTCACCTAATTAGTAAATAGAGTCCACCTGTATGGTATTTAATCTTAGTATAAATACAGCTGTTTTGTGAAGCCCTCCGAGGTTTGTTAGAGAACATTAGTGAACAAACAGCATTACGAAGGTCAAGGAACACACCAGACAGGTCAGGGATGAAGTTGTGGAGAAGTTTAAAGCAAGGTTAGGTTATAAAAAAATATCCCAAGCTTTGAACATCTCACGGAGCACTATTCAATCCATCATCTGAAAATGGAAAGCGTATGGTATAACTGCAAACCTACCAAGACATGGCTGTCCACCTAAACTGACAGGCCGGGCAAGTAGAGCATTAATCAGAGAAGCAACCAAGAGGCCCATGGTAACTCTGGAGGAGTTGCAGAGATCCACAGCTCAGGTGGGAGAATCTGTCCACAGCACAACTATTAGTCGTGCACTCCACAAATCTGGCCTTTATGGAAGAGTGGCAAGAGGAAAGCCATTGTTGAAAGAAAGCCATAAGATGTCCTGTTTGCAATTTGTGAGAAGCCATGTGGGAGACATAGCAAACATGTGGAAGAAGGTGCTCTGGTCAGATGAGACCAAAATTTAACTTTTTGGCCTAAAAGCAAAACGCTATGTGTGGCGGAAAACTAACACTGCACACCATCCTGAACACACCATCCCTACCATGAAACATAATGGTGGCAGCATTATGTTGTGGGGGTGCTTTTCTTCAGCAGGGACAGGGAAACTCATCAGAGTTGATGGGAAGTTAGATGGAGCCAGGGATCAATACAGGGCAATCTTAGAAGAAAACTTGTTAGAGTCTACAAAAGACTTGAGACAAGGGCAGAGGTTCACCTTCCAGCAGGACAACGACCCCAAACATACAGCCAGAGCAACAATGGAATGGTTCAGATCAAAGCATATTCATGTGTTAAAATGGCCCAGTCAAAGTCCAGACATAAATCCAATTAAGAATCTGTGGCAAGACTTGAAAATTGCTGTTCACGGATGCTCTCCATCCTGACAGAGCTTGAGCTACCTTGCAAAGAAGAATGGGCAAAATTTTCACTCTTTAGTTGTGCAAAGCTGGTAGAGACATCCCCAAAAAGACTTGCAGCTGTAATTGCAGCGAAAAGTGGTTCTACAAAGTATTGACTCAGGGGGGCTGAATACAAATGCATGCCACACTTTAAACATATCTATTTGTAAATAATTTGGAAAACCATTCATCATCTTCCTTCCACTTCACAATTATGTGCCACGTTGTGTTGGTCTATCACATAAAATCCCAATAAAATACATTTACGGTTTTGGTTGTAACATGACAAAATGTTAAGGGGTATTAATACTTTTTCAAGGCACTGTACGGCACCAGCTGTGTATGTGGCATTTCAGTGACAGACCAGTCTGTGTGGTGGCAGGCAGGAAAGTTTTGAATCAGGGCTACACTTCTATTATTTTTCCATAAAATATTGGTTTCACCTATTTGTCATCTTTTGTGCTGCTGGTATCTTTCAGCCACTCCCTGCTTATCTTCATTCATGTTAGCATTAGCTGCACATCATTGCTCAGAACCAGCTCCTTGACAATGGTAAATCATGTCTGTGCAATGTGTGTTGTCATAGCCAGTTGCAACTTCTATGTGGGGTGCATGTAACAGGATGATAACACATACAGTGGTGTGAAAAAGTGTTTGCCCCCTTCCTCATTTCCTGTTCCTTTGCATGTTTGTCACACTTAAGTGTTTCGGAACATCAAACCAATTTAAACAATAGTCAAGGACAACACAAGTAAACACAAAATGCAATTTGTAAATGAAGGTGTTTATTATTAAAGGTGAAAAAAAATCCAAACCATCATGGCCCTGTGTGAAAAAGTGATTGCCCCCTAAACCTAATAACTGGTTGGGCCACCCTTAGCAGCAACAACTGCAACCAAGCGTTTGCGATAACGTGCAATGAGGCTTTTACAGCGTCCTGGAGGAATTTTGGCACACTCATCTTTGCAGAATTGTCCTAATTCAGTTACATTAGAGGGTTTTCGAGCATGAACGGCCTTTTTAAGGTCATACCACAACATCTCAATAGGATTCAGGTCAGGACTTTGGCTAGGCCACTCCAAAGTCTTCATTTTGTTTTTCTTCAGCCATTCGGTGGTGGACTTGCTGGTGTGTTTAGGATCATTGTCCTGCTGCAGAACCCAAGTTCGTTTCAGCTTGAGTACACGAACAGATGGTCGGACATTCTCCTTCAGGATCTCTTGGTAGACAGCAGAATTCATAGTTCCTTTTATCACGGCAAGTCTTCCAGGTCCTGAAGCAGCAAAACAGCCCCAGACCATCACACTACCACCACCATATTTTACTGTTGGTATAATGTTCTTTTTCTGAAATGCAGTGTTCCTTCTACGCCAGATATACTTGGACACACACCTTCCAAAGAGTTCCACTTTTGTCTCATCGGTCCACAGAATGTTGTCCCAAAAGTCTTGGGGATCATCAAGATGTGTTGTGGAGAAATTGAGACGAGCTTTGATGTTCTTTTTGCTCAGCAGTGGTTTTCCTCCTTGGAACTCTGCCATGCAGGCCATTTTTGCCCAGTCTTTTCCTGATGGTGGAGGCATGAACGCTGACCTTAACTGAGGCAAGTGAGGCCTGCAGTTCCTTGGACGTTGTTGTGGGGTCTTTTGTGACCTCTTGGATGAGTCGTCGCTGCGCTCTTGGGGTAATTTTGGGCGGCCGGCCATTCCTGGGAAGGTTCACCACTGTTCCATGTCTTCGCCATTTGTGGATAATGGCTCTCACTGTGGTTCGCTGGATTCCCAAAGCTTTGGAAATGGCTTTATAACCCTTTCCAGACTGATAGATCTCAATTACTTTCTTTCTCAATTGTTCCTGAATTTCTTTGGGTCTCGGCATGATGTGTAGCTTTTAAGGATCTTCTGGTGGACCTTACTGTGTCAAGCAGCTCCTATTTAAGTGATGCCTTGATTGTGAACAGGTGTGGCAATAATCAGGCCTGGGTGTGGCTAGAGAAATTGAACTCAGGTGTGGACAACCACAGTTATAGTATGTTTTAACAAGGGGGGCAATCACTTTTTCACACAGGGCCATGATGGTTTGGATTTTTTTTCACCTTTAATAATAAACACCTTCATTTACAAATTGCATTTTGTGTTTACTTGTGTTGTCCTTGACTATTGTTTAAATTGGTTTGATGTTCCGAAACACTTAAGTGTGACAAACATGCAAAGGAACAGGAAATGAGGAAGGGGGCAAACACTTTTTCACACCACTGTAGATACAACCAGAAGACAGTTTTCACTGCATTAAAACAAGTGCCTGAACAAAGAGCTGGAATGTCAGGATCACCAGGTATAAGGTAATGAAAGCTACCAATTAAAAAAGATTGAAAACCAGTTTTAAAACAATACTAACCAATACTAACATGTTAACACTTCTATAATATTTTTAGTAATAGGTTTAGAACTACTTGTAGCACCCCTCCTGCATGAGTTAGAGGAGTGGACTCGCCTCCAGCAGGGAGAAGGCTAGCATTTACTCCAAGGTGGATCCATGGCCGCAGTAGAGTACACCCAGGCAAATTACCAATTGCTAGGGAATGAAGCAGCTGGGGATATTGGGTGATGCTATTTTGCAAATATGGTTCCTCAAAAGGAACATGGGGTTTTGTAGGGGGGGAGAGTCATATCTGAATATGGAAGCCTGCTTTACAACAAGATATCTGTCCCTTAGGGGTACATACTGTAGATACTCAATCCCCCCAAAATTTCAAAAGTAAGTAATAAAATAAGCCAAGAAGTGGACATGCCCAATTGTTGTCATTCAACATGTACTGAGAACTGATTTGTCAGCACAGATATTGTAAAGATACATATTGTAAATAAAAGCAATTACTGAATTTTTCCAATTTTCTAACTTTTAATGCATTTGCTTTTCTTCTTATCAATGCATATGCAAGCATGTTTCTTCCTTATATTCTTTTTTATTTTTTCTGTGTACCTATGGCCTTACATATGTTTTTAAAGTGGATTGCTGTGCATGTATTTGCACATTTAAATGCCATGTGTGTGCAAAGGCAAATAGCTTCTAGAATTACAGTAACCTGACTAGTCACAGACAGTGCAGCTTACAGCAGTCCCGGGAGAAAATAAGTAATATCTATGCCAAGCCTGCCCACATAACTACAAAATCTGTAAGGGGCTATTCACACTAGGTGCAGTAGGACTGTGTTGGGCAGCTATTCCAGCACAGTCCCATAGAAAGTCATGGCAAAATTCCTTGTCTCGCATCTGGCCAGTGTCTTACGGTTTGACTATGCTGGAATAGCTACCCAACACAGTTCTACCAAACCTGGTGTTAATAGACCCTTACAGATTTTGTAGTTATCTAGGCTATGTTGGATCGGTTTGACAGCCAAGCAACTATGACTTTCGAAACAAGTCAGCCATGTCTGACAATATATTTCTCACAGCACAAGTTTCTTGAAGGCTAAAAGACTGGAGTTTTACTTTAAATCTGTAAAAAGCTGCTCATCTTCACACACTAAGTTCTATTTATTAACTTTTCCTCTTTTTTGTGTGTGTACTTTGCAGATGCAACCCATTTTTTAAGCTTGGTTAATCCTGAATCCATACAGCATATAATCATTTTAATGTGCTTCATTTTGCTAATTTGAAAAACACATAGAAAAGTAGTCTGTTCAGGGAAGATATGACAATTCATGAACAATCCCTTTTTATAGTATGTTTTATTATTACAAATGCAATCTCTAATTGTCCCCTTGTTCGGGGGCTGAGAATAGGATACTTGTTCCGATGCCAATATATTTGGTGCCAACATTAGTGGATTATTGTAGCATCCCCTCTTCCTGGTTCCCGGCTATAGGTCTCTTAGTGCCTTCTCATGTTTCTGCCTGATAATGAGAGCAACATTTTAAACACATTGATAATTCAATGTTTAAATACCCATACAGAGGGATTACTTGGGATTATATTGGCGAGATGTTTACTCTGGAGAAGCCATCATTGCGTCAATGATATAATCACTTATTGTCAATTGTTTGATCAAAGACTTTTAAGTCATTTTCAAGAATGAGAATCTGGTAGTTCAGTATGTCCTAGTTTCAAGTGACTTTTTGATTCTTTAAAGACTTGTGCCCACTAATTCGTCAATACTACATCCATTTTTTTCTTAGATTTGAATTGAATTTTTGTATTATTTTCTACCCATGGTACTAGTCCAATTTGTTGTTCAAATTTGACCCACAATTTAAAAAAAATGTTGATTACTTTGATTGAAAAGATACTGTAGTTCTGAGAGCAGGAGGTTTTCTTTCATTTCACTCACATGACAGTTCTGGTGATATAGTTTCTTCGGAACACAACGCTGTCACATGGGGTTAGGAATAGAGTCCTCAGCACTGTGTAAATGTCAGGTTGTGACTTGGAGCTTACACAGAGCTCCCAGTGGGGAGCAGAGCTTTAGGACAGTGAAATGATAGGGAGCATAATCTGCAGGGGCTGGCATAAAAGTAAGGGTGTTTTGAAGGAAAGCATATAGGAAAGAGTTCCAGGGAAGGGAAAAGGCACCTGAGAAGCCTGGACAGGTAAGAGATACCTGGGTTACAGGATATATCTATATATATATATATATATATATATATATATATATATATATATATATTGTACAGAACACCAAGGTTGGGTCCTGGACGGGTGCTATATAGCACCAGTATTTGGGCTGTGGTCCCTTTAAAGGAGTCGCAGCGTTGCTCAGGGGGTCACCCAAAATGGGTGAGGGGTTCCGGGAGTAGCCGAGCAGGAGAGGACTGACTCGCAGTCCTCTCTAGGTTAATAATAAGTTATTTGGGACCCGGAATTTGGGAGGCTCTGAAGAGATATTCGGGTGGGAAAAGAGCCTCCCTCCCTGACCACAATGATTCAGCGCACATGGGGTTAAGGGCCTCCAGGAAGACAGCTCATAAGACAGGAAGTAGGGAAGAGTTGGTGGTGTGAGGAGGAGTAGGTGATTACACCTGTTGGTTGAGCTGTGTGGATGTCTGGAGGCTGCTAAAAGAACCTGCTGCAAAAACTGTATGTGTTTTCCTTAACTTTGTTTTTGTGCTGAAGATAAGCTGATTTTCTGTTATGCTGAAGATAAGCGGACTTTGTTTTTGTACTTTACCTGTGCGCTGAAGAAAGCCTTATTTTTGATTTTTTCTTACAAATAAATGTTTTTTTTTTATAAAAACTGACGGTTTATGCACTTAATCCCGTGGAGCTATTGTCCCCAAAGTTCACAATATATATATATATATATAGATAGATAGATATACATATATATACATACAGTATCTCACAAAAGTGAGTACACCCCTCACATATTTGTAAATATTTTATTATATCTTTTCATGTGACAACACTGAAGAAATTACACTTTGCTACAATGTAAAGCAGTGAGTGTACAGCTTGTATAACAGTGTAAATTTGCTGTCCCCTGAAAATAACTCAACACACAGCCATTCATGTCTAAACCAATGGCAACAGAAGTGAGTACACCCCTAAGTGAAAATCTCCAAATTGGGCCCAAGTAGATATTTTCCCTCCCCAGTGTCATGTGACTTGTTAGTTTTACAAGGTCTCAAGTGTGAATGGGGAGCAGGAGTGTTACATTTGGTGTTATCGCTCTCACTCTCTCATTCTGGTTACTGGAATTTCAACATGGCACCTCATGGCAAAGAACTCTCTGAGGATCTGAAAAATGAATTGTTGCTCTACATAAAGACAGCCTAGGCTATAAGAATATTGCCAATACCCTGAAACTGAGCTGCAGCACGGTGGCCAAGACCATACTGCGGTTTAACATGACAGGTTCCACTCAGAACAGGCCTCGTCATGGTCGACCAAAGAAGTTGAGTGCACATGCTCAGCATCATATCCAGTGGTTGTCTTTGGGAAATAGACGTATGAGTGCTGCCAGCATTGCTGCAGTGGTTGAAGGGGTGGGGGGGTCAGCCTGTCAGTGCTCAGACCATACGCCGCACACTGCATCAAATTTGTCTGCATGGCTGTCATCCCAGAAGGAAGCCTCTTCTAAAGATGATGCACAAGAAAGCCCGTAAACAGCTTGCTGAAGACAAGCAGACTAAGGACATGGATTACTGGAACCATGTCCTGTGGTCTGATGAGACCAAGATAAACTTATTTGGTTTAGATGGTGTCAAGTGTGTGCGGCAAATACCAGGTGAGCAGTACAAAGACAAGTGTGTCTTGCCTACAGTCAAGCATAGTGGTGGGAATGTTATGGTCTGGGACTGCATGAGTGCTGTCAGCACTGTGGAGCTACAGTTCATTGATGGAACCATGACTGCCAACATGTACTATGACATACTGAAGCAGACTATGATCCCCTCCCCTCAGAGACTGGGCTACAGGGCAGTATTCCAACATGATAACGACCCCAAACACAACTCCAAGGTGACCACTGCCTTGCTAACGAAGCTGAGAGCAAAGGTGATGGACTGGCCAATCATGTCTCCAGACCTAAACCCTATTGAGAATCTGTGGGACATCCTCAAATGGAAGGTGGGGGAGCTCAAGGTCTCTAACATCCACAAGCTCTGTGATGTTGTCATAGAGTCGTGGAAGACGACTCCAGTGGCAACCTAGGAAGCTCTGGTGAACTCCATGCCCAAGAGTGCCCAGTCAGTGCTGGAAAATAATGGTGGCCACACAAAATATTGACACTTTAGGCCCAATTTGGACATTTTCACTTAGGGGTGTACTCACTTTTGTTGCCAGACATTAATGGTTGTGTGTTGAGTTATTTTGAGGGGACAGCAAATTTACACTGTTATACAAGCTGCACACTCACTACTGTAGCAAAGTGTAATTTCTTCAGTGTTGTCACATGAAAAGATATAATAAAATATTTACAAAAATGTGAGGGGTGTACTCACTTTTGTGAGATACTATATATATATATATATATATATATATATATATATATATATATACACTCTATTGTCAAAAGTATTGGGACGCATTACACACACATGAACTTTAATGGCATCCCAGTCTTAGCCCATAGGGTTCAATATTGAGTTGGCCCACCCTTTGCAGCTATAACAGCTTCAGCTCTTCTGGGAAGGCTGTCCCCAAGGCTTAGGAGTGTGTCTATGGTAATGTTTGACCATTCTTTCAGAAGCGCATTTGTGAGGTCAGGCACTGATGTTAACCACTTGCCGCCGGCCCCCCGTCAAATGGCGGCTGGGTGGTGCGGCTCTCGTTCTGGGTGGATGTCATATGACGGCCTCCCAGAGTGACTTCTCTCTCTCGCATGCCCCCGTGTTGCTAGGACACAGCGTGACCCTGATCTGTGTAAAAAGCTGCGGCTGCGGCTCTTTAACCATGTGACCAGCTGTGTACAATCACAGCCGTTCACTTTGTAAACACGGAGATGCCGGTAATCGGCGCTCCTCGCCTCACACTGACAGAGTGTGAGGAGAGGAGAGATGATCAGCAGCATCTCCTCACAGGGGACAGATAAGTATGTAATCAGGGCACTGATCATCAATGCCCTGATTACAATTAAGTGCCCACCAGTGCCAGCAATGATTGCCCACCACTGCCAGCAATGATATCCGGTGACCAGCATTTCAGGCCCCTGCAAACTGCTATTTCTGATGGCTTCGGTCCTCCAGGTCTTCCAGCTGTATTTGTAGTGCCACTGTGATATCCATCTGAGAGAGCCTGTCTCCCTCTAGTACGGTCACTCGCTGCTCCAAAGCCTGTGATGCAGGCTCTCTTTTTTACTCCCGGTCCAGTTCCCTGAGCTGCCAAAAAGAACTGCTGGATCTTGGGTTGTAGTTCACCAACCTTTGCTGCTTAGCTGCCTTGCGGGAAGTCTCCCCCTGTTTGTAGGAGTACATTCCGCTGACACCATACAAAGCTGGTTAGCCTGGAGCTAGTGGAGAGCCGGGAGCTCGTGTATCGTGCATACTTAGACCACACACCCCTTTATAATGTTTTTTATATGTATACACAAATGTTTTTCCTTTAATTTCTACTTTAAATTGAATGGGTTGGGGTGGGTTTTACAAAGTAAGGGTTTACATACACTTTAATGGTCAAAATAACATAACATAGATTAATAGAAACAATAACCAAGTGGTCACATCCTACTTGTGAAAGGCCAACATACCTATATCTTTAGGTATGCAATTCCATAATCTATAACATACTGTATGTTACAGATTGATAATCACACATATACAGTAAACATGATTATATAATACAAAGCACATAAAACACATGCACAAAACAAATAGCCATGAAGGCCCCCAATGTTGTACAGTATGTGTGCATCATGGCAACAGACAGCCAGACCAGATGCAAACAAGAGAAAGGGTGAACATATAAAACAGAAGGGGCACATGAGCAGCAGGATGCACAGATTCCACTTTCACCACTAAACTGTCAAAAACACCCACCTCCACCTTCCAGTGATGTTGCATTACATCCCTCACCAGCCACTGTCATCTTCTTGGCTACTTCAGGATGCCAGGTTTTCAGCCTCTTGACTGGCCAGTGGGGAATGACGTAATTTCATGCATGTGCACAGAAGTCAGTCATTCCAGCACAGCCAGAGTGTGCTGGGAATGCACGCTCAGCTGCATATGTGCAGCCCAGTATATATTCAGTAGACGATTGCAAGCAGGCAGGTAAGTGTTGGTTATTTCAGAAGGTGCATAGCATGTCTCTTCTGCAATAAAGAGCTGCCTGATTGTAGTCTTTCTTTAATTACATTTAGTTTCACTTTAAAGCTGTGTTATACCCAGGTTTTTTTTCCGTCAGGAACAGAGTTCTGCCACCTCTGTCTATAGCCCCTTACCCACCGCTCACTGCTGTCCCTTTTACACACAGCAGCCAAGCTTCTGTGTGTACAAGTAAAAGGTGGTCCTCTCCTGGTGGTGCTCAGAGCCCTCCCTGCCCTGCAGTATCCATATAAGAGCAGAGGGAGAAGGGGCAGGGGATGTGCACAGCCATTCTACTGCCCTGGCGGCAGCTCCTTTTAAAGCCCTACATGGAAACTGGGGAAGATCAATGCGCAAACCAAAGGGACAAATAACCGGCAGCTGCCAACATCAGGGTGTTCACACACCAAATAAGAAGCTGATAATAATAGGTATGAATGTGGTGCTTACCTAAAAGATAGACTCCAACAAACTGATTAAGATGGACCTTTGGAGGTAACACAAACCAAGTATCTCCACAAGGATCATAAGCGTCAAACTTGATGTTTCGTCAATAGAGCCAGCGATTAATGTATCACTGCCAACACCAATCGATGAGGATCCCCCCCTCCACAGTGGTCACAAAACTGTGAGGAAGCACAAATGGGATATGACACACTAATACAGGTCTCCTAATAGCCGTATGTAATAGGCCAATTGATAACAGGGTAAAAGTTTCAATCAATAGATTCTATGAACTAAAGTCAATGGCACTGAATCCTTGATAATAACATCAAAAAACTAATAATCCTCAATGATTAGTAATAATGAATGAGTTAAAAATCATAAAAATAGGTAAATATAAAATATTTGAAGTGTCCCAATACTTATGACATTTGATATGTGTAACACGACTCAATATATGTGCAAAAAACACAAAAAATATGGTGAAAAAATATTCATTCAATAGTGAAAAATAACGTATAACACTTGTGCAAGCAAAGTCCCATACACAGTGAAATCTTGTTACATACGGCTATTAGGAGACCTGTATTAGTGTGTGTCATATCCCATTTGTGCTTCCTCGCCACATTCATACCTATTATTAGGGATGAGCCGAACACCCCCGGGTTCGGTTCGCACCAGAACCTTCGAACCGACCGAAAGTTCGCGCGAATTTTCGAACCCTATACGTTATAATGGACGCGAACGTTCAAAATCAAAAGTGCTAATTACAACGGCCAATATGCATGTTAATGTCATAAAACAGGTTTGGGGACCCGGGTCCTGCCCCAGGGGACATATATCAATGCAAAAAGAACTTTTAAAAACTAACGTTTTTTCGGGAGCAGTCATTTTAATGATGCATAAAGTGAAAAAAAAAAGTGAAATTTTCCTTTAAATATGGTACCTGGGGGGGTGTCTAAAGTATGCCTGTGAAGTGGCATGTGTTTCCCGTGTTTAGAACTGTCCTTGCACAAAATGACATTTGTAAAGGAAAAAAAGAAGCCATTTAAAACCACTTGCGGCTTTAGGTTTGTTCTTAAGTAGAATCTGAACAGGTACATTATGAAGTGTAGCTCCATCCCAAAAAAATCTATTTTTAAGCTTTTTGGAGAACATAGGGAGGGGTTATCACCCCTGTAACATTTGCTGTCTTTGCACATCTGTTCAGAACATGTCACCTAACTTTCCGTCCCAATGACAAATGTTTTTGGAAAAAGTGGGGTTTTAATTGAAACAAGGATTGGTGATAAAGTATCAGTAGAGAGGAGATACCTTTTTCCCAAATTAAATCTAACAGGATAGAATTTCCCTTCCTAGGGGTAGATTTCCTCTCACTTCCTGTTGAGGAGTCGTTTGTAAGTTGGATGTTTGAAAGTAGGGGCCTGGCGTATATACTCTGCAGAAATTTGCCCTATTAGATGTTGGTGTAGCCACAAGACTGGTGGGCACAGGAATGGGCCCTGCTGTGAGTTAATAGATCAAGATTTGTAATTGCATGCACCTGTTGAACAGGGCAGAAAAATTGGGGGTGGTGGTGGTGGTGGTGGACGGTGTTGCCACAAGACTGTAAGCTCTCACAGTTACTCTTGGTGGGCGCAGGAATGGGCCCTGCTGTGAGTTATTAGATCAAGATTTGTAATTGCAAGCACCTGATGAACAGGGCAGAAAAATTGGGCCTTTGGCGGTGGTGGTGGACGGTGTTGCCACAAGACTGTAGGCCCTCATAGTTACTCTTGGTGGGCACAGGAATGGGCCCTGCTGTGAGTTATTAGATCAAGATTTGTAATTTCAAGCACCTGATGAACAGGGCAGAAAAATTGGGCCTTTGGCGGTGGTGGTGGACGGTGTTGCCACAAGACTGTAGGCCCTCATAGTTACTCTTGGTGGGCGCAGGAATGGGCCCTGCTGTGAACTATTAGATCAAGATTTGTAATTACCCGCCCCTGTTAAACAGGGGCTGAAAAATTGTGCCTTAGGCACTGGTGCTGGTGCCACAACACTGCAACCCCTCACAGATACTGTACTTGGAGCACAGCAGTCACACGTGTTGCGAAGCATTTTTTTTAAAAATTGTAATTACCCGCCCCTGTTAAACAGGGGCTGAAAAATTGTGCCTTAGGCACTGGTGCTGGTGCCACAACACTGCAACCCCTCACAGATACTGTACTTGGAGCACAGCAGTCACACGTGTTGCGAAGCCTTGTACATAACAAACTCTTGAGCCTTGCATCCTGTACATAATACACTTCTGAGCCTTGCACCCTATGCATAGCACAATCCTGAACCCTGACCCTTGTATGTAGTGCACTCCTGCACCCTGTACATAGCACACTTGTCACGTACCTTACCGAGGCCGAGATGCTGAGAGCGGCTCCCCTTGCAGCTGAGCGCACTATACCTCTGGAAGTGGTACAGAGGGTATAGGGCACAAAGAGGCACGAGTCACCAGCATGAAACCACTTGAAGGAGATGAGTCCTGGGAAAGCTGTAACTCTGTGCAGTGGTTAGGCTTGGCACCAGTTTGAGTAAGAAGCCCGGCTGAGGCTCTAACCCAGGAGATCAGGCAAGTGATAGTTGTAGAGGAGTCCGTGGAGAGAGCCAGGGTCAAACACAGGTAATCAGGTAATAGAAGCAGAAGCAAGTCTGTATAACTAGCCGGGGTCATACACTGGTGGTCAGGCAGATGAGACAGTATACAAGTCCTTATACAAGCCGGGGTCAAACACAAGGAGCAGGCAGGGTAAGCAGAGTCCTTAAAGCAAGCCGGAGTCAAACACAGGGAGCAGGTTGGGTAAGCAGAGTCCTTAAGGCAAGCCGGGTCAAAGTGCTGAAGAGAGATCACAGCAATCAATCCGGGTCACAACAGGTAATCACAAGGTAACAGGATGCTGAAACAGGAAGCTGAGAGACAATCCAGCAATTTAGCATGGGACTGAGCAGCCTTTTATAGGCCAGCAAGGGATTCATGTTATGTGCACCTCATCGCCTGCGGCGTCCCGCTGTATCGCGCACCTGCATGCGCTGAAGCGCCATTCTACCGTGCATGCGTGCGGGAAAATGCAGATAACGCCAATTCAGGCTTCTGGTATTTCTCTGACAACACTCCTGAGTCATGCAACCTATACATAGCACACTCCTGAGTTCTGCATCCTGTAACTCGTGCACTCCTGAGTCCTGCATCCTATACATAGCACACTCCTGAGTCCTGCATTCTGTACATAGCACACTTCTGAGTCCTGCATTCTGTACATAGCACACTCCTGAGTCCTGCACCGTATACATAGACCAATCCTGAGTCCTGCACCCTGTTAGTCGTGTACACCTGAATCCTATAACCTGTACGTAGCGCACTCCTGTGTCCTGCAAACTGTACGTAGCACACTCCTCAGTTCTGCACCCTGCATGTATCACACTCCTGAATCCTGCACTCTGTATGTAGTGTACTTCTGAACCCTGTGCATAATGCGCTCATGGTATTTAACACATACCTCACAAATTAAAACTGTATACAGCTATATAGATCAGACCAGAATGAGGGACAAAGGAGGAGAAAAGAAGGACAGAGGGACTTTGTTCTTAAAAACAGGGACAGTTGGGGGCTATGTTTAACAATGCCTTTGTAAGGCTCTCCCATTGTTAGGGCAATTTGGCCACACCCGCTTTTTCATACGGCGTGGTACGGGGAAGGGGGGGTTGCAGTTGGGGCGGGGTTGAGTTCCTGTACCTATTCTCTGAGAAAAAAAGCCCTGGTTATATCTAAGAGAGATTCTATCAAATGACAGACATGCTGCTTGCCTCCATCCTCTCCATAGCCCACCAACTAGTGTATGTGAGCAGGAGAACATGTCGCCTATCACCCATCACTTCACATCCTCTACTTTTCAGTCTCCACCTGGGCTGTATTTATCATTCATGCTGCCCTAAGAATAGCTTTGTAAATTAAACACCTTTTGTTATTGGCACGATGCTGGATTTTATTCCTGAAAATGAAAACCCAAAATTTTATATTTTGTTGTTTGCAATATTCAAAGAGCACCAACAGTTTATCCATCCACAGCATGCAGAGATAGAAATGGACTTAAACTACCTGTCTAGCGAGAGCCATGAATTTACTAGGCAGCTGAAGCCCAATTCCTTCAGTTGTGTCTCAGAAGCGTTTAAACAATAAAAACAAAACAAAACAAAAAAAAGACAAAACAAGAATAAAGTATGAATGCATTTTGCTGATGCTGTCCTATGCACTGACCTGAATCCCTGAAATTACCCTTATGGCATATAATATTCATTATATATTAGCAGAAAAGAGGGATAATATGTAGGAGAAAGGAGAGGGGGAGGGGGAGTCTGGCATAATGCCTACAGGAGATAGAGAGAGAGAGTATAGCCTAGCACCTTAGCAACGTATAATATTTATGTGTAGATAGAAAAATTTAACAGATTATACTTTTTCAATGATACCCAAATCCTACTCCATTACTTCTTCACACTGATAGCCAACAACCCTAAACCAGCTGGATGAATTTTGGAATAAATAGATAATATTAGGCTGTGTCTATAAACCAACAGGTCTGAATGTTCAGCTGACCTAAAGGCATTAAAAAAAAAAAATAGAAATTGCTTTGCATCACCCACTATGTCCACATGAAGAATCACCCCCCCCCCCCTCATTTTTGGAATTTATGATGGAAAGAGACATGTAGCTAGCTACCTTCTGCCCTAAGAAGGCTCTACTGTGCTTTGCTATGTGTAATTTAAAGAAAGGCCACTAGATGGTGCATGAAACAAGTGAATACATTACCACCTTAAAGCTGCATTACCATTTTATTATATTTTATTGCTATTTAAAAGATGTTTATATGTTGTGAGATGAATGCGTATAAGTTACCCAGAGAAGCTCATTACCCTAATTTAATAAAGGCATAAATAGTTTGCTGCTCTACACATGTTTATTTTTACCTCGCTACGGTAATCTAAGAAGAGTGATATAGTTTTATATGTAGATTATTTTATATCCCAATATATTTTTATGGAGCCTGGGGAGAGTTGGAGTTCATTACCGAGCTACAACTTTCAAGATGAAATACTTTATTTATATACGGTTACCTTTTACAGCAGAAAAAAAAATACACATTGAAGGTTGTGGGGCTGAATTAAAGATGTAAAAATAAATGAAAGAGTAGATGTACAGGAACTGCTACATGATATTGTCATTCAAAATCATCAATTTATTTCTTAAGCCCCATACACACGCTCGGACAATCCGCGGACCAGGTCAGTCGGACTTTGTCCGACGTACTTTGTCCGATGTTGGGCGTTGCGTACACACGGTCGGACTACGTTGTCGGAATATCCGGTCCGGAAGAACGTCGTGACGTAAGTCGTCGTCCACGAGATTCCAAAAGGGAAGTTCAGCACCACGTCAGGCACCCGTTGGGCTCCTTCTGCTGATCCCGTGTTTATCGAGAGTTAGTGGAAGTTTGGTGACTTAAGATTCGCGCTTCTCAGTTTTCTGACTCAGATCGTTACTGCTCTTCAGTTTGTGCTTGTCGTGCGTATCTGTTTATTAGTGCGTGTAGTCAGTTCGCATTTGTTGGTCATTGCGGCCTATATCTTGATATAGGACGCTTTGATTTGCACTGCTTATTGTCTGCTCGTTGCTGGTATTCACTTCGTTCTTTCAGGCCTTGCTGTTTATCGGTGCTTTCTGTTTGTCCGTTCTGACCAGCCGACCTTTTGTGACCTTCTGAGCGATGTTTCCCGTGCGTACTCGTCGCCGAGTTCGTGCTGTACGCGGAATTGGTGTCGGGCTTTTAGCTTTGACCCAAGACCCGTCCATGAACAGAGTGACGAGGAGTATGTGGACCAAGAATTGGTTGCTTCAGCGTGACCAGTTCTCGCACATGCCTTTGCTTCGTGAGATCCGGGAGAATAATCCTGATGATTTCAGGAACTTTCTCAGGATGACGGACCCCGATTTTCACCGTCTTTTGGCTTTGCTGACCCCCTTTATCAGCCGGCAGGATACCTGCATGAGACAAGCCATTACTCCGGAGCAGAGGCTTGTTGCCACGTTGAGGTACTTGGCGACAGGGAGAAGTCTTCAGGATTTGAAGTTCTCTTCAGGTATCTCTCCCCAGGCCCTGGGAATCATTATTCCAGAGACCTGTTCTGCCATCATTCAGGTCCTGCAGGAGGACTATATTAAGGTAACATTTCTACTTTACTATTCCCTTCTATGTATGCTCTGTTTGCTAATGACTTGTATTTTTGACCTCCTTCCCTAATTACCATGATTGCAATATGTTCTAATATGCTGTGCCCCTTTTCTCCTTCATGCATTTTTCCCTTCACTTACCTCACCAGCATGCTCTTCTGCCCCAATAGACACCTATGGCCTAGTCACTTAAGCAATGTCTTTTGTCTGCTGCATAGTATTGTTTGCCCCAAAACACCCCCTAAAATATGCACAAATGTTTGCTGTGTGGTTTACTTCATGTAGAGCCCCCTTTTTTTGTTCTTTTGGTGGGGGGGGGGGGGGCAAACTCATTAGGAACCCCCTCCCCCAACTGCTCTGTCAGATGGTACCAATCCTTTATCTGCTGGCTTTCCCAAGGTCCATACACACTATATACCTACCTCTTTATAGTGCGCATCTTTAGGGATGAATTCAGCAAAGCATGTAGTGCAAGGGACTGCCTCCATACATTCCATTTCCTATTTTTTTGTCTTCTTTCCCTCCTATTAGCTTGCTTGGTAATTTAATAATGTCACACTGTGCCTGCCTTTTTTGGGGGGGGGGGGGGGGTTGAAATGTTATTTGATCTTTCCTGTGGCCTGCCAATAGTGTTAAGTACAGAGGGTCTGGCCAAACTAGCCCACATTATTGAGCCATTTGCCAATCAATGAAGTGCAGAGGGTTAGCTGTCCACCACCCCCCCCCCCCCCAAAACCCCTAGTTATTGCCAATGGCCCATCAGAAGTGGGGGGATTGATGGGGGGGTGAGTAATCTGTGAAGGGGAGCCTCTACTTTTCTGTGCAAATACTTTCCAGCCTCCAATTTTAGACAATGCTCTTGTTCCAAGATGTTGATTGTCTAATCTGCTTGCAATGTTTAGGTGCAAAGTGACTATTTTTTTTTTCTTGTTTCACTCCACAGTTCCCTTCCACGCCACAGGAATGGCAGACTGTGGCCTCCCACTTTGCCAGCCGTTGGGACTTTCCTAACTGCGGAGGGGCAATTGATGGGAAACACGTCCGCATCGTCCCACCGCCCAACTCGGGGTCCTACTATTATAATTATAAAGGGTTTAATAGTGTAGTGATGTTGGCGGTGGTGTCGGCAACATACGAGTTTATGTATGTGGACGTGGGGATGAACGGCCGGATATCGGATGGTGGGGCCATTACGCACACGGAGTTCTACTGGCGTCTCCAAAGTGGCAGTCTGTGCTTGCCACCTCCAGAGGAGAATGCCGAAGGACTCCCCTTCGTCTTTGTCGCAGATGAAGCGTTTGCGTTGACTCCCCATGTGATGAGGCCGTTCCCGATGAGGACCCTCACCCCGGACCAGAGGGTCTTCAACTACAGGCTGTCCAGAGCCAGAAGAGTTGTGGAGAACGCTTTTGGCATCCTGGCCAGCCGCTTCCGCCTGTTCCTGACGGCATTTAACTTGGCGGAATACAAACTGAACCACATAGTTCTTGCCTGTTGCATATTGCACAACTTCCTCAAAAGACATAACAGGAACTATGTGGTGCCCGTTGGCCCAGATGTGGAGGGCCCTCCAAATGCCGAACTCACAGCCCTTCGAGTGGCACGTCCAGGCTTGCCCCCTCTAAATGCCCGTGTGGTCCGGGACCAATATATGCAGTACTTTGTGGGTAGGGGGGCCATTGCTCTGCCTGACGATGTGTGAGAGGCATTTTTTAATAAATCTGATCTTTTAACCAACCTATGATTTCATGTCATTTCAGTCTTCTTTTTAGCTTATTTTACTTTGACATTTTTTCCCTTTGCCTTCGACAGTGGGAATGCACTTTCTGGGCAAAAGGAGGTAACAGTCTCTTCTTCCCAAAAAGATTATTCTCATGTTGTGTGTTTGCTACCTAATCTTTGGTCTAGAGAAGGTTTGTACTGCATAACTGACACCCAAAATACTCCTTTTCATCACCAGGTCTGACATGTGTGTATTCTCCAAAATGCTGTGCTCCGTGTTTTCGTACAAAGCACTGTGGGTGTCATTTACATAAGTCAAATCCGCTATGCTCTACAAGTGCATTGAAAAAGTTCCCCGGGAAAGAAAATTGGAGTGCAAAGTGGATTTGCCTTTAGTAAATAACACCCATTGCCCCCCATATCCTTTTCATTTTACATACATAATGCATTGTGTTTTTTAAATAAGGAAGCCACACATTTAGAAAAATAAAAGTTTACTAGGAAAACATTCCCAAGTGCGTTTACAATCTTCACGCCAAAACTGACAACATCTTGGTTATTTACAACATTGTTTACAAACATTCCGCAATTGGTAAAACCAGGCATGGAGCAAAACAGAACCTAGGAACTTGGAAAGTTCAACTTTGTAAAGTGAAGACAAGATCAGACATGACTATATGTTCAAAGTGTGTTTGATCTTGCCTTCATCACATGGGGGGGTCACCCCCGAAAAGTGGAAATTTGGAACATGCACACAATTTGGGACTGAAAATGGTCATTAGATGGTAAAACACATGCCTAGAAGCTTCAAAAGTGCCATTTTCCATCATGGGGATGAATGGACGTTTTTTGGGGGTGCAACCCCTTCACCACAACCACTTTCGTAGTTCGTAAAGTGTTTGCACCCCCAAAAAAACGTTGCCATTCATCCACCATGGTTGGAGCTAGCACATGTGGACACAATGTGTGCATGTTCAAAATTTCAGACAGTTTTTAAGTTGCAAATGTGTTCTGAAGCTGGCACAAATGTGTGTTAATTACTTGGTGCGTTTTCATATTTTTCCTAAAATATCAATGATGTTCTTCAATTTTTGTTGAACATCATTGATGTTTTGCTTTATGTAATCTAGATCTCTATTGCAGACCATTATCTCTCCGATGAGTACGTGGGCACTCTCTGTGGTAAAGTGCGATTTTTCTTCCACAACATCCACGTCACCTAAAAACCACAAACAAACAAAAATGGGGTGTTGGAAATGAGGCAGCCATACATGGATTAGCTTACCAGTAGCTGTGTTCTCCCACACTCACCTGTTGTGGTGACAATTTCTCCAAGTTCGATGATCTCTCCTTCCTCCTCCTCCTCCTCCTCTGCTTCTGCTCTTTCCCCTTTTTTGGTAGGTGTTGGTTTGGGGGTTTCCTCAGACGGCCCAAGTTTTCGCTCCCCTATGAGAATGTCCAAAAGGAAGATTTAGCAACACAAGCTATTGAGGGCAGAAATAGGAAATGACAAACATTGCTTGAAAGTGACGGACACTATTTTAGTTTGGCCAGTTACAAATGTCAACTACATGAATGAAGTCACTTTGTAAAGGTGCTAAACTGACTAGCTTTTTGGTAGAAGTTTGTGTGATGGAGACCCCCCTCTAGTATCCACTGGAGCACATGTGTGGAAAAGCATAATAAAAAGGGGGTTTGGGTGTCCCAGCACTAGTGCTCTAGAGTCCAGATGGGTAAACAGCTACTGAGTGACCTCTCCTTTACATTGAATAAATTGGCTTTACATTCTTGATGACATTTCTAGTGAGAACAAACTTCCTTTCCCCAAAAAAACACCAAACATCGTATTATAAGTGGCCGAACGATCGAGGTTGCGTACGATCGAATGCACACACACGACCATGACAGTGGCAGAAAGATCGAGGCTGAGTACGATCGAATGCACAGACGAACCTGAAAGTGGCCATTTTGGAATGTACAACTTGGTAAAAATCAAAACACAATGGAGCAGTATGCAAGCAAGAAATCAAACACAAAACACAACTACTTACTTTTTTGAAGAATTCTCTTGATCTTTCTGTACTGATCGGCCTCCCTCAGTTTCAGGTCTGACCAGCGTTTCCTGAGTTGCTCCTTGGATCGTTGTACCCCAAAATTATTGTACAGCCTTCTCACAACTTTAGACATGATCTTGGCCTTGCGGACATTGGGGTTGAGGTAAGGCCCATACTTCCCATCATAGTCGCTCCTCTTTAATATGTCCACCATCTCCAACATTTCTCCAAATGACATATTGGAGGCCTTGAATTTCAGGTTCCGGGATCGGGACGTTTCTGCCTCCGGACTTTCCTCGTCCTCCTCCTCGTTGGTGGGATATTTGTGGCGCACCTGCTGTGTCCCCGCCATGTGCTCTCCCCACTACGCCGTAAAGAGAAGGGGTGGGGAATAGACGAGAAAGATCGTCAGGGGCGGGCGGAGTTTGAAGCATGCGCAGTGTATATAAAACGTCACACGCCTGTGTCGTAGCCACGATCTGGGAGACGAGGGGAGAGAAAACTCACACGAGACGATCGCTACAAACGAAGGTACAATTTAACGTTGGTACATAACTAGCCTAGACTGATTTGAACTTGAGGCTTCTTTATGGAGAAGATTAGGAGAGTTTAGCCTGACATAATTTATAGGGTTTGGTGTGTTGTTGTGTCTTGCAGAGATTGATATGAAGGGATTCAACGACATGAGTTTTCTCCCCCTCTTCATTGCCAAATACAGGGATTTTCCCATATTGTGGCAGGGTATACACCCACATTACACCAACAAACCAAAGAGGCACGCAGCCCTGGAGGAACTTGTGGAATTTGTCAAGCCAAGGTTCCCCACGGCAACTGTTGATGATATTAGAAAGAAAATTGGCAGCCTGAGGAGTGCGTATATCAGGGAGAGGAAGAAGGTCGTGAAGTCTGAGGAAACTGCAACTTCAGCAGATGAGGTCTATGTCCCCAAGCTCTGGTACTATCAGAGTCTCCATTTTCTGAAGGACCAGGCTGATGTCACGGAGCCAACCTCAACTCCTCCTTCCACGCTTCCTTGCGCACAGCCCACCCCTGATGAGGCTTCCGAGGAGCAACCTGGGCCTTCCAGTCTGGAAGAGGTGGAGGAGCCCAGCTTGTTCCAGGTATAGTAGTTTTGTTACCATTTATGGGAATAATGAATGATGTTCACTTAATTCAGGATCGCCAATTGCTTAGTTCCTAACGTGTTTGACATATCAACAGACAGTGGTGTGGGAGACATTTGGGGCCAGAATCTAAACTGCTGGGCTGAGAATTGTATGGTTTTCTATTTGTAAACATTTTGCACCAGTCACTAGATGAGAATTGTGTGTGTTTGATGAACAAATAACTGAAACTATGTCCCTTTTTCCTACACAGGAAGACCTCAGCCAGGAGGTGGCTGTGGAAGGTGGCAGTCAGGAGGAGGCAGGGGTTAGTGGCAGCCACCAGCTGGGTAGTGGCAGCCAAGAGGGGGCTAGGCCGCGGAGCCTGACTGACTCCCAAATCCCTCTCCTCCGCCTTCCCTACAAAAGGGCGAGAAGGGGGGGTTATGCGGCACAGTCAGCGCTCCGCATGATCAGAGAGGCTTCAGCCTCCCTACATGCCACACCCGCCGACGAGGAGACCTTTGGCTCGGTGGTTGTCACAAAAATGATGGGTATGGAGGTGAGGCAACGCAACATGTGTGAGGGGCTCATCCTCCATGTCCTAAATAAGGGTAGGGCTGGGGAGATGACCCCAGTCACACATGTTTGCCATAGCTACCATGCTCCGCCTCCTCCTCCTCCTCCTCCTCCTTCTGCCACCCCACCAGCACGACAGCCACAGCGTGGAAGGAAGCGTGGAAGGAAGACCTGAGAGTGACGACCTGCAATCAGTCTGGTGTGAGAGAAGATGGAGCCTCTTGTAGTACCAGAGCCTGGGGACCTAGATGGCATCTGCTGCAGTTCCGGATACTTTGGACTTCACGACCAGATTGCACTCCCCTTAATATACGTACTCCTCAGGCCCCCAATTTTCTACGCTTGGACAATGATGGTTGCCGTGGGGGGCCAAGACTTTGCAAATTCCCCAAGTTTCACCATGGCTGCGTTCCTCTTTGGTTTGTTGGTGTGACCTAAATAAAGGTTTTTTTGATTTGAAATAATCATTGACTATTGTGTTTTACTTTGCTACAATGACAGTTTTTCTTTGAGTAGGCTGGTACATTTCACTAATCCTAAAGTAGAATTAACAAGGGGCAACAACAACAAACAACCTCCTAGTAAATTTAAGCAAGAAATACAAATGTAAATAATGTGTTTTTGGTAATTTGAGACACCCAACCCCCCCCAAAAAAAAAAAAAAAAAAAAACATTCAAATATGTATTCCCCAAAAAAAAAAAAAAAAA
Organism: Lithobates sylvaticus; assembly: GCA_028564925.1. Taxonomy (NCBI): domain Eukaryota; kingdom Metazoa; phylum Chordata; class Amphibia; order Anura; family Ranidae; genus Lithobates; species Lithobates sylvaticus. Next base: position 470,205,766 of record CM053028.1, read on the forward strand.
AAAGAAAAATAATGGTAAAAAAAGAACAAAGATTCTTTTCCGTTCAGAGTAAAAATAAACATGTAGTGTATAAATGCTGCAAAGTAATAAAGAAGTAAGTTTGTGAGAAGTGCGGGTGAATAGGAGCAGCTAAAACATGTCATTCTTGTTGCATTGTAAAGAAAAAGAGAATGCGCTGCATTAAAGACATTTTAACATTGCAGCGTGACGAATGTGCTGTGTCGATTAGGAAAGGTAGTTTTACCTGACCGAGCGCTTCCGTCACAGAATTTCTTCTGAGCATGCGTAGCACTTTGTCCGTCGGACAAGCGTACACACGCTCGGATTTGGTGTGATCGGACCGGGTTGACGGCAAATCTTTCCAGCAGGAGATAAGACTTTGTCCGACGGACAAACCGACGAACACTGTCCGATGGTGCATACACACGGTCTGATTTTTCAACAACCTTGTCCGATCGGACCAAATTGATGAAAAAGTCCGACCGTGTGTATGGGGCTTTAGTATCAGCCAAAGAATCAAGCGGAGGGTTGCTTTAAGATGAACTTTACCAACTAGGTGCAAAAAAGGGATGAGATGAACGTACCTGGGATCAGTTCGCAAAATGTTCAAATTGCTCCTGGAAGTCAATAGGAGCCAAATCTTTAAAACAATTCAGGTCATTTTCAAGACTCATAGGCAAGGTATTATCAAACAAAGGGCATGGGGTTCTGGGCACTGCCCTGGGGGATGTGTACCAATGCATTTTGTTTCTTTATTCTGTTAAGCGAGGAGCACCTATTTTAATAATGCTTAAAGGGCAACATTAAAAAGCAGCTGGGGTCTCCTTCATCTATACTAGACCCTTCTCCTAGATGAGGGTCTGGTATAGATGGTAATGGGGTCTCCATGCACAAAACAAAAAGTGTGAGGTTACGAGACCCATAACCTTGATGAAGATCTTGTGAGGAGGATTTTAAGGAGGACCCTGTACAATAAATTAAAAAGGACACTAGGGGGTCATTATAGATACATAACAGAATATTGAGTGAATAATTGTTGGTTGAGTATTAATATGATGCACTGGAAGCTTCTTGAATACATGAAACAACTTTACTTGCATGGAGGATACCGGTATATATCTTAACAGCATGGAAACAGGAACACAACATAACACTGAGGAAAAGCACTTCCTCTCCTTACATCATACAAAAGAGTTACATGCACATTACACTATAAAACTACAGCGCCACCTGCTGCATAGACAGGTATAATGCATATACATAGTGACAGTATCAAAGCAACTTTTGTTGTTCCAACAATAACTACTTAAACCGTACAGTAAAGTACAAAAATGACCATTGAGACAAGTTGGGATTGGTAGTTCAGGTGAGCAGCTGGAGGGATTCCAGAACTGGTTCCACAGGCAAGAGGCTGGAGAAGTTTTTGGGCTGGAAACACAGATGAACAGCTTTAGACACTGGACCACCCCACTAAGGCAAAGTATTTTGTAGAAGTGGCTGGGTCTACCATAGAAGCTTCGTGCTATTGTGGTCCAATAGTGGAGAACCAAGCCCTGGCTGCAGATCACATTCCCAGCCACACTTGCCTCAACAGGTGTAGTCTCACTTAGCTGCTGGTGGACGGAAACAGGTAAATTATATATTACCTGGGCATGTCCAGGAGCCCAGGGGATTGTGGAAACCCAGGAACTGTATGAAAAGGAGTTAAAGGAGCTCACAATTGCATCTGAGCTTGATGAGTAAAGGAGCACTCTGCTACAAATGCACTCCAGGGATGGCTGGGTGACATTTCTCATGGCAGGTTTCCTGATGGTGACAACAACTGTTGAAAAAAACATTGGAAGTCCATGTGACAGGGCGACAACAAAATACCACACTTTAGAGTCAGGGACAGAGCATTGCCACCCTATTCCAGGAACAAGGACCTTCATGGCAGGGTCACCAGGTATTATTTAATGAAAACTTGTGACTCAAAAACATTAAAAATGACTTATTAACATGTATATAACATTTTAGCAATTGACACACATAGCTTGACTCGGCCCTACCCCCTCCTCAGAGGATTTAATTGACAGCAGTGGGAGCCATTAAGAATGGGCTCTGGTAAGTATTTATGGGGGCTGAGATTTATAAACCTTAAAGCGTTTGTTACCCGAACACTTCATATTCCTGGTATATGCCTGCTGTACTATGTACTTGCATGAGAAAGTATCCTGTTCCCCTTTTAGCGCTTCCTTTGTGTGAAATCACTGGTGTTCCCTGCTTTCCTATTAAAAACTGACCACACTAAGCAGGAGAACACACCATGGTCAGTTCTCTAGCTAGGCCGGGAAATCAGTGTACTCTCCTCCAATAATTAGACCTGTCCTGACATGCCCCCACTGCACAGCCATTCACTGGGAAAATCAGTGTGCTGCTGCTTCTCGTCCCTTATGCAGCTCTTATGCAGCTGAGAACAGAGGGAGTTTGATCATTTTATAAAAAAGGGAAAAAAGTTATTTATAATGTTTTTTTTAAATCTCTATATGCAAAAATGTTTTGCCTTTCATTTCTATCTTAAACAAAATGAGCGGTTTTACAAGGTAATCGATTACAGTCACTTTAAGCCTTTACAACCACTTTAAATAAAATATAGCAAAATCAATTAGTTAAAGTGGAACGTTCTTCTCTCAGTCAACATTGATTATTTTTAACCCTCATGCTGCTTTTATTAGTAAATACTATAGATAGGAAAGTATATCATATTTACTTGTTTTAAACTTTTTTTTTTACATTTCTTCCTGGTTTCTTGTCTAGGCAAATGATATCATACATCCCAGAAGTCTAAAGGAGGGGAGGAGTGTTTTTTTCAGCTAAGCACACCCTCCTGCATGCATGCTTGAGCTAAGGGTAAATGGATTCCAGGAAGTAAATGCTACAGGAATCATCTGCCCTTATTTTAAAATGGCCACAGCCAGAAATGCTAGGTTGGGTTTTTCAAAGTGATTTTTCAACAAAATAAAGCATGGAGACAGATGGGGAGTTTGGTTTGAATATTAAAAAAGGAATGCAATAGTGTTTTTGGTTTGTGGTGCTTAGATGCCTTGAAGAACTGCTTTAAGTAAACAGTTCTTCTGATATAAAATGCATTTTCCCAGTAACAATTACTGATACACAGCAGTAAATATACATAAATATGGAATGTATCTGTGAGCTGAACAGTGATATGTCATATAGTATACCAATCGGACCATTACTGTATGAATATAAGATTGAAATGGAAAGATCTGTTAGGAATCAATTAGCAATTTTGTACGTGTTCAGCTCCTGGAAACCTAAAGGTAAGAGTTTCTTGTGTGAAAACAAATTTATTTTTACATAGCTGACAACCGTTACAGTGGGTTTCAATAAAATGATGAGCAAAATTGAGAGTTGTCATTTGCTGGAAAAAATTTGGTGAACATTAGGAGATTTCTGAGAAACTTTTACATTTTGCAAAATGCATATGAGTCAATGGGGAATGTTAAATGAAGGTGTTTTTCTCCCTGACACAGCAGGTTTTGAATGGGACTTGCTGTCCTCATGTACAAGACAAGGCTACTGATCCTGCATTGTACTTGAAGTGATTGAAAAGTAAATTTTTTATTTTACAAAAACAATGTGTTATACTTACCAGGCTCTGTGTAATTCAATTGCACAGATTGGCTCCAATCCTCTTCTTCTCGGGTCCCACTACAGCACTCCCGATTCCTCCTTTTCTCAGTGTGCCACCATAGAAAGCCACTTTCTATAGTGGCACACCTGCAGACTCGACCCTGAGCTGCACTGCCTGTGTCCATAAACACAGACAGTGCAGCTCAGCCCCACCCCCAGCTCCCTCCCTACAGGATTTGACTGACAGCAGTTAGAGTCAATATCTCCCGCTGCCTCAGCAAAGCCTGTGAGAGCAGAGAGATCCTTTGATCCTTTACAGACAGACTGAGGTGATGGCTCAAGTGAGGGCTCAGGTAAGTATAAGGCGCTGTAAGGGGGTGATACTGTTATGTAAACATTTTTTACCTAATACAGGGAATGAATTAAGGCACAGATTATTAGCTTTAGAACCACTTTAATATTGTCAGCATGTGACTACTGGCTGGATAGCTTTAGAGAAGAAGCTTCAGGGGACTATTCACACAGTGTGGTGGATATCCTCTGGCATAGCTCCCAACTGTCCCTGATTTTGAGGGACTGTCCCTGATTTGGAGCAATGTCCCTCTGTCCCTCATTCCTCCTCATTTGTCCCTCATTTTGGTCTGATCCATATAGTTGTATATAAAATGCACTTTTTATCTATCAAAAAGTGTTTTCCAGTGCTAAACCTTTCATCTGATTTCTAAATTCCTGCATTTGTAAATTCCAAAAGCCAATATAAAGGAAAAGTAGTGGTAAAAAAAAGCACTTGTGGGTTTAACCAATCTTGTTTTTTTGTACAATTCTCCTTTAAGGGGTGTGGCAAGGGGTGTGTCCTATCCCTGCATACTTTTGCTGATAGGTGTCCCTCATTCCCATCTCAAAAAGTTTGGAGGTATGTCCTCTGGAGGAAGGAATAAGGTAAATATTACACGGTATTCCTCTCCATAGACTTTTTCGTAGAAAAAATAAATAAAGTAACAATGTTAAAGCAACAATACACAAGTAACATTCAAATATATAAAAAGGGAGAAAACTCAAATACAAAGAACCCTAGAATAAATTAAATCCCTTACAGTGGAGATGTGCCCATCTTGCTCATTTACCTCCAGGAGAGATGGAAAACTAGATTTCCTTATCTACTCCTCCACATTGCTAGACCTATCTCCGCAACATCTTCCCCCTCATGCTCCAGTGGTCTAACCATGCATTGGATGTGACAACTCCGGTGGACAGTCCACCACCAGATCATGGCAGAGTGCCTTCTGCAGGGTGAATCTGTAGGGGTAAATGTCGGGTATATGAAAGTGCTGGTACACTCCCCTAGACTAAATGAGCAGTTAAGCCTTGCAGTGTAGGCCCATCTCTACTAGAATGGGAAATTGTAATTGTTTTCCAAGTTGGGATTTAATGAGTATAATGAAGGTTTTCTGCTTTGGCAAAATTGTGATGACACCAAAATTGATAATTTCACCAAAGTCACTTTGTTCTTCCTACCAATAAAACTTTCCAAAACCATTTATGAGACAGATAAATGGTGATGATGGTGCTTATACAGAAAGGCAGAGTACAAAGATGCCGCGTACACACGAGCGGATTTTCCGTCAGAAAAATCTTGGATGTTTTTTCCGACGGAATTCCGCTCAAGCATGGCTTGCATACACACGGTCACACAAAAGTTTGCTGAACTTTCTACCGTCAAGAACGCGGTGACATACAACACTATGACGAGCCGAGAAAATGAAGTTCAATGCTTCCAAGCATGCGTCAAATTGTTTCCGAGCTTGCGTAGGAATTTTGCGCGTCGGAATTGCTACAGACGATCGGAATTTCCGATCGGAGATTTTTCCAACTGAAAAATTGAGAACATGCTCTTAATCTTTTGCTGGCCGAAATTTCCCAATTTCTGACCAAAAGCCCTCATCGGTCTTTTGCTGGCCGAATTTCCGTTCATGTGTATGCAGCATAACCCCTATAATCCGGTAAGGATTCATCTTTGAGTGATCTCTCTTCACTTCAATGTTTGTTAGTTGTTACAAGTTACTGCACTGTATATTATTATTGATCTTCTACAGTAATGTTCTAAAAACTGGCATGCTGTTTTAAATTTTTGCAAATGTTTTTCAGATAACCAAAAACAGACAACAAAAACAAGACTTAAAAAAATGAAAAGATCCCCTTCGAGCCCTGCATGGTTAAAAATCAGATTCTAGTCTGATATTGTAGCTGGCCACAAACCAATTTCAAATAATAACGTGACTACAGCAAACCTGAGTATACCATTGTTTCTATACAGACAGTTTGTGCACAGCGTGTGGACATCTCTCATGTATGTTTGACCCACTTTCAGGTATAAATAAAAACAGCATGGCCAAATGTGTTTTCCATTTTATTCTTCCAAAGAAAATTGGTGCTATTTTGTCTTTTCTATGTGAATAAACATTTTACTTGACCCCCTGCTGGCAGCATTGGACAGAACTTTCAATCAATTTTGCTCTTTATAACAAGCTCCAATTGAAAAGACATCTAGACTTATTTTTCATTTTTTTAACAATCCAAAACAAAGTAGGTGACATTTCAAAACCAATAAGAAAGGCTGAGGCTTTTCTTCTACCACAATTAAGGGGTGTTTATTCTTCTATGTATAAAATGTAATTTCTTTGCGTAATGCCTTTCGTCTTGTAAAAAGTAAAATAGATGAAGTTTCAACCACTCTATGGAACAGAGTTTTGAAGAAAACTAATGTGGCCCATCTATACAAACCAGTACTGATGAAGGTTAAAGATTTGCATTACATAAACCACCTGGAGGTCAGCATTTATTTCCCCATAGATTTTTAGGAAATGGAAATATTTGACCGATTATTTTGACAAAGACCTATATTTTATAAAATGGGTCACTTTTCCTTAGTAAAATAAATTTGAGCATTTCTTATCAGCCAATTGGATAGTTCTGACATCTACATAGGGATTGAAACAGCCACATATTCAGTTTGCATTTATCAGATCGCTGTCCTGCTTGTGGTTATCAGGCATATGAAGCAAAGATTTGCACATGAAGTATTAAATACCTTCCACAGAATTAAAACTAAACAGCTAAAGACACTGAAAAATATATGTAGCCATCTTTTGGGGAATTATGAGAAATTACCCTCCCCAAACAGGATATTGCACTAATCCTGTAGGTAAATAAGAGAACAAGAACCTTTGCTGAATGGACGAGTGGGATTGATAATGTTGGCAGTCCCTCCTCCCAAGACAGGCCCTCTGCGAACAGAGAAGATGCCCTTTCGGGGAAAAACGAACCAGTAATCTAATCAAAGTAATTGGGAGCAGAAGAACTACTGCAACCACAATATAACATTAACCATAAGTATATAGATGCACACTAGTTAGAAATAATACAAGCTTTATATCAGAAGAGATTATTACCAGTACATACATACAACGTATAAACAGGCATTATCAGCAAAGGTGCCCAATAGGAGTCCTGTTGGAATTGTGCACATATACCTGTAAATATATATATATTTTATATATATATATATATATATATATATATATATATATAAATAATTATTAGTAGCGATACAGCCAGATGAATGTTGCAGCAAAGTCTGGTTGCAGGGGAGAATGATGCGGCTTTTGTTTTTGTGTCAGAGACCTGTAGACAAGATTTGTATTTGTGGGGGGATCATCCAACTGTTGTTCAACCAGCCTGGAACGGAGCCACAAACTGTGGTGTGGCACTGGAACTCAGAGTCTGTCTCTGCTGACTTTAGTCCCTCCATAATGGTTTCTAATCTGATATGCAACTGGACCTCTAAGCTAATGATCCTGAAGTGGCCACTGGATGCTTAACCTGGCTCTAGCCTATGCTGGTTATCAAGTCCTAAGCTAAAACTAGTTAAAGAATCCCAAACCAGAAGGGACAGGTTTAACTAGAATTAAAAGCATTTAAACTATATTGTAATAAACAGGTTCAACTACCAATATACTGGAAGGTGATCACTACACTTAGGCCGTGTACACACGAGCGGACTTTCCCGCGGGACAAGGTGCTTTGGGGTGGGGGGCCCCCCTTTCCACAGGGCACCCCCATGTTGAGGGCACGCGGCCTGGTACGGCTCAGGAGGGGGGGGGGGCGCTCGCTTGTCCCCACCCCCTTTCCTGACCGGCCGGGCTGTGTGCTCGGATAAGGGTCTGAGATGGATGTGGGGGGACCCCCACGCCGTTTTTTTTTTTCGGCGTAGGGATTCCCCTTTAAATCCATACTAGGTGACGGGGCTAGCGCGGCGGCATTCGCTGCCTTCGCTAGTCCCGTCTACCTGGAGTCACGTTCTAAATGAACGGAATTTCCGATCGTGTGTCGGCAAGTCTGTTCATTTCAAAAGTCCCGCGAATTGTCCGCTGGAAATGTCCGGGCGTGTGTGGGCAAGTCCACACTGTCGGAAAGTCCGGCGGAACTCCGCTGGAAAGTCCGGCGGTTTGTCTGCTGGCCTAAGTCCGCCGGAAAGTCCGAGCGTGTGTATGCCGCATTACAGTAGCACACACTGGCACTGTAGCATGTGAAATAATAACAAGGCCAGGGTAAAGATAATCTGTCATAAGGATTTAGATATACACTCATCAGATGCAGTTAAACTATTACATCACAGGAATACTTGCAAAATTGTTCCTTCAGGCTTGAGGTTTAGCAGCATATACAGAACATGTGGCAGAGACTTTCTCTCTCTTATTATTTCCTCTTTCCAGGGTTTCAAAGCCAACAACCCAGGGACAAGAAGTGCATACATAATACATTTACAGGCATTTAAGGTAGCTGTTTTACATGCCAAAATAATTCATACATCATTCCATCCAGTCCTGAGATTTACACAACTCTGCCACCCAGCACTGCTGCAGTTAAGTAACACTTACAGGTCTTGCCCCTTCCCTAGCCTGTGATTGGACAGTGAAAGGAGATGCAGCAGACTGTTGAGCTCATGTATCTGTCACTCTGCTTTTTCCCTTCTATTAGTATACCCTATACTGAAGGATCAGCACTGTAGTACAACTGACTGACTCCTAGTAATACTTCTCCCGCTCTCTTTTTTTTATTCAGATTTTATTTTTGAAAACAATACATTTTTTACATAAACAAACAAAAACCACCAAAAACAAAATCAAAACACAGATCCAAACAGTAACAGCATCAATACATTAATTGCGTCCACATCTAAGTTAGCCTAAGACATTCACAAATATGCAAAAATATTCATAGATATTGAGAAACATTCAGACACTTTCAGGAATATTCAGATGTGCTCAGTAGTACCCAAAAGCACTCAGAAGCACCCATAGGCACTCAAAGGCACCCAGAAGTACCCAGAAGCACCCAGAGGCAATCAAAAGTGCCCAGATGTACTCAAAGGCAATAAGAAGCACCCGGAAGCACTCAAAGATGCTAAAAAGTACTCAAAAGCTTTCCGAAGCACCCTGGAGCACCCAGAAACATTCTTAGAAACTCCCTAAAATACCTTAGAGCAGATAGTATATAATATATCAATCTTTTAACAGGCCTTCCCCCCTACTAAAAAAAAATTGAAGTTAGAATGGGAGGCGACAATCCTCTCCAAATCTTTTTAAATTTCCAGAATGTGTTACATTGAACATAGATATGTTTTTCAAATATTACGTACTTATCCACTTCTCTAATCCAGTCCCCAAGGGTGGGGGGTTGGGTGAGACCCAATGAGCAGCTATCAGCTTACGTGCTATATATATTGAAGGGTGGAATAGTGCAATCTAGAGCCAACAATGGATTGCCTATACGAAATAGGTAGGTAAGTATATTATAAGAAGATGCATGCAGACCGCCCACTTCCCAGACTGCAAGATGCTGGAGTTGAGCCACCAGAAAATATGCCCAGGGATTTGGTGCTGATAGCACCCCCTAATCATTTACAAACATTCAGGGACAACCACAATTGAAAATGTTGATTGGGACAGTCTTGTGTGGACAAATGAGCAAAAAGCTCAATGGGATAAAAGCATGTGCCAATTTATTGATAACATGTGTTTAAATGAACAATTATCTTAAAATCTCCTTGCATAGATGGAACAAATGGAAAGCTTGCTCCTCACTATAACAATACCTTGAAAAACCGTCTTTGGTCGGCTGGCTTAGTGGAGCAATGCTACAATGGCAAAACCTTCATGTATTCCTGGATGTCACTAGGAGGAAGGAAACCAGTGTGTGGATGGACAATATGAGGCCTCGATCGAATCCCCGGTGGTGAGTGGCGAGATGGTGGAACTGTGATGAATTGTGTAAGTAGAACATTAATTGAGGCATCCATATAATTTTCAAAAGATTAATGAGACCAGCCACAGAGAGTGGCAGCTTAAACCATACCTTACCCTGAGATTTAAATTTCTGAACTAATGGTGACAGATTTTGAGAAATACATTCTCTAGGATGAGTAGATATAATTACCCCAAGAAATGTAATTCTAACATGAACTTTAAGTTTTGATGCTGCAGACGGAAGGGGACCCTGTAAGGGTCCAGTAGAAGTAATATAGATTTATCCCAGTTTTATAGACCAGAGAAAGTGCCAAACGTTTACAGCCATTGCGGTAGATAGCGATCCCTGGGTATCAGCTAGATATAACAACATATCATCCGCGTACAAAGCTATTTTTTCTTATTGTCTTCCTCTACAGAGCCCCCTTACCCCCGGAGTTTATCTCAACAGGGCTGGAAGGGGCTCTATAGCTAGTGAAGACAGAAGAGGTGATAATAGACACTCTTGTCTGGTTCCATGAAATAGCTGAAAAGAACTTGACACTCTCTAGGAAACTCTAGGACAGGGGTGCCCAACCTTTTGAGGAGCTATGCAGTGCAATATATTGCTTGCAATGCAAAGCTGCAGCGGAGCGAGCAGGACACGTAGCCGTGAGAGGGAGGCTGCCTATAATACTCCCCAGTCACTGAAGCTAACTCTCAGGGATCTCAAATATCTCCTTCATTCGGGGTTGGTGGGCAGAGCTAGGGGTGTGGCTGCCTCCTCCACTCCTCCCACAGACTTCTTTAGTCAAATATAGCTGATCCAGTGGCTGAAGGAGGAGAAAGAAGCGAGGACACAGCAGCCTCTAGTGACTGTCTTTATCTGCAGTTATGCTGTAAGTTACTGCACACTGTCACTGCATAGATCCCTAACCTGCCCTATACCACCCCAAACTGCCCTATACCTCACTAACCTGTCCTATACCACCCCAAACTGACCTATACCACCCCAAACTGCCCTATACCACCTCAAACTGACCTATACTACCCCTATAGTACCCCAAACTGATCTATACCACCCCCAAACTGACCCATACCACCCCAAACGGACCTATACCATCCCCATATGGTACCCCAAACTGACCTATACCACCCAAACTGACCTATACCACCCCTATACCCCCCAAACTGACCTATACCACCCAAACTGACCTATACCTCCCCTATACCACCCCAAACTGCCCTATACCACCCTAACCTGCCCTATACCACCCTATACTACCCTAACCTGCCACTATACCACCCTATACTATCATTTACAGGGACCGGTTTGGGGTGCGCCCTGTGACCGTGCACTGCCTGCAGGGCGCTGGGCAGGATACACAAGGAAGTGGGGGTGACACCATGTTTTACCGCACAAGGTGACACCAACCCTAGTGACGTCACTGGGAGCAGGCAGATGATAGGTCTGTGTCCACTCTGCATATGCAGAGCAGACACAGACACATTCCGCAGACACAGACACATCTTTCGCTCTATGGAATGGAGGGTCTGCCTGAAAAACAGGCAGGTGGACCCAATCAGACCGATTGTGTGAAAGGGGCCTAAGGCTGCTTTAACACTGATGCACTGTGGTTTACCTGCACCTCCACTGACCTCAGTCTTCACTTCTTCCTCAGGATTCCTGCAGGTATCGCTGGCTGCTGCTGTCCCCCAGGTGAGTATGGCTGGTGGCTGCTGCTGGCTGTCCTCCAGGGCAGGTGCTAATGGTGGGTACTGCTGGCTGGTCCTTCTGGCAAGTCCTGCTGGCGGGTCCTGCTGGTGGGTACTGCTGGTGGGTACTGCTGACGAATATGGCTGGCTGGTTCCTGACCCACAATCCCTGAGCATCAATGTGAGAGCAGTCAGAGCTAGAGGAAGCATGCGGCTGTAGCAGAGAGCAGAGCCAATGCTTCCTGTATCGCTCCTGTCACAGGTGGAGTACATTTTGTATCACTTAGCCTGTGACAGGAGCTGTGCTATACAGGAAGCATTAGCTCTGCTTCTTCTAGTGCCCGCTCCATTCTTCACACTGATGCTCTGGGATGGCGGGTCAGGAATCTGCGTTCTGGGCTTGCTGACCCTCTATCCCAGAGCAGGAGGTGGCGGGCCAGCGGTTGAGCACCCCTGCTCTAGGACACGTATATAAAAGTTTGACCCAATTACAAAAGGTAACACCAAAACCGAAGCGCTTGAGCACCTCCCATCTCCACGCTATGCTGTCAAATGTTTAGCAGCATCTAAAGACTCTGCTCTATTCATCGAGTTGTCGGCCAGGATTTGGATATTGAGAAAAGTATATCTTATATTCACAGCAGTTGAAGAATTAGGCATAAATTCAGTTTGATCTGGATGAATAATAAATGTAATTACTTTATTTAACCTATTTGCCAGAATTTTAGCTATAATTTTGATATCTAAAATAAGTAGAGAGAATGAACAATAGATCTTTTCCTTTCTTGGGTAGAAGTATGATGATGACTTCCAGCATAGACGAAGGGAGTCTACCTGTCACCAAGGCTATATTATAGACCTGTAGCAGAAAAGGCAAGAGTGTGCTTCCATATTGTATATATATTTCCTTAGGGAGACCATCCCACCCAGGAGTCTTCCCTTTAGGAAAGGATGCCACTGCAGCCTCAAGCTCCACCATAGTCATTGGACCATCTAGCTGGCATGACCTATGGAGATACAGTAATGAGATTAATACCATCTAAAAACTTAGACAAATCAGTGCTGGTATAAGTTGCCCTGGCTATATAAAGCTCCTATTAAAAAGACTGCCAGAACATCCTCAGAAGTAGTACAAAGTCACCCAGTGGCAGATTTTATTACAGTTATACAGGGGTATTAGATTGTGAGCGGGCAATAGTGGCCAGAAGCTTACCTGCCCTCTCCTCCTCTGCCCAGATGAAATGTTTAGAAAAAAACAGTTTATCCCCTGATATTTTCTGCATAAGAGAATTAAGTTGAGATTGTGCCTCTACCCAAGATGAACAATTTGTACGATTTAGATGTAAAACATATGCGGTCTTGGCCGCAATCACCAGGTCATTTACTTGGTTTATCTCCTCTCAAAAGGCCTTCATGGTGTCCCACACTTTCATAAGAGAGGCAGTATTTTGATTAATTTCTAAAAAAGAACTCAGTACATGTTGTATTGTGCGTGAGTGTTAATTATCTGAAACCAGAATGGATTGAGCTTCCACAGGGCCCGACTGGGTCCCATTGAAATACCCCCAAGGGTAACCAGCATAGGGGAGTGACCCGATGTGCCCCTGGCCACAATGTTGATAGAGACAATATGCCTAAATATTTTGGAAGTAACCAGCATTAAATTGATACGAGAGAGAACCGTGAGTCCTTGAAAATGTATACTGAGCCTCTGCAGGATGCAATTTATGCCAGAAATCGTGCAGACCCAGCTCCCCAAACAACTTACCCATAGGGGTGAATCAGTCTGTGTTGACCTGTTTAGATACAGGGAACCTATCCTGTATTCTATTAAGAACATTGTTTAAATATTCCATCAGCAGAACTGGGAAAGGTGATATATTGGCTATAAAATTTGCAAACATTTGGAGTACCTCACACAAATATGGAGTTGGTATATATACATTGGCTATCACAAAACACTTACTGTATCAAACAGTCTGCATGGCAAAAATACATATCTCCCATGTTTGTCTATTTATGCCCATTCGTAGGTGAAGCTGCTAACTCCGTATACCAGGATAGATACACCTCTTGCTTTTGAAGATACACCTCTTGTAGAATGATAAGCCTCTTTCCAGGGTTTAAAAAACAACAACTCAGGGACAGGAATTGCATACATAATAAATTTACAGGCATTTAAGGTAGCTGTTTTACCTGCCAAAATAATTAATATGTCATTCCATTCAGTCCTGAGATTCAGACAACTCTGCCACACAGCACTGCTGCAGTTAAGTAACACTAATGCTGCGTATACACGACCGGTTTTCCCGTCGGAATAAACTCTGAAGGTTTTTCCGACAGAGTTCCGCTGAAACTGTCTTGCCTACACACGATCACACCAAAGTCCGACCGTCTAGAACGTGGTGACGTACAACACGTACGACGGGACTAGAAAAAGGAAGTTCAATATCCAGTAGTCAATAGCTGCCGTCTCGTACTTGCTTCAGAGCATGCATCGTAGGTCCGTCCGTCGAAAAAAAAAAAGTCAGGTGAGGCATGCACACGATCAGAATATACTATGAAAAGATTCCGTCTGACTTTTTCTGCCGGACATTCCGCTCATGTGTATGCGGCATTACAGGTTTTGCCCCTTCCCCAGCCTGTAATTGGACAGTGAAATGAGATGCAGCAGACTGTTGAGCTCATGTATCTTTCACTCTGCTTTTTCTCCTATTAGTATATCCTATACTAATGAGCAATGCAGTACAAATGACTGACTCCTAGTTCTGCTTCTCCCTCTCTCAGTCTGAACTTTGCTGTACAGTAGACTGCAAGGAACTAATTCAGGAAGTTACAATGCTTGCATTAAAATGCATTTATTGTTTAAATGAATACTGAGCTCCATTAATATGTGCTGTTTATATCCTCCTAGAATTCCTATTGAAAGCAACCAAATCTATTCTACTATTAATTAAATATGAACGCATTTTAGTGTTTAATTTTATTTTTATATATTTTTTGTCAAATGTTTGTTTTCCATTAAATATATAATACAGGGTATACCCGTGACACAGGATCTAAAAAGTAGTATGTATTTGCTAAAGAGAGAGTATAGAAGATGCTGTTTTCCACTCTCTCTACCTGAATCATTAGCAAGAGATGACTAATAACATTGTGTGTGTAAATTGCAGCAGGAGCTATGAAGTTTTGCAAACCAGAGGCTTTTTCAAGAAAAAAAAAAAAAAGGTGATCCAGTATAACACATGACATTGAGAATTATTCTCTACCTGCCAGAAAGAGGGTTACATATAAAAGATTTATAATTTACTCTCCTGCTTTACCCCTCCTTGTCCCTCCCAATAAGGTAACCTATATTTACACCTTTATGACCCTTGCTGTTACCACCCCCGCTATGGCAGAGCTTCCCCATAACCTCATGTTATTCTTTGTTGGGACCTTGGTCCTGGTTTGCACTTGTTTATGTGCGATGTAAACCGTTCGTGTTACGATACAGCACCGGCTGGTGTACCGTTCTTGCCTTACCTCAACTACTCGTTTCGCACCAGTTGTAACCCACTGCTCTGTATAACGTTGTATATTGTTATATGATAACCTGTAACAGTGAATGTTTCATTACTCTGTACCTTGTTTGTTACCAATAAAACTATTTGAAAAGAAAAGATTTATAATCATAATTTCATACTTACTTTACTGACAAATTTTCCTGTCTAAATAAGTTTTACATTGTTTTTAAGTACATGCAAGGCTTTTATTTGGTGCAATGTTTTAGTAAATATCTCTTTTAGATTTTCTATTATAAGCTGACAAATGGACCAAAAATGTAAAGATTTTAAGTATAAAACATTGTGTTTTTATTAGGAAAAGAATAAAAAAAATATATACAGTGGTGTGAAAAAGTGTTTGCCCCCTTCCTCATTTCCTGTTCCTTTGCATGTTTGTCACACTTAAGTGTTTCGGAACATCAAACCAATTTAAACAATAGTCAAGGACAACACAAGTAAACACAAAATGCAATTTGTAAATGAAGGTGTTTATTATTAAAGGTGAAAAAAAATCCAAACCATCATGGCCCTGTGTGAAAAAGTGATTGCCCCCTAAACCTAATAACTGGTTGGGCCACCCTTAGCAGCAACAACTACAACCAAGCGTTTGCGATAACGTGCAATGAGGCTTTTTACAGCGTCCTGGAGGAATTTTGGCCCACTCATCTTTGCAGAATTGTCCTAATTCAGTTACATTAGAGGGTTTTCGAGCATGAACGGCCTTTTTAAAGGTCATACCACAACATCTCAATAGGATTCAGGTCAGGACTTTGGCTAGGCCACTCCAAAGTCTTCATTTTGTTTTTCTTCAGCCATTCGGTGGTGGACTTGCTGGTGTGTTTAGGATCATTGTCCTGCTGCAGAACCCAAGTTCGTTTCAGCTTGAGTACACGAACAGATGGTCGGACATTCTCCTTCAGGATCTCTTGGTAGACAGCAGAATTCATAGTTCCTTTTATCACGGCAAGTCTTCCAGGTCCTGAAGCAGCAAAACAGCCCCAGACCATCACACTACCACCACCATATTTTACTTTTGGTATAATGTTCTTTTTCTGAAATGCAGTGTTCCTTCTACGCCAGATATACTTGGACACACACCTTCCAAAGAGTTCCACTTTTGTCTCATCGGTCCACAGAATGTTGTCCCAAAAGTCTTGGGGATCATCAAGATGTGTTGTGGAGAAATTGAGACGAGCTTTGATGTTCTTTTTGCTCAGCAGTGGTTTTCTCCTTGGAACTCTGCCATGCAGGCTATTTTTGCCCAGTCTTTTCCTGATGGTGGAGGCATGAACGCTGACCTTAACTGAGGCAAGTGAGGCCTGCAGTTCCTTGGACGTTGTTGTGGGGTCTTTTGTGACCTCTTGGATGAGTCGTCGCTGCGCTCTTGGGGTAATTTTGGGGGCCGGCCACTCCTGGGAAGGTTCACCACTGTTCCATGTCTTCGCCATTTGTGGATAATGGCTCTCACTGTGGTTCTCTGGATTCCCAAAGCTTTGGAAATGGCTTTATAACCCTTTCCAGACTGATAGATCTCAATTACTTTCTTTCTCAATTGTTCCTGAATTTCTTTGGGTCTCGGCATGATGTGTAGCTTTTAAGGATCTTCTGGTGGACCTTACTGTGTCAAGCAGCTCCTATTTAAGTGATGCCTTGATTGTGAACAGGTGTGGCAATAATCAGGCCTGGGTGGGGCTAAAGAAATTGAACTCAGGTGTGGACAACCACAGTTATAGTATGTTTTTAACAAGGGGGGCAATCACTATTTTCACACAGGGCCATGATGGTTTGGATTTTTTTTCACCTTTAATAATAAACACCTTCATTTACAAATTGCATTTTGTGTTTACTTGTGTTGTCCTTGACTATTGTTTAAATTGGTTTGATGTTCCGAAACACTTAAGTGTGACAAACATGCAAAGGAACAGGAAATGAGGAAGGGGGCAAACACTTTTTCACACCACTGTATATATACTTTAAGCGGCTGTCTTAAAAATATCACAAGAGTGTCTCCACCTCCATGCCACTATACACACCAGGGATGTCAGACTCAACAGCTCAGGCTCGTGAGCATGAATTTGAAGAGAAATCTGAAGTCTAATAACAGTCCTTCACAATACTTTATTTGGTAAGCGATCTTGGACAATCAAAAAGATCCAACAGAACACTAATGCATTTCAGCCAAAGCCTTCAGCTGGGTACACACAGGCCAAATGTTGGGAGACATTTGCCGGTTCAAAAAAAACTGGCCCATGTGTATTTTAGTCAGCCGTTTGGTTGGCTTCTGTCGGACGAGCATGCTGGAAAACCAGCAGCTGACTGACTCCTGATCAGTGCTCTCAGCCAATAGCAGAGAGTACTGATCAAAGTGTTCTGGTAGCGGGGCTGTCCCCCTATCGGAACACAACAGCTCAGCTGGGAAGATCATTTCATAGTTTCATAGTTAGTAAGGTTGAATAAAGACACCAGTCCATCCAGTTCAACCTGAGCGAGTGTCTACAACTGTCCCTATCCCTGTACATTGCACACTCACATCGGTCCCTTCCCTCAAGGAGCCCACAATCCAAGGTCCCCATTCATATACTAGGGCCAATTTTTGGACAGAAGCCAATTAACCTACCTGCATGTCTTTGGATTGTGGGAGGAAACCAGAGTACCCAGAGGAAACCCACACAGACACAGGGAGAACATGCAAACTCCTGGCAGGTAGTGTCGTGGTTGGGATTCGAACCAGCGAACCTTCTTACTGCTAGGTGAGAGTGCTAACTACTACACCACTGTGCCGCCCATCATTGTTCAAATGTCGGGTGGTTAGTACAGTGGCTCCGACCGGAGTTGACAGTTTTTTTCCAGGCAACCCAGAAAAAAACTGTTATGCCGCATACACACAGCCGGACATTCCATCGGACTAAACTCTGTCGGCATCTCCGACGGAAAAATTTAAACATGCTCTATATCTAAGTCCATCGGAAATGCCGGCAGAAAAAGTCCATGGGCCATACACACGGTCGGAATATCCGATGTAAAGCTCACATTTGACTTATTCTGACGGAAAGTCCGACCGTGTGTACGCGGCATTAGTGCGTACCAGGCTTTAGTCATAGCTAACTTTCAGTGGCAGCTATTCCGAAACAAAGTCATGTGATCACCATATTCAAAAAAAACACCTTAAATAATTCATAAATGCTAGTCTCTGAAAAAAAATATACAAAAGAGCTTGTCTATTGTCATAATCTTTATTTCCGACATAAAAAAACTATTTTATGATATACAATAACCTAATAAAAACACATTCCTTCACAAAACATACTCCATGGTGTGACCATTCCAGTGTGGGAGAGTATTTGTTCCTATATAGCTACAGTATATATCTGGGGTATGTTTTGTGAGGGAATGTAGGGAATAACGGCTTTAGTAATAGACACAGCTCTTTTATGTCTGTAGCACTCACCCCTGAAGTGGCTGCTGGAAATATCTCTACAACTCCCTTACCTGCTCAGAGGCTGGTAGCCAGGGTACCAGCTCCAGAGAACACTACAAATTTCAGGCTCAGTCTATGGGTGTTTTTTTTTGTAGATTTATTGCAGTACTTGAACATAGGCATGTAGAGGGAGGAGGGGCTGGATACTACAAAACACAAGCAGGTATAGGAGGACAGATTCTGAAGCAATGTTCATCAGTAGCACCCTTAAGTATTGCTGGAAGTAGAGGGGAAAGCCAGTGAGTCCAAGACTCTGTAAGAACAGTCACAGTCCTTGTAGCAATCTCTGGCATTTAACCCTTACCTCAAAGCACAAGCACCCCTGGAGCTCTAGGCAAGGTTCTACACACACGTGTCAAGAGACAGCTCCCAGTCAACTTCCCTGTGACATCTTTCAGTGAAAGGATTCCTTTTCCAGTCCAGCTTCCTAAGGTAGTGTCCACCAGCAATGTCTTTAAGATCAGGTTCCTCAAGGCCCTCAGCCAAACACATGCAGTTGCCTGACAACTAGAGTTATTCAGCAACACAGGCTGCCCCCAGGGGCAGTGGCCCCAGAAGAGGGAGCTTTGGTCAAACATTTATCAATTAGCCAGCCACATCTTCTGGGCCAGCCTCCCGGGGGCCAGCTGAGGTTAGATAAATATTCATAACCCAGTGTCTAACCCTCCTACTCTTTTTCTGGAAGCTTCTTCCCTAGGCAGGCAAGAGCAATCCGCCACTACGTTTAGGGATAAACCTAACCAGACTTGAAAAATAAATTGCTGCTCAGCTGGACACAGCAGAGCCAAAAACTAAATTTAGCCAACCTAGGGCAGGGCTGTACATTTTTTCCTGAGAAATATGGTTAGCATTTTATATAATTTATGATTATAAAATTAGATTTAGTATTCTTGCTTGACAGGCTTTTGTGTAATTGTAAATTGTGTTATCCTGCCTCAAGAAGATCTCTTCTGTGGGTCAAAACTGTCGCACATGATGGAAACACTTATACACTTTATTTTTTCATTCAATAAATTGTTTGGAGTGCTGTAACCTTTGGATCATTATTGATTTTTCTTTCTTTCAGGATTACAGCATTGGCAGTATTAAATTGCTTTCATTACGGGTGGATTTTATGATAAACAGTAACCACTATGCATACTTCACACAGTGGACTAGTCACCACCTTCCACGCTCACTTCTGGGTCTTCTCCAGAACCTCTCCAATCCTCTAGAATTCCTTGCTACCATCTGTCTGACTATCTCCTACTCAGTCCACCTTTAGGTGATCCCCAAAAACTCATCTCTTCAGAGAAATCTAACTAATAGATGGAACTTTTACTTTCACTATCAGTTCATCCCCACAGTTATTACCTATTATATAACTTGACCCTTATTTTTAGATGGTAAGCTCTAATGGGTAGGGCCCTCTGGTTCCTGATGTATTGAAATGTATTCTATGTCCTATCTTCTTCCATTTTGTAAAGCACTATAAAACTGTGGGCGCAACATGAATCCTGCATGATAATAGTGTTTACAGATTAGTAGGTTTACAGCTTCTACTGAACACTGCAGTTCAGCATCAAAGTCTTCCATGCTACGCTTCCCACAAAATCCAGGGCAGCTTTTTTTTTTCATTATTGTTTCTCTGTCTTCCCTCATTTTTTCCTATATGTTACTTTCTAGCATACTCAACTCTAAATTTAGTTGCTTTTTATCTATCAGATAATTTATCTTGCAGCAGTCTCACTGGCTTATTTTCTCACCACTCAGTTTCCCAATAGGAATACAGACACAAACCCAGCCCACTGTGTTCTGCTGTAAATTTCTCTTTTTGGAATCCCATTTCTGCACACATGAAGAGTGACAAACTCCTGTCTGATCCAAACCAACATAATATACAGGTACTCATAGACATGAAGGTTGCTAATCCAGGAGATAGACTAGGTTCAACCAGTATCTGGTCTCCTGCTCTCAGCTTCCAACCCCTCTGCTCTCCAGTATATACATGTGTAGTGTTGCTATAGCCAGGATTATGGCAGAGATTATATATTGTGTATTATAGTTGCCTAAAAAGTCGCAAAGGAGATGGTATTGAAAATTTGCAACACACAACAGCACAAAAGACAACCAGCATTGAGAACACAGCACATACCATAACCAGCACAGTAGACACAGAAGAAACACCTACGACAGCCAGCACACTAGACACTTCACACATCAGCATATTCCATACTGGCAGGGGACACAGCAAACAGCAGGACACACCATACTCCAGTACATTGAAGACCGCACATGGGACCTTCAAAGAGCTGTTCCTGTATTACCTGATTTCATTGTGCTTGTGGGAATTCAATATATTCTATGTCTTCAACATGCCAGCTGGGGTCCAGCATGTGAACACAATGTATGTCTTCAAATCAGTGACTGGGGTCTGGCGCGTAAGCACAGTGCCGTGCTTAATGTAAAACAGGCAAGTTGGCAAAAATGCGCTTCAAATGACAGATTTGGCAATTGTCAGTTGTGGTTTGGCATCTGGACAACATGAGCCCATTGTAATGCTCAATGCTATTGCTATATGTAGAGAAGAAAGTATGCAAGTTTTACATTTTGCAGTTAAAAATTATCATAGACTCAGGATCTTTAAGGGCTTGTTCACACTGAAATGCCCAAAATGAATGGTCTGCAACAGCCCCCAAAAATAGATGCTTTTTTTGTGGCCTACTGTGTGTTGTAGTTTAGGCATGTTGTTGAAGTGTTTTGGGTAACATGGCACAGCAATTCAGGGGGTGGGTTTATCCTTGGTTACCAAGAGGAGAACACAGGGCAAATTGTAGATGTTACAAAATGTCTCTAACAGTGGGGGAGACCTAAAACTTGAGCCTACTCACTGTGTACACAGTAACATATGGCACAGCCCTTGAACTCAAATAGTGCAATATTTCTCATGAGTAGCAAAAACATATGAGTGTTCAGCAGTGGTAGCACTAAAGCAGCAATGAGTCCCAGGCAAGCCTGGATTTCTACCTCCTGCATTATTCATTCATGTGGATTGACCTGTTTTTTCTCTCTGGTCTCCCAGTAGCTCTTTCTTCCTGCAGTGGGTTTCACTAATTACCTCCAAGGTCCCATACTAACCCTGATACTTCCTCCTTGCCAGTTGGTGGGACCAAAGTCCAACTGCCAATGCTGCCAATCATAAGTTTCCTCTTTCCTTTCCCTCTGCGCACTGTCCTTGTCAGTGGCAGAATTCCCAGGCTGTGTGACTCCCATAGCTTAAAGAAGCCATTCACCAAGAAGCTCTGAAATTGGGGAGATAGACCCCTATATCTCCCCTTATCTACACCCCTACTGCACCAATGCATTTTCAGTGCAATGTCACACATTGTGGTAATGCTTGTGTTTTACTTTGCGTCAATGCAATGGCCTGGGAAATAACGTATCACCACATAATGGTATTGTGGATATGACAAAAGATAAAAAATATATGCCACGTCCCGAAAATTTGAAATTTTTGAAAAAATATCAACTAATTTGTGTTGAAAATGATGGACTTTTTAGGCGTACAATCTAGATTAGTAAAATCTATTAAAAACATAAATATACAGTTTACTCAATACAATAAACAGATATTAAATCTGCAAACAATATAGAAGATGCTACAAGCCAGTAGACAATTTTGCTAGAATAGCAACAATATGTATCATTTAGCCACTAAAGTTCGAATATTGCTATTCAGATTTCAACATATAAAAGTGACATTCAACAATTAATTATGAACCATATGGAAGCAGTGTTGTCGTAAGGAGCTTGTACTTGGTTGCCCTACATGTTACGCGTTGTGTAACGCTTCTTCAGGAGCTTTCTATATTTTATTCCCTGATAGGGAGAGATTTCATAGAAGCGGGGAACAGCGAGTTATTTGCCTTAGCGTATCGTCAAGGTACAAGTTTTTAAAGTGTTTTTTTTTGTCCCTGTAGTGGGTATTTCCAGACACCCAGAGAGATACGTTTTTTTCGATCCGTTGTATATTGGGTTTTTATATAAGGCTCAAATCAGGCCCTTTAACCATAAGTGAGAGGGACACACATGGGAGAGGAAAGGGAAAGATCTTTCTTCTAGTCCGATGGTGTCCTATTTGATAGTCGGCGTTGTAAAAGGCCAGTTCCCCGCTCGCTGACAGCTGGTAGAGAGTCTGTCAGCAATGGCCTGGTCTGAACAGGCTATAAGGACTCTAACAACATCACAACAAAATCAACAACAACTGATACACAAATTATAATGATTGTACAGTTATATATTTTTTTAATAACAAACATGTCATACTTTCCTGCTATGCGCAATAGTTTTGCACAGAGCGACCCCGAACTTCCACTTCTGGGGTCCCTTGCGGGTACTCCAGGCTCCTCCTCTTTTCTTAGTGCCCCCATAGCAAGCTGCTTGCTATAGGTGCAATTTTTGTTGGGCTCAATCCTGAACCGGGCTCTGTGCGTCTATTTACATGCCTCCTGCACCCTCCTCCCATGATTTTATTCACAGCAGCAGGACTCAATGGCTCCCGCTGCTGCCTTCATGTCCTGTGAAGAGAGAAAGAGCAGAGAAAGAGATGAATTAAAGTAAAAACATTAAGCCTTTACAGACACTTTAAGTATAAAATAAGTGAGTTTGGAATGCTTGTCTGACAATTGGAGATTTATTCATTGATGCTTATATTTGAATAAACACTGGGCACTCTTTAATACTAATACAATATATATGAATTATATATATATATATATTGTATACAATATTGTATACAATATATAGCAAATAGTAAACATAACGACGGGTGTTTTTTACATATCTTACAAGTCTAAACAAAATAAAATAAATGGCCCAAATGCTATATACAATAAATGCAGTGGACCGGGAAATTAGCTATGTGTTATTGTATATAGCATTTGGGCCCATTATTACGCCTAATTTCTGTTGGTCTAATATATTTTTGACCCTTACCTTTTACAGTACTCACTGATTGATGGAACCCTTTGTTAAACCTTCTTATTCTATTTAGACCTATGGCATGCCTGTTGGCCCTTGGATCAAGTGCGTGAATGCTGTCTTATCCTGTCACTGATTGGCTTTTTGATCCTGGATGTGCATCCTAGTGAGTACTATCTATTACTTCATGGGGGGGAATATTTGAGTACCTCCTAATCACAGCATTTGTTTGTACTAATATTTCTAGGTTGGATATTAATATTATTCTTTGGCACTTTCCTGGCTCTAGGCTTCTGCAAACCTTGATATCTTCTTACAACAATTACCTTGTGGCCCAACAGTACCCCTTTGTTAATTAAAACTGGGTGTACTTGCGTGCTGCTATGTTGTGCTATTGAGTGCTATAAGACTCCAATACTTACTAAGCGGATTGCTCACACCTAAACACACTCTCTAAAAGTGTATCAATGTGCAAAATTATATTCAAAAGTGGTGCTGTGCTCCCAAATGCTAATGTGCTAGTATCCCTTTAAATCTGTTTGCATAGCAATTTTCAAACTCAGCATATCATATGAAACCATATATAACATTAACAAAACAAAACAAACAATGCATCAGTCCGAAAGGGGCTTTTGGTATGAATGTGCTTGCGTATGCTGAATCTTTCATAAAAAACAGGCTTGTGTTCACATATCCAAATGACTGCTTCCTCAATTAGTGTTCACCACTAGGGATGAGCCGAACACCCCCCCGTTCGGCTCGCACCAGAACCCGCGAACGGACCTAAAGTCCGTGCGAGCTTTAGAACCCTATTAGTTATAATGGATGCGAACGTTCGAAATTAAAAGTGCTCATTTTAAAGGCTAATATGCATGTTAATGTCATAAAAAGTGTTTGGGGACCTGGGTCCTGCCCCAGGGGACATGTATCAATGCAAAAATTTTTTTTTAAAAACGGCCGTTTTTTCAGGAGCAGTGATTTTAATAATGCTTAAATTGAAACAATAAAAGTGTAATATTCCTTTAAATTTCGTACCTGGGGGGTGTCTATAGTATGCCTGTAAAGGGGCGCATGTTTCCCATGTTTAGAACTGTCTCTGCGCAAAGTGTCATTTTTGAAAGTAAAAAAGCTATTTAAAATCACTCGCGGCTAATGTTAATTCACGGCTCCCGTAACACAGAGAACAGTGATTCATTGAAACTCATTCATAAAAAAAAGTCATTGATAAAAAAAAAAAAAAAAAAAAAAAAAAAAGCGTAGGGGTCCCCCCAAATTCAATAACCAGGCCCTTCAGGTCTGGGATGGATATTAAGGGGGATCCCAGCCAAAAAAAAAAAAAAAAAATGGCGTAGGGTCCCCCTCAAAATCCATACCAGACCCTTGAGGTCTGGTATGGATTTTAAGGGGAACCCTAGCCAAAAAAAATGGCGTGGGGTCCCCCTCAAAATCCATACCAGACCCTTATCCGAGCACGCAACCTGGCAGGCCGCAGGAAAAGAGGGGGGGACGAGAGCGGCCCCCCCTCTCGCCTGAACCGTACCAGGCCACATGCCCTCAACATTGGGAGGATGCTTTGGGGGTCTAAGACCCCTAAAGCACCTTGTCCCCATGTTGATTAGGACAAGGGCCTCTTCCCCACAACCCTGGCCGGTGGTTGTGGGGGTCTGCGGGCGGGGGGCTTATCGGAATCTGGAAGCCCCCTTTAACAAGGGGACCCCCAGATCCCGGCCCCCCCCCTGTGTGAAATGGTAAGGGGGTACAAAAGTACCCCTACCATTTCACCAAAAAAGTGGCAAAAATTGTAAAAATGACAGGAGACAGTCTTTGACAATTCCTTTATTAAAATCTTCTTTCTTCTTTCTTCATCCTTCGGATTCTTCATCTTCTCCTTCCTTCATCTTCTTCCATCTTCTTCTTCCATTTTCTTCTTCCTCCGATCCGCTTCTTCTTGCGCTGGTCTTCTCGTCCTTCTCGTCCGGCATCTTCTTCCGTCGGCGTCGGCGTCGGCGTCGGTGTCTTCTTGGGCCGCTCCGCGCAATGGGAGGCTCCCGCTGTGTGAGGCTCCGCTCCATCTGACAGGTCTTTTAAAACGGAGGGCACCTGGTGACCCCGCCCCCCTCTGACGTCATGGGGAAAGCCATCATGGAATTCCCCATGACGTCCCTGTGCGTCAGAGGGGGCGGGGTCACCAGGTGCCCTCCATTATAAAAGACCTGTCAGACGGAGCGGAGCCTCACACAGCGGGAGCCTCCCATTGCGCGGAGCGGCCCAAGAAGAGACAGAGACACCGACGCCGACGGAAGAAGATGCCGGACGAGAAGGACGAGAAGACCAGCGCAAGAAGAAGCGGATCGGAGGAAGAAGAAAATGGAAGAAGAAGATGGAAGAAGATGAAGGAAGGAGAAGATGAAGAATCCGAAGGATGAAGAAAGAAGAAAGAAGATTTTAATAAAGGAATTGTCAAAGACTGTCTCCTGTCATTTTTACCATTTTTGCCACTTTTTTGGTGAAATGGTAGGGGTACTTTTGTACCCCCTTACCATTTCACACAGGGGGGGGGCCGGGATCTGGGGGTCCCCTTGTTAAAGGGGGCTTCCAGATTCCGATAAGCCCCCCGCCCGCAGACCCCCACAACCACCGGCCAGGGTTGTGGGGAAGAGGCCCTTGTCCTAATCAACATGGGGACAAGGTGCTTTAGGGGTCTTAGACCCCCAAAGCATCCTCCCAATGTTGAGGGCATGTGGCCTGGTACGGTTCAGGCGAGAGGGGGGGCCGCTCTCGTCCCCCCCTCTTTTCCTGCGGCCTGCCAGGTTGCGTGCTCGGATAAGGGTCTGGTATGGATTTTGAGGGGGACCCCACGCCATTTTTTTTGGCTAGGGTTCCCCTTAAAATCCATACCAGACCTCAAGGGTCTGGTATGGATTTTGAGGGGGACCCTACGCCATTTTTTTTTTTTTTTTTTTGGCTGGGATCCCCCTTAATATCCATCCCAGACCTGAAGGGCCTGGTTATTGAATTTGGGGGGACCCCTACGCTTTTTTTTTTGTTTTTTATTAATGAATGACAGCTCTCTGTGTTACAGGAGCCATCAATTCATTAGCCGCGAGTGATTTAAATAGCTTTCTTCCTGCAAAAATGACACTTTTTTGCAGGGAAAGTTCTAAGCACAGGAAACCTGCCCTCCTTCACAGGCTACCTATAGACACCCCCCAGATGTGATACTGCAATGCTGTTCTAACAGCATGCACACACATATCCCCAGAAATAAAGCACATATTGTTGTCAGCAGTCAGCAGCACACTGACACGCTGACACTGTGAGTGAAACATAATATGCGAGGCCGCCGCCGCGGCGGCCTCTTATACCGTGGGGCGTGTATTAAAGCCCCTGAGCTATAATTGGCTACAGGCATCCTGCCTGTAGCCAATTATGGCTCTCCTCGCTGCCGGCGCTGTGATTGGCCAAGCATGCGGGGTCACAGTGCATGCTTGGCCAATCATCAGCCAGCATTGCACTGCGCGGGCCGCAATGCATTGCGGGGCCGCTCGCATCACACGAATTTGATGCGAGCGGCCCCAATAGTTCTGGGCTCGCCGAGCGAGCGAACACCCGGTGCTCGATTCGAACATGGGTTCGAATCGAACACCGGGCTCATCCTTATTCACCACTATGTCTTCCATTAATCCACATGCTTTAGTGATAATCCCTTCATCCGATGTTCCCTCACCTGGGGGATAAGACCAACCAATGGTCTATATGCACTTTTGCCACTCTCTGGGGATCTGTTTTATGCTATCTCACTCCTTAGCTGGTGATCCTGAGATTAGAATCCTCCTTCTCAGTACAATTATCTCCATATACCCAAATCTGGATATGCAGAGGGTCAGCATGACAGGAAGTTATTATGTTCACAAGAGTTTAGCAATAGCGACCTCTATCACATGTTCTTTAAATGTACTGCTATGTGCAGGACTAGCCTTTATGCACCTTTTCTTACGTGGTACTTTTACGATGTCTGCACATGCACAGGAAGTGTACAGTACTATAAAGTCAAGCAAATGAGACAATTCAAATTATGTTCCATTAAACAAATTCTTTGTGTTGTGCTCTTTTTATTGATTTGGTAGTTAGATAAAGGTTAATTTTGGAGATGCTGATCCAGCATGTGCCTTTGGTTTTCCTCACTAGGAAAGATGTTTGTAATGGAGTCATGACAGAGTGCACACAATAGAGTTATGGGAAAATGTCACTATATAAGGAATTGGAGAGAGATAATGCAAAAACCAAGATAAACTCAACAGGACCTAATTACCATTTATTTATAAAAATTATACAAAGAAAGTTAACCTTATTAACAGGTTTATATTTATTTGCCACTATTATATCTGATTTTATTGAAAACTATAATGATAAGGTTTTTAATGTTCTTGAGTAATTGTTCCATCTTTCTACTCACATGTACAAAAAACAAGCAAATTGTTTATAAGAGTAATTCAGTCAACCATAATGCATTTCCTCATGAAAGGTACACCTTCTGAATAGAACAATTACCTAAATGGCTCTATTTTTTATATTTGAGCTAATGGATTGATGCTTGTGCTTTGTACAATGACTTTATATTTAATGCATCTTCATGCCCAGAACCTTTTTCATCAGTCTCATGAAAGCCCATTATCTTTCCATTAGGAAGCCTGTTAGATAACTGCCCAGGTGCCTTTTGATCTGTCCAGCAAATTTGCATTCTCTTCCTGCAGAATTTTGCATTACCCCGAAGAATAAGAATTAGCAAGAGGCTTTTTATAATCAGCTCCACCACGAACGCTGTTCCTTGTCAAAAGCAATTGGAACATTGTAAGAAATTTTACATTTCACTTTATATTTTTTTAGGCAAAAAGAAAACTCAGGCAGAAAAATGTAATCTTAAATTATTTATTAATTATTTATTATATATACTATTCACTTGGAAATATAGGACAGCAATTGCTTTGATTATGTCTCTGAAAGTTTTGGAAGCGCAAATAAAGGTGAGAAAACACACAAGGACAAATTAATAACATTTTACTTGCTTCCTTTAGTCTATTAATTACAAGTTTACAAAAAATCTTTATTGCATTGTCCCTTTAAATCAATAAACACTGCACACCATGAATCATTCAAACACATAAAGTGAATATTTCAGAGAATTTAAATTGAAGAAGGAATAGACTTTTGAGGCATAATTGAAAACATTTCACATAACTTTTATTTTTGTAGCAAAAAGACATATATTTTAACATGGACATGTATAAAAACACATATACCATAAAAGAGCTCAACTGGCCACCTAGGGGACCAGTCAGTCCTTAACCGGTGTAGAGTTCAACTGGATAAGATCATAACATCCCTGAAGCTGGTAGGTGACCTAATATTATAATACAATAGGTAACCTGAACAGGTACTGTCCTGGCAAGAATTTTTAAGGGGGTCAGTCTAGCCAACTCAGGGTATGTACAATTCTGTTCAATATTGGTTTGCGTTAAGCTCGACTAGTACATTTCACGTTAAAGTAGTACATTCTGAGAAGAGCCAGAGACTGTCACAGCCTGCTATACCAAGGAACAGAAATCAAGATATTCCAAGACCTCTCTCCCATGATCTTACAAAACAGATGAGATTTGCGCCCACTTGTCAGGACCCTAACCGCCCTGGGCATGTCAGCCTGAATGTGCGCAGGCACCCAGGCAACTCTGGCCTCCGTGGGCATCAGCGCGCGCCGCCGGACATGTGCGCGCACTCCCGTGCGCGATTAGCGGGCGCGCGCCCCCGTGCGCGTGCACGTGCGCGATCGGTGCCGCTTTGGCGCCAGTGGCCTTATTTAAAGGGGACAGTTGCCTGCATGCGGCGCTGTCCGTCTCAGCTCCCCACCTGTACCCCACCTGAACCTGTCTGCTGATCTCACCTGTGACCCGGCCTGTCTGACCTTGCTGCCTTCTTCTCTCTCTTGAACCAGAGTTGTAAGAGAGGTCTCCAACCGTCAAGCCAGGCTCATCACTACCAGGTACCTAACAGTACGGACAGCCCATAATGACTGAGCCTGCGGAAGGAGCCTCTGCCATGCAGGAGATCTGTTCCCACCTTGCAGCTCTTACACAAGCGGTGAAGTCCCTGCAGGAGGGATATACCAAGCTGGAAGGTCAAGTGCAACAACTCGCCGGTCCCATGGCCGCTGCACCCCCTCCACCGCCAGTGCAACCCGTCTCTCAACCTACAGTGGTGATGCTTCCTCCTGAGCCAAGGGTCCCTGTTCCAGAGAGATTCTCAGGTGACCGATCCAAGTTCCAGGCCTTTCGAGATGCTTGCCAGCTGTACTTTGCTCTGCAACCTAGGACCTTCTCTCTGGAGGCCACCAAGGTCGGATTCGTGGTGTCCCTACTGCAAGGAGAACCCCAATCGTGGGCCCATCGCCTATTGGGTGCTAACAGCATCATGACTCAGACTTTAGCCACTTTCTTCCAGGTGATGGCACAGCTGTACGACGACCCTCAGCGTACGGCCACAGCTGAATCCGCCCTATCCGCGCTCCAGCAAGGCCGCAGGACGGCCGAGGACTATATCACGGACTTCAGGCGTTGGAGCGCGGATACGCAATGGAATTACTCGGCCCTCAGACACCAGTTCCGCATGGGTCTATCTGAGGGCCTGAAAGACGAACTTGCCCGTGTAGGAGTTCCAGAGGGCCTTGAGGACCTCATCACCCTCGCGATACAGCTGGACCGCCGCCTTCGGGAACGCCGAGCTGAATGCTCTGCACTGCCAAATCGCCCAGCCTGGATGGTCGCAAGGGCTCCTACTCCTGCCACTCGCTACTTAACTGCTCCCTCCACAGCCCCGGTTGGACCTGCTCCTGATGGCTCCGAACCAATGCAGATCGGACTCCTGCGTTCGCCTTTGACGCCCGAGGAACGGGCCCGACGCCGCCAATTGAACCTGTGCCTTTACTGTGGGGGTCCCGGACATTTTGTGAACAATTGCCCTGTCAAGACACGTAAGTGCTTGTCATCCGTTTCTTCTCCCTCTGCATCCTGTCCAGCCAGTACCACTCAATACTTACCAACGCCATCATTGATTCCGGAGCGTGCAGTTGCTTTGTGGATGCCACCTTTGCCAATACACACGCCCTGCCCCTCCAGAAGAAGATTCAAGGACTTTCCGTCTTCCTGGCTGATGGGTCCCGCATTAAGTCAGGCCAGGTGACACAAGAGACTCTGCCTTTACCTGCTACTATTCTTTCTCAACACCAGGAACTCCTAACCTTGGATGTGATCTCCTCTCCCTTGTTCCCGGTGATCCTGGGCATACCATGGCTCAAGGCCCATAACCCTCTGATCCACTGGTCCACGGGGGAGGTTGAGTTCCAATCCCCCTACTGTCATGAACACTGCTTACCCACGAGCTCCAGGATACCATCTACCTTGCTTTGCCTAGACTCAGACCAGGACCTGTGCCAGTCTGTACCCCAACCTTACCACGATCTCCTGGATGTGTTCAGTAAGCGGGGAGCAGACTCCCTTCCGTCCCACCGTTCCTATGACTGCCCCATCGAACTCCTTCCAGGGGGCGAGATCCCGTTTGGTCGCATATTTCCACTCTCTGAAAAGGAACAAGAAGCGTTGAAAGTCTACATTTCGGAAAATCTGAAAAAAGGATTCATCCGCCACTCCACATCCCCCACTGGCGCAGGAATATTTTTCGTCACCAAGAAAGATCAGACCTTGAGACCCTGCGTAGACTACCGGGAACTCAACAAGGTTACAGTCAAGAACCGGTACCCTCTGCCTTTGCTACCCGAACTCTTCCAAAAACTAAGATCGGCAACGATTTTTACCAAGTTGGACCTAAGGGGAGCATACAACCTGGTCCGCTTTCGGGCCGGAGATGAGTGGAAGACAGCTTTCCGGACCCGTTTCGGCCACTACGAGTACCTGGTCATGCCCTTCGGGCTCTGTAATGCCCCGGCCACGTTCCAGCATCTCATCAATGATGTGTTCAGGGACTTCTTGGACATTTTCGTAATTGTCTATCTGGATGACATTTTAATCTTCTCCCAATCCCTGGAACAGCATCGAGGGCATGTGGGCAAGGTACTCCTTCGTCTCCGACGGCACGGCCTGTATGCGAAGGCCAAAAAATGTAAGTTCGAGCAGCAGGAGATCCAGTTCTTGGGACTTGAAATCTCCCCGGCGGGCATCAGAATGGACCCTCAAAAAGTGTCTGCTGTTCTTGACTGGCCAACACCTGTGGACAAGAAAGGCATCCAATGGATTGTCGGGTTCGCAAACTTATATAGGAAGTTCATTAAGGGGTTCTCTGCCATCATCACCCCCATCACCCAGCTGACCAAACAGGGCACACGTTTTCACTGGGGTCCAGAGGCTCAAGGGGCCTTCGACCAACTTACCTCTGCCCCCATCCTCAGTCATCCCGACCATGCCCTCCCATACATCCTAGAGGTTGATGCATCAGAGGTAGCGGTTGGGGCAGTAGTGTCACAACTGCAAGGCAATAAGGACTCTATGCACCCCGTGGGGTTTTTCTCTCGGAAACTTTCTCCAGCCGAGAGAAATTACGATGTCGGGGGACGTGAACTCCTGGCCATCAAGTCAGCACTAGAAGAATGGAGGTACCTCTTGGAGGGCGCAAATCACCCAGTTCTTATTTATACTGATCACAAGAACCTTGAGTACCTGCGAACTGCTAAGTGACTAAAACCCCGACAGGCCCGCTGGGCTCTGTTCTTCTCAAGATTCTGCTTCCACATCACGTACCGTCCCGGATCCAAGAATGTAAAACCCGACGCGCTCTTGCGTATGTTTGACAATCCCAAGGACTCTGCCACCCCAGATACCATCTTATCAACAGGCAACTTTCTGCTACTACAACCAGATCTGCTTTCACAAATTAGGGAGGCATCCGCCAATTCCCAGGGACCTCCCGGGGTCACTCTAACATCCAGAGATGGACTCCTCTGGAGGGGGAGTCAAGTTTTTGTTCCTGAAGCGGTCAGAGTGAAAGTCCTGACCCTACTGCATGACCATCTGCTGGCAGGGCACTTTGGAGGCCGCAAGACGGTGGAGCTGGTGCAACGCACCTTTTGGTGGCCAGGGCTGAGGGAATTCTGCAAAACCTATGTTAACTCCTGCCCTGTCTGCAACCACAGCAAAACCTCAAGGAACCGAACCTGGGGCCTTCTGAAACCTCTCCCTGCACCTGACCGACCTTGGAGAATGATAACAATGGACTTTATAGTCGAGCTTCCATGCTCCGAGGGGTGCACTGCCATCTTTGTGGTGGTGGACCGGTTGTCCAAAATGGCCCACTTCCTGCCTTTAAGGGGAACTCCATCTGCTGCGGAGACAGCTCACCTTTTTATTAAGGAGATAGTTAGGTTGCACGGGGTCCCGGCCAATATAGTCTCGGATAGGGGGGTTCAGTTCACTTCCCGTTTTTGGAGAGCCCTTTGCGAAATTCTAAAGATTGAGCTGGCCCTTTCCTCCGCCTACCACCCCCAAACCAATGGGCAGACTGAACGCACCAATCAGACTTTGGAGCAGTACATTAGGTGCTTCACGTCCTTTGTGCAGGACAACTGGGTGTCCCTATTACCTTTAGCGGAATTTTCTTATAATAATGCCAGCCATTCTGCCACAGGGCAATCCCCGTTTTTTGCCAATTACAGTTTTCACCTGTCTTTTCTCCCCGATTTTCTCCCAGAATCTCCAGTCCCGGCAGTCCAGGATACAGCAACGTTCCTCAGTCGCAACAACCGGATACTACAAGAAGTGATAGCCAAGGCCCAGGAGGATAGCAAGAAAATCTTCGATCGGAAGAGAAGGGGAGAACTGAACTTGCAAGTGGGCGACCAGGTATGGCTAGCTACGACTAATCTTAAACTTGCCTGTCCCTCTAAGAAGCTTGCTCCCAAGTTCCTAGGACCCTTTCCAGTGAAGAGGAGGATTAACGAGGTCTCCTACGAACTGTCCCTGCCCGACTCTGTGCCCGATCCCTTTCCAGATAGGGGAACTAGGCCGCCCGGACCTGTCCTGGTCCAGGGCAACGAGGAGTATGAAGTAGAGGCCATCCTTGACTGCAGGAAACGGAGGGGGGAGAGACAATTCCTAATCTAATGGAAGGGGTAAGGGCCCGAGAGCAATTCATGGGAACCAGACTGTAATCTTCATGCCAAAAGACTAATCCGCACCTTCCTTTCTTCCCATCCAGAGAAACGGAACCTAGTGGGCACCCGGAGGTTGCCCCTTGTGAGGGGGCAATGTCAGGACCCTAACCACCCTGGGCATGTCAGCCTGAATGTGCGCAGGCACCCAGGCAACTCTGGTCTCCGTGGGCATCAGCGCGCGTCAGCCGGACATGTGCGCGCGCTCCCGTGTGCGATTAGCGGGTGCGCGCGCCCCCGTGCACGTGCATGTGCGCGATCGGCGCCGCTTTGGCGCCAGTGGCCTTATTTAAAGGGGACAGCTGCCTGCATGCGGCGCTGTCCATCTCAGCTCCCCACCTGTACCCCACCTGAACCTGTCTGCTGATCTCACCTGTGACCCGGCCTGTCTGACCTTGCTGCCTTCTCCGTTCCTTGACCCCGGCTTGTTTTGACCCTGCTTCTGGACTGTTTACTATTGCCGAACCACTGTCTTGCCTTCTGACCATCCCTCTGCCTGCCGTCTCTGCCTGATTACCTTGCCTGTTGTGACCCGGCTTGTCTGACCATCCCTGCTTCCAAGTGTTCCTGCACAGGTCCCGCTGCTGCTGCTGTTTGCTGTGTTCCTGTTACCGGTCTTTCTCCTGCGTTCCTGTTTGTCTGCTGAACCATCATCTGCAGTCCAACCATCCGGACAGACCTGCATCTACCCAGCATCAGTCGTCTGCACCTACACGGACACTCCTACCCGCTGTGTTCACGGCTCCGCTGTTTCCAGTCCAGCAAGCCCTGAACCAGAGTTGTAAGAGAGGTCTCCAACCGTCAAGCCAGGCTCATCACTACCAGGTACCTAACACCACTACTCAACCTCCTAGGCACTAAAGGGATCCAGTCTCGTTGGAAATTCCCCTTCGGTCTTTCCGCATCAATATCAGGATGCACTGCCAATCTACGAATACCGGAAGACCTCCGAGCTTTCTGCTACACACTACAAATACCACTTATTTAGCTCCCAGACTGGTATAGTTCTTTAATCCCCAGCGAACCAACTCCATGGATGCTATACCAGTATGGGATGAATTTCATATTAGATGTGGCAGATCTTCTTCCCCAAGATCACTCCCTCAAAGGGAACAGATGGATAGGGAATACCACAGCCCAACGGCATTCCCTGCTAATAGGCGTGCCAGACAAGGCAGATCTAAATAACGCCTTTTTCATAACTCTGACGACAGCAAAGGTGCTCTTCCTGACCGCCGACATGTTTAGGGTTCGGCCACAGTCCTGTTTCCTGGTTCTGGACCGGGGTAGCCCCGTGAGGGGTCCCGGGCCTGGGAACGTTTGCCATCCCGCAGCATGGTCAGTTTGACTAGCCACACAGACCCGCATGGTCTGGGGCAAGAATCCGTCTGTTCCCGAGTCTCGGAGCCGGTTAGCCTGAGGCCCAGTAACTGAAGGAGAATTCAAGGCATACTGGTGTGCTCTCATCACTGAAGGGGTACCACAGCTTGCATAGGTGACCGGGGGAGGACACTTCGGAGGAGGGCCAACAAGCTGGCATCTCAAGAGGAGCCTGGTTGCTGAGTTGTTCGGACACTACAGAATCCGCACTTCCACAGTACTGCCAAGGAGACAGAGAAAGTTCCAGGTACTGTGAGAAGGGTTCCTATAAGTTCATTCTGTGTCAGAGACTTTTAACAAGTTTCCAGATCACATTGTTGGCTGCCATACCTCTGGCTAGAGGTTAGTCTGGCATTGAAGTACCCAGCTGCGAGTGGCTACTCTCTGGGTTTTGTTAAGGACATTTGCGGATGTCAGCAGTTCAAGGTGCCTGAGTTTCTTCACCCTTGCCCTCTATTCCCATCTAAGACTGTGTTTGTTGGATGTTACCACTGCAAGAATAAAAACCTTCAAAGGGACTTTTATTGTTTCAGCACCCAAAGTTGTTGGGTACTAACCCTGGGAACCCCTGGACATGGATCAACAAGCCAAGTGGAGGTAACCGGTAAGCCCAAAAGTCAAGGCCGCCCCAACGAGGGTTATGGCCGCTGCACATAGATAAATGTAAATAACTTGTCAAACCTAGGGCTAACCTCACCAGTACATAATCTAAACATTATATACCTACAGACTCTTAAAGTCCCACACTTGGTCAAGTTCCTTGTTATTTTTAAATAATCTAGTGGAGTGTAAAATGTCTTTTAAATTTCTTTCACTGTTAGTGACTTTTTCCAGTGACACCTGAAATCTGTCTTCTTGTAGAGGTGTCACTGGAATAGGAAGTGAGCGATCATTCCTTACGTGATGTTGCAAGCAGCCAACCTAAGAAAGGTTCTAACATTTTCCCATTATATCCTAAGCTAATAAATGCATAAATAAATATATAAATACATGTTGCTGGATTTAGCCTTTAAGTGATAAGAAAGTAAAATTCCTTTTTTTAAGCATCAGAGATGCCTAAAAGCCTAGGGAACACCACAATCACCCTGTGTGATGCCGATTCCCCCCTTCTTCCTGGCACCCCCTGTCTCCCCCCTGCAGTGCTGCCAACTTCCCTCCTCTCCTGCCGGCTGCTACAGGGGATGTTTTAGAATGGAGAGCAGGAGCAGGGGCCGGTAAATATTAAATTTACTTGCCCATTCCTTTTCTGAATGAACACAGTGAGTGATCTGTACCAATTGCTTCTGTATTCATTCTGAACGGAAGCATAGTAAACTGTGTTTACTATGCTTCAGTTTGTGAATGATCAGAAAGCCGCTCAGCATAGAGCACTTCCCATTGGTTCACTGTCCAGTGCAGCTAAGGAGTGGCTACTGCTATAAGGCTATTAACCTATACCTACACCATTGGGGTATTACCTGCTATGTTAAATGTACATTGGCTAAATTTCACAGCTCTACTGTGGCTCTGAAGTTATTGTCATACAATGGGAAAGGACTGAACTCCATCAAAAAACAATAACTGGCTGTGAAGGAGTTCAGGGCCTCCGGTGCGGATGTGATCCTGATCCAGGAGACCCAATTCCGTGCTGAAGTTTCCTTTAACTTTGCCTCCAAATACTTCCTGGTCTCTTACATGGCATCTGATTCTTCTGGTAAGGCTGACATTGCAGTATTAACTAGACGCTCTTGTCCTCTCCAGATCTCTCACCTAGACCCTTCATGGTCATTACATAATGTTGAAATATATTTACATGTCTAGTCCTATGACCCTTATGAACGTATATGCACTGTATTCCAGTTAGATAAAAATTTTAACTGAGGCATTTGCACAGTTGCAGCGCTTCACTCAGCCTTTTACGGTGATAGGTGGAGACTTTAACGCTGTCCTCTCCCCTACACGAGACAGGAGATCCCTTTTCCAAACTAAACTGCCCCTCCCAACACAATTTTTGGCCACCTCCTTTTGTAAATTGACGTGTGCCCATCACCTGTTTGACACCTGGTGGATTAAACACCCCACTGGCAGACAGTTCTCGTTCTAATCCCCCCCTCATAAGATGTTCTTTGTGACAGCCCCTCTTCTGCCTAACACAGTGTCCTCCAACCTGGGCCCCATTACCTGGTCAGATCACACCACCTTAATCCTGGATCTTTCCCTCTCTACTGCATTCCCTAAGAAATGCCATTGGAGACTTAACAAATCACTGCTAAAACACCCAAAAACTAAAGATGTATTTTCCCTTGCACTAACTGAATATTTCCAACACAATGCAGACTCTGTGTCCAGTCCATCGACTCTGTGGGAGGCTCACAAAGTGTACTTCAGGGGGCAATGTATCTTATTGAGCTCACGTAGAAAGAGAGATTCAGCCTTTTGAAAATCCTCTTTGCTAGCCAAGCTGAAAACCGCTGAGTGCTCTTTGGTCCACTCTCCCACAGTGGTTCGACTGCGGACAGTAACCTTGCTACGAAAACCAGATAAAGTCTCTGGAGATGTTAGGTATAGATAAATCCCTCCTATGGGTGAAACAAAAATTTTACGAGTTCTCCAATAAGCCACATAGAATGTTGGTCTCCAGACTCAATCCTAGACCCTTCCACTCCTTTCCTGATCACTTTAAACAATTGGATGGTACCCCTACACACTGTCCACAGACTATGATTCAGGTCTTTACTGAGTTTTATGATAAACTCTACAATTGCTTAACACCTGCCCTCCATCCCCCGTTTGAACAGGAGACTTTCAAGAAATTTCTGTCAGATATAAAGCTACCTAAACTGACCAAGACGGACTTACAAACTTTGAACACCCCATCACTGGAGAAGAATTAGCTAATACTACTAAATATCTACCCTCACATAAATCCCCCGGCCCAGACGGTCTCCCCTATTCCTATTATAAGACATTTTTACCGATTCTATCATCCTACTTGATATCCCTGTACAACTCTTTTCTACAAGGCAATTTCCCTCACCAGCCATTTCTGCATTCCTATATTTCAGTCATACCTAAACCAGATAAGGACCCATCCCAGATAACTACAGACCGATTGCACTTTTAAATTCAGAATATAAACTTTTCACTAAAATCTTGGCTAATCACTTAGCCCAATTCTTGGCAAAACTGATTGATGAAGATCAAGTGGGTTTTTTCCCTACTAGACATGCAGGAGACAACACTAGGTGTATCCTTTAACTCTGCCTTAAAAACTCTATTCTAACCCCTCCTCACAGGTCCAAATGGTCTCTTTTATGTCCCAGACCTTCCCAATGACAAACGGTACCAGACAGGGCTGTCCTCTTTCCCCACTCCTATTCCTTCTATGTCTAGAGGCCCTGGCAGAGACTATGCGGTCCCACCCTGATATCCGAAGTGTCCCCATGCATCATAGGGAATGTAAATTATTTATTTTCGCTGATGATATCTTACTGACCCTCACCAACCCTCATATCTCCCTCCCATCCCTAAACGCCCTCCTATGCCAGTTTAGCTCCCTATCTGGGTACAAAATAAATACCTCTAAAACAGAAGCTTTGCCTCTACATATCCCGCCTGAAGACCTAACATCCCTACAAAACTCATACCCCTATCAGTAGAGTACCTCCTCTCACAAATACCTAGGTGTACAAATTACCCCTACCTATTTATCCCTATATTCGGCCAATTATACACCCCTTGCTTAAGGAAATCAATGCCATGTTGAATCGCTGGAATTCACTCCCAATTTCTTGGAAAGGTAGGATCAAGGTGTTGAAAATGACTGTTATACCTAAACTGTTGTATTTTTTGAGACTTTGCCAGTCCCTATCCCCATACCTCAACTAAAACTAATCAAACGATGGTTCCTTAATTTTATCTGGAGGGATAAGGCTCATAGGGTAGCTAGCTCATGATCTTCTCCCCCAGAAACCACGGTGGCTTAGGGGCCCCGGACGTATACAAATATTATCTAGCCTAACACATCCGTGCAGCGGTAGCCTGGTCCAGTTTATCTCCACCAAATAGGTGGTCGGAGATTGAGATGGGCTTTCTGTTCCCTACTCATCCTGTCGGTCTTGTCTGGTCGCCTGCCTTGCACCAGGATCCCAAACTCCATAGTTTGTGTCTAGGCCCTATGTTATTTACGTTAAAGGGTAACTCCACTTTAGTGGGGAAAAAAATAGCAAATAAAGAAAAAATAATATAGCGCATATAATTGCAACACTAATCATATTGTAATTGAATGTTAAAAGTACCTTTCCTTTTCAATCTGCAGTCAGTAATTTTCTGAGAATACATTGCATTACGGCTACCTAGAGCTGTTCTGTACACAGAGTGTGTACTGACCACTCCCAAGAAACATAATTTGCTGCTTGTTTGATTGGCTCGCCAATTTTCCCAGAAGTCTGCCTAAGATACAAATCAGATTTCAGGCATCCCTTGCAACAAAAATGTAATTTTTGGAGAGATACTTTCAATAGGAACACATCTAAAGGGATGCAGGCCCAGCAGATTTCCTCATTAGTGCCCTTCCACACCTGACAGTTAATTATGAAGCCACTCCCATTACACTCACTCAGAACAGAGGCACAGACAAGCACACATGTATTTCTTCAGAATAACAAAAGGTAGGAATCTGCAACACAGTTTGTTATAATCCTTGCAATGTACATAGATCACCCAGAGGGGAATGTTTTTTTCTCAACAAAAGTGGAGTTACGCTTTAAAGATTTGGCGTACTTGTATTGCCAAGTTCTCGCTCTCTCTTCGCCATGCCCCCTTTCTCTAATGTATTCTACAGTCCTTTAAGCCCAGACGTCCTATCTCACACCCGTATGGTCCCCTGGGCACAAGCTGGCCTGTTTCAACTTCACCATTATGTTCACTCAGTTACTCGTAAATTCCAAACCTTTGTGGAACTCCAGTCTAAGTACCAGATACCAAAAAATCTGTTCTACTCTTGCCTCAAAAAAAAAAAATTATCTATCTACTCTCTCCCCGTCCCTTACCATACCCAGACCAACGGTCTTTGAACTCATCTGCCTCCAAGGTCCCCACCAACTGCGACTAATATCTGCCATCTATCAGTTGCTTCAGGAGTCTTCTCCACTCTCTGATAATCTCCACATCTACATGCGAAAATGGGCCCAAATCATACAACAACCAATCTCCCTCCCTCATTGGTTTAAGATTTGGACTTCAAGTTCCAAAATATCCAGGTGCGTGGCGCAGAGAGAGACAGCATTCAAAGTATTATTTTTCTGGCATAGGACTCCCAAAGTACTGCACCGCTTTTCTCTTTCTCCCCTTTGTTGGAGATGTAGTAAAACTAAAAGCACTCACTATCACATTTTCTGGCAATGTGAGTTAGTTGCACCTTTTTGGTCCATGGTGATATCTCTGCTCCAGCGGATATTTGAGTCTCCTTTCCCGTTGGACCCGTTACATCTCTTTTTGGGCCTCCCTTTTCCTAGATTGGGGAAAGCTTCAAATAAGTTAGCTTCCTATATTTTACTAGCCGCAAGAGAGTTATCCCAATGTGTTGGCTGCGCAGAACAACAGCAATTGGGTAGCTTCAGGCATGTACACTGTGCAGATGGCACAATACGCCCACTGTATTTGCAACAGCTGCCTACAGATAGGATGCGCAGAACAGCAATTGGGGTAGCTTCAGGCGTGTACACTGTGCAGATGGCACAATACACTCACTGTATTTGCAACAGCTGCCTATGGATAGGATGCGCAGAACAACAGCAATTGGGGTAGCTTCAGGTGTACACTGTGCAGATGGCACAATACACCCACTGTATTTGCAACAGCTGCCTACGGATATTATGCACAGAACAGCAATTGGGGTAGCTTCAGGTGTACACTGTGCAGATGGCACAATACACCCACTGTATTTGCAACAGCTTCAAAATGAAATTAAATCACACTGTCTCTCTGTGTATCTCTCTCCATTGCCGCAACACACTACACAAGGCCGCCGTGCACCCTGGCTTTGGCCAATTATGGCTCGCTAGACAGATGGCGCTGTGATTGGCCAAGCATGCAGGTCATAGTGCATGCTTGGCCAATCATCAGCCAGCAATGCACTGCGATGCCGCAGTAAATTATGGGCCGTAACGCGCCACTCGAATTTAGGGCGAATGGACCATAACGTTCGGGATTAGCCGAACGGGCAAACAGACGATGACTGGCTCCAGGACGGAGCAAGAGACAGTTCACCTGCCTGGAGGGGATACAAGCCATACCCATACAGTTTACAGTATTTTATTGAGCCTTATGAAGTACGGTGCACTGACGCACCTTATACATGTGAGTACCCCGGTGGGGGAATGTTTTTTAACTTGTCTATTAAATTTTGTAAAACGCTATTGCGCTATTAGTCTTTTTCTTTTTTTCATGTGCCTCTGAGATCATTGCACTGAGGATACTACTGATCCAGTGAAACAGCTGAGAACCCTATAGTGGTTCATATGCTGGTCACACGCTCTGAGGTGAGCTTATTACCAAAAGGGGTTCCCGGATTTCACCTATGCATGATTCAGAGCCACGGTTGGATGTAACAAGCATGTCAATAGTATGATCACGGAGATCACATCACCTGCATCTAGTCTCACATCAATTAACATTTTGTGTTTCTTATCACAACCCTAAGGCTACTTTCACACTGGAGCGGTGGGGGCGCTGGCGGTAAAGCGGCGCTATATTTAGCGCCGCTTTACCGGCGTTTTAGCGGCGCATTGCGGCCGCCCGCGGGGTGTTTTTACCCCCGCGAGCGGCCGAAAAAGGGTCAATACCGCCCGCAAACCGCCGCTGCAGGTTCGGCACGCTCCCCCATTGTTTTCAATGGGACCGGGCGCTATAGGAGCGGTAAATATACCGCTCCTATAGCGAGCCAAAGATGCGGCTTGCAGGACATTTTTGAGCTTCCTGCAAGCGCACCGCTTCAGTGTGAAAGCCCTCGGGCTTTCACACTGAAGAAACAGCAACAGCTGTTTCGGGTCGGTTTGCAGGCGCTATTCTTAGCACAATAACGCCTGCAAACCGCCCCAGTGTGAAAGGGGCCTAAGACAGGCTGCCACAAAGAACTGTTTTTTAATAATATAGAGACACTTGTGTGGTTTATGCACTTGCATTTTTTTTTTTTTATAAATCTTTTATACATGTTTGCTATCACATATGTATGCATTTAGCACTTTTTTCATCTAATATTATTATTGATATTTTATTTTTTGGTGTGTTATTGTGCATGGCACCTTGTAACTCTAAAGGGTCCACATAACCTCACAGAGTTTTTTTTGGCACTTGTGCACTTTATATTTATCTATGCGTTTTAGTTGTGCGTTTACAGATTTTGTGCACAATTTTTTGTTTTTGCTATATTTTGCACTTGACTTTACACCAGTTGTATGTTTACTATTTTATGCACATTGTTATATTCTTGCGGATCTATAACTATAGATTAAGATACAGATTATCTAGTGCATAGCCATTCCAGCGCAGCATATATTTATCTTTAAACCTGAGGTTGCTAAAATTCTGCAGGTGTTGGTTCATGTTAAATCTGTGATCAGCCGTAGAATTTGCAAAACTGAGACCCATTTTAAGGACTGCTTGGTTGCATCTCTCCATGCAGCTGACTTCTCCACTACCCTCCAGCCTCAACTGCCTGGAGATCTTATTTTACAATGGCCTGTAAATCAGTCATATGGTAAATTTGGCTGACATAGGCATGTAGACAAGGATACGATCTTCCTGTAAGGTACCTGTTGAAAGGTTTGCTCCAGAGTGGAGCTTTGACTGGGGGTTGTGGCGTTAGCGTAGTCAGACGGGCTGGGTCAGCAACAAGTCTTGACAGCAAGATACAAAGTTAAAATCCAGAAGAGTGCTCGGGGACAGGCAGGGTCATACCCAGACTGGCAGAGTAATCCAAAATTGTCAGGCATAGAGAGTAGTTCAGGAATCAGGCAAAGTTCAAAGTCCTGAAGTTCACCCGTTCGGTAGTATAGCACACTCTATAGTATAGTATATAGTATAGGAAAAAGATCCAAAAACAGGCATAGTCCACCGGAAGTCCTGCAATTTATGCTGATCTGATTGTGGATTGATTGCAGCTGGAAGACAGGTGGGGCAAAGCAGTGGCATACCAATTGGGGGGAAGTCCACCCCGGGTGCTACACACTGGGGGGGTGTCAGGCAGGCGACCCGTCCTCCCTGTAAGTGAAGCAGTAACAGCGGATGGGCTCAGGCAGTGCAGCAGCAATGTGACAACGCAGGGAGAGCCCAGAGAGGCGAGCTGTGACAGGGTGTGGGGAAGCCCGGGCCAGGTGCGGACTCTACCCCTACCCGGGTGACACGCAGGACCTGCCACTGGATTGACACAGCGGAGCAGGAGAAAGAAAACACTCTCTGGCGCTCTCTTGTACAGCAGGGGAGGGAGTGAGAGACAGCGGGGCCATTCTGAATAGAGGATGGGAAATGCTGGAGTTAACATTCTACATTAACTAGCAGGTAATTGGCTGCTAGGTGGTCCTAGCAACCAACCATTAGCTTGTTAATATGAAAAATTAACTCCAGCAGTTCCCGCCCTCTGTTCAGCGCTGCTGTGTCTCCAGCTCTGCATGAGTAAAGGTAGGAAGGGGCAGAGCTGTGTAACATGCAGGGGGTCCAGAGCTGGGGGGGAGTTGTGTAACATGAAGGGGGTAAAGAGCTGTGGAGGGTTGTGTAACATGCAGGGGGTCCGGAACTGTAGGGGGGGTTGTGTAACATGCAGGGGGTCCAGAACTGTGGGAT
The DNA here is from genome assembly GCA_028564925.1 of Lithobates sylvaticus. Lineage (NCBI taxonomy): Eukaryota > Metazoa > Chordata > Amphibia > Anura > Ranidae > Lithobates > Lithobates sylvaticus. The sequence goes on from CM053028.1 coordinate 470,249,791, forward strand.
GGTTGTGTGACATGCAGGGGGTCTAGAACTGTGGGGGGTTTTGTAACATGCAGGAGTTCCAGAACTGTTGGGGGGGTTGTGTAACATGCAGGGGGTAAAGAGCTGGGAGGCTTGTGTAACATGCAGGGGGTCCAAAGCTGTGAAGGGGTTGTGTAACATGCAGGGTGAACAAATCTGTGGAGGGGGGGCTGTGTAACATGCAGGGGGTCCAAATCTGTGGGGGGGGGGGGCTGTGTAACATGCAGGAAGTCCAAAACTGTGGGGGGGTTGTGTAACATGCAGGGGTAAAGAGCTGTGAGGGGGTTGTGTAACATGCAGGGGGTCCAAAGCTGTGTGGGGGGCTGTGTAACATGCAGGAGCTCCAGACCTGTTGGGGGGTTGTGTAACATGTAGGGGGTCCAAAGCTGTGGGGGGGCTGTGTAACATGCAGGGGGTCCAAAGCTGTGGGGGGCTGTGTAACATGCATTGGGTCAAAAGCTGTGGGGGGGGTGGTTGTGTAACATGCAGGGGGTCCAGAGCTGGGGGGGCTTTTTAATGTGCAGGGGACCAGAGCTGCGGGTGGGGGTTGGGGTTGGGCTGTGTAATGTAAAGGGATCCAGGGGAGCAGGGGTTGTGTAATGTAAAGGAGTCCAGAGGTGCAGGATGCTATATAATGTAAATGGGTCCAGAAGTGCAGGGTGCTGTGTAATGTAAAGGGGTCCAGAGCTACGGGGGGCTGTGTAATGTGCAGGGGTCCAGAGCTGTGGGGTAGCTGTGTAATGTAAAGGGGTCCAGTTGTGGAGAGGGGGTACAAAGTATTGACAAAGAGATATTGGGGGATGCAGAGGTATGCAGAGGGCACAGTGGGTGTTTTTATATTTTAAAGTTGGGGTGACAGATATAGGATCCGCCCCGGGTGCCAAATGCTCTAGGTATGCCCCTGGGGCTAGGAAGTACTAGGAGCAGAGGTATTATGCAAGGTGTATGTAGCAAGGTCCCGGACTTCTAGAGGCTTAATGGTAACTCCAGAGTCAGGGAGAGCGGACATCCTTCTTGGTAGAGTGCGTTACAAGGCATGGTGGATGTAATAGAAGTTGATATGATGGGCACCAGACACTTTTTGAATGCAAAGAGATTTATTGTCTCTTGAACAAGAACTGTGGGAGAGAGAGTTAGGGCAAGGCCTCCAGCCGGATACCATTTCTGTATAGGTAGGACCGCTGTCTACTATGGCAACAAATCTTGTAACAGTCACTAACGGTATTTGTACTTAACTATTGGTAACACAGATTACAGTTCTCCTAACACGCTACAGTCTCTCACTGCAGGTCTTCACTCACTGAGCTCCCAGTCTCTTATTAGACTCTCAGACCCAATCGCCACTGGATCCCTTGAGCTCTTCCACATTCTTGTCCCAATCCGCTTGTAGTGCTTGCGGAGGTTGGGCTGGTGAGACTACCTCAAGCTGTGGTTCCCCGCAGTGTCCACAGATGATTTAAGGCTGCAGGTGCATGGCCAAGCCAGAAAACTTTCCGCAAATCAGTCCCAAGGCATCATATCCCCCAGTCGTATACAGGGCAAGACTACCCTTAGGTGTATACCACACTCCGATGTCGGTCAGGATGTCCTTGGATCAGATCAGACCAGGGCCAACACCCGTAACATACACTTTCCAATCCGACATTGTACTTCCAAACTGCACCATCTTCTCCACCCAACAACCAGGCACACGTGGCAGCACTTCCCGATCCTCCTCTGCAGAGCGGCAGCTCCTCTCCTGCCTGAGGATTGGTCCACATGCTCTCTGGAAACTTCAGCACCCGCCTTTCCTCCTGCACGGCTTGCCAAAACTTTAATGGAGTCCGTTTTAACCCTTGCAGTGCTGGTGTAAAGTGTCAAAAGACCAGGCTGGTACTCTCCCATGAGCAATGAGACATATTGAGAAGATATCCTTCTTGTTAGAGTGGGTTACAAGGCATGGTGGGTGTAAAACAAGTTGAAGTGATGGGCGCCAGAAACTTTTTGAATGCAAAGAGATTTATTGTCTCTTGAACAAGAACTGTGGGCAAGAGGGTTAGGGCCAGGACACCCTTAAGTAGATGCAATGCTAATTGGCAGACTCCAAGACTTCTATAGGTAGACAGATATACAGGGGGAGGCCGCCAGCCGGATACCACATCTGTATAGGTAGGACCGCTGTCTCCTATGGCAACAAATATTGTAACAGTCACTAACGGTAAGTAAACCCCCCTGCCATCTTGGCCTCTGTTTAATCTACAACTGCCATGATGCTGCACATGTGATCAGTTATGACACCAGCCATTGGATGGTTTGACAGCTTGGTTGAGAGCACAACCAATGGGAGTGTTACATTTTTGGCACGTGCCATAAATGAAACTGGTTTTATGGATGGGTTTACTTCCTCTTTAACTATTGGTAACACAGATAGTTCTCCTTACGCGCTACAGTCTCTCACTGTAGGTCTTCACTCACTAAGCACCCAGTCTCTTATTTGACTCTCAGACCCAATCACCACTGGATCCCTTGAGCTCTTTCACTTCCATTACTCAGTATCTTTCTCAAGCATCACCCACTTCCCTGCTTGGTCCCTGGCTTGGCACTCACAGATACTCTTCAAGCGTCACCCCTGCTGACCCGCTAGGTCCCTGGCTTGGCACTCACTGATGCTCCTCAAGCATCACCTTTGCTGTCCCACTGGGTCCCTGACTTGGCACTTGCTGACGTTTTCCCACTTCTTTACCGTTCCCGGCTGATGAGACGACTGCTCTGGTACTGGCTCCAGCTCACTCACAGTGGTCTCCGGTAACAAGGTGGATGGTCCCTTAGTGGTGACAGCTTCCCCTCTACCTCTGACCTCAACTGGTTCCCTGTTCGGCTGAACCTTTACTCTCGGTTGGACTCCAATCCTGCAGTCCCAACCCTGTGCTGCTTCTCCTACTTCTGGATAGGCCTCAGACAGCCTAGCAGCCAGATGTACCCGGGATAGGCCTCAGGATTCCAGTTTGTAACCTGACCTTGCTAAGCCCTTGTTTTTCTAATGTCACCAGCAAAACACCACCTAACGACAGAAGAGAGAAGGTGCAGCAAGTCCAGAACTAGAGAGGAATCAGTGGATCTACTAACAATTAACCAGGGCAACTACTGGCTGGCAAAATTAATTTACTAGCAACCCTGCCTAAACACCAGGGTGCTACATCTATACTGCACGACTCTGGTTTCCCAGTGGCAGAGCAAAAAGAGCCACAGCCCAAAGACAAAAAGACCCAGGTTCACTCCCAGGCACATGTCACTTACCTTCTAGCAGAGGGGTGGTTTGAGATGTGCAACACAGAGACTCTTCAGCCAGTGAGATTATCCAGGTTTTAGGTTTTCCGGAAATAAAGTCTTTCTTGGCTACCTTAATATATTGCCTAATTCTTATCAGTGACAGTAAGTGTTTGACTTTGGTGCATACTGTTCAAGGTACTTGATCGCAGGAACACAGGGAAAGTAAGATACACAAGGAGAAAGTTAGAGAGGAACAGAAAATCTGGCTTATCCCATCATGATTGATAACACAAGCTTTACTTGTTCAGCGGGAACTGTCAGAGTGGCTTGAGCAGAAAACAGATGTTCGCTCTGCTCCTTTTCAACAAAATCTTACGTTACCCTTCAGGCGAGCCAGGTGGCTTTAGATCTTTTCAGTATCTTTTACTTGAACTATCTCATTCCTGCTTCGTTTTGGGCCTGCCTCACTGTTCCTCTCTTGGGGTGTACGTGATTAGCTCCAATAAACTCTCCAAAACAACATTTGAAAAATTACGCCTTAAGTGCTCAGTGAAAAAAAAAAACAAGCTGTTAGCTCAGAAGTGTTTAGAAGAGCTTGGCTGGTGCTGTGCAGGTGCAGAGACTGGCTTGATGCCAGGTCATGCTGGTGCCATAGGTTCTGGAGTAACATAGGTTTGATATTAACATTTGTCAGGCTTGATAAAGTTTCTTTAGAAAATTCTTTTAAAAGAGAAAAATATCGGCAGATTAAATGTACGTCAAATAGCGTTCTAGCTGTCAGATAACCATTCGATTTGGAAGGCATGTATGAATGTAATGTAAAAACAAAAATAGTTCAAGAATTACATTTTTTATTTGGCAGCTTTTTTTTAACATGCTTATGAATGTCTGGAAATATGTCAAGAAAAATTGTTTAAGTACAATGTTAACGCTAAAGACCACATTTTTTTTTGTGTTTTGTCAAAACCCCTTTAAGATTTTTATTGTTGTGTGCGTTCCTGCTGGGAAGATTTGCCCTCTTTATTTGAACATGTGATCATTGTTACCTAGAAAGTGATGAGAAACTCAAAATGATCTTGCTGTCACCAAAAAAAGAAGGACATTTAGAAGGCTGTTCTTTTGACCACTGTTTAAGGGAGACTTTCTCTTTGTTTTTGGGAGTTTTCGTTTAACTTCTTGCTGTGTCTCCAATACACAATGAAATCTCTATAGGCGGAAATGTTGTTTGTTTATGTCAGGGAGGAGGGGTACTAAAGAGCGGCACAGAGAGTAGGGAGGCGGGGCTATAATTGCCTGTGATTGGCTTTTAATACCAGGGAGTGGGTGGGCACTGAAGGCCGGTGCGGCAGTGGGAGTGGGTCTATATGTCAATCACAGTCAATCGTAGCCCCGCCCCCTTCTCTCCATGCCATCCTTTAGTACCCCCACCTCCCCAACATAAGCAAACAGCATTTCCTTTGTAGCTGCCTGTGACAAGCGCAGCTGAAGGGGAGACACAGAAAGAGGAACGACTTACTTCTATTCCCCCTGGACTTTTCACATTACTCAGGATACTGCAACTCCAGCTCTTCCCCCTCTTCTCCTATTCCCAGGTCCAGTAGGTGGGGCTACATTCCCAGGGAATATGAGAATGGGGAGAAGAACTGAAGCTACAGTAACCTGAGCAAGGTGAAAAGTCTGGGAGAAGGAGAACACAAGTAAGCAGTGCAAAGGTGAGAAAAAGGGTCACTTACTTCTGCACTCTGTACTCTGTGTCACTATTGACCTCTGAACGTAAGTGACGCAGAGCTCAAAAGTGACTCAGGGGTGTCAGTAGTAAGTGATGTGGCGTTGAGGGGGTCAGCAGTGAGTGATGTTTAATTCAGTAGACACGTGCAATTCGTTACGGTCCAAATACAAATTCAGACACTTTTTTGGTGAATTGGTAGGGGTGAGTCATTTGTTGTTAAGGATGCAGTGGCCAGCTTCTTGACACGTTGCTTAACAACTAGCTATTCTTCACACAGAATTTGAATTGGTCGATAATTTTTCGAACAATCCAAATTCGAATCGTTACGAAAATTTGGAATTCGTTAGAAAATTATTAAGCGAAACTAAATTTTATAAAAACGAAATTAAACTAAATTTTTTTTTTCGTTCTGCACATATCTAGTATTCAGGGGTCAATAGTAAGTGAAGCAGAGTTCAGGGGGTCAGTAGTAAGTGAGGCGGAGTTTAGGGGTCAGTAGTAAGTGAGGCGGAGTTTAGGGGTCAGTAGTAAATAAGGGCGGAGTTCAGGGGTCAGTAGTCAATGAGGCAGAGTTAAGAGGTCAGTAGTAAGTGATGTGGAGTTCAGGGGTCAGTAGTATGTGAGGCAAAGTTCAGGGGTCAGTAGTAAGTGCGGTGGAGATCAACGGTCAGTAGTAAGTGAGGCAGAGTTTAGGGGTTAGTAGTAGGTGAGGCGGAGTTCAGGGGTCAGTAGTAAGTGAGGCGGAGTTCAGGGGTCAGTAGTAAATGAGGCAGAGTTAAGAGGTCAGTAGTAAGTGAACCAGAGTTCAGAGGTCAGTAGTATGTGAGGTGGAGTTCAGGGGTCAGTAGTAAGTGAGGTGGAGTTCAGGGGTCAGTAGTAATTGAGGCAGGGTTAAGGGGTTAGTAGTAAGTGAGGCAGAGTTTAGGGTTCAGTAGTCATTGAACCAGAGTTCAGGGGTCAGTATTAAGTGAGGCAGAGTTCAGGCAGGGGTCGGTTGTAAATAACAGAAAGGTCAGAATTCAGTAATAATAAATGGTCAGCTTGGTTTTTTAGACTAATGCAGTGAAGTTTTCTTACACCATGTGTGCAGTGCAGTGTACCCGCGATTTTCGTGTGGGTTGGCTGCACTCTGCCATAGACTTATACTATCTCCCATGGTCTTGATGCGCTTTCTGAAAGTGCACCAATACCACCCTTTCAGCTTTTGCTTTTAGAAAGCACACTGAAACCGCAGGATATAATAGAAGTCTTTGCCAAAGTGAAACTCACCAACAAGAAAACTGTAGGTACACTTTGCCTCAACCATGTAAACCATACGGCATCAGTGTGAATGCACACTACTGGGGGGAGGGAAGACCAAAAGCATATTTTATGGGTACTGGAAGGCTTTTGTTTTAATCAATCCCCTTTTTAATCCACTTCCACTGGAAATACAATTTGGTTACACCCACTATTCACCACGGCTTTGGGGTGCACACCCTAATGCAATTTTCTGTGCACATCTATGGAAATCTCCCTAACACAATGCAAACAGAAGAAAAAATCTGTTCCCCACTTCACACTCCAAAACTGATTTTTTTTAATTAGGATAGATGTAAATGTTAAAAAGAAAGCTGTCAGGATGGAAATATATATATGGAGCCATTGCTCCTTTGATTTTGAAGGTGCATTGTCCATCATATTTATTTTGCCTGGCTACTTAGTGTGCCACTGACCTGCAAAAAACATGTGCATAGCAGATGTAGGGACCCTGCCCCAAGCAGGGAAGTCATCAGCCTTAAAATGAGTGCTGCTAGAGTTTTAATTAATAGCTCTGCTTTCCCTAAGCTTAGTGAAGCACTCTCTTATCCCCAAAGTCTATCAGGAACTCCCAGAATTCATGTTGGCTGACATTTCACCTCAGGGTTGGATCTTTGACTTGTAGTGAGGACATTAACCGATGGGCATCAGTCATTTTTGGATAGTTACCAGAGTTTTTTTCAGGACAGTAAACTCCAGGGAAAGTGGCTAGGGCACATAACAATACGCACACTCCAAAAGCCTACTTACAGCCAACACAGAAAAAGGATCTTTACTGACACCAAATACCAGTTTTTTTTCCCACCAGATGGGGATTTTGCATAAGAATACTATGCCACAACTTCGAGCCAAACATTTTACTTGAATGGGTTGTGTTTGGTGGTGTTACTGGCCACAGAACGGGACATACAGTAGGGTGTAATTTTCACCGTGCCACACCAAAACCATGCCAACGGGTACTTTAATGGCTGCTGACCATGTAAACCTGCAGCTGGGCGGTCTGAAGGCGGTAAAATCATGGCTCAGTTACTTATTTTTATTGCCCCGACTGCCCATATAAACAAGGCCTAAAGCAGTAGCCCAACTCTCTGAATGAGCCATTAAACTTCCTGTGAGGAACTTGCACCCAGCTAATCCAGACACCCCTCTTGCAGCAGAATTTAACCCCTGGTGCTACTATCCAGGATCAAGCTTCATTCCTCCTGGGCAATGATTTCAGACAGGCAGTGCTTGGCTTCAGGCCCAAGCTTTGGGCCTGCTTTTGTCAAGCACGTGTGTCCTCCCCAGGTAGGAGGACTATGGGTCAGGAAACAGCTATACACACATCCTCCCCAGGCAAAGTCTGGGAGGAAAGAGAGCTTTTCAAATGATTCATTCAAATAATTATACTTTTCTCCAGGCATGCACCACTGACAATAAACCTCCTAGTGGTTAGCCAGGGAGATATAAATATCCATACTCCACACTATTGCCAGGGACTCCCCTTGACAGCAGGCACAGTTATACAAAAACCTGAACTGAAAGGGGTTGTAAACCCTCGTGTTTTTTCACCTTAATGCATCTTATGCATTGAGGTAAAAACACCTGCCAGTGACCGGCCCACCAGCCCCCCCCCCCCCCCGTTTTACTTACCTGAGCCCCATATTTTTGTTGGCGGAGATGCGCTCTCCCTCTCTCCACGGGATCCTGGCTCTTGATTGGATAGATTGATAACAGCGCAGCCATTGGATCCCGCTGTTGTCAAACAAATCCAATGATGTGGGCGCTGGGGGGCGGGGCTGAGTCCAGCATTCGTGTCTATGGACGCAAATGCTGGACTCGGGAGTGCACCTGCCAGGTAACACCCCCAGGAGAGCCGCCGAGGGACCCCAGAAAAAGAAGGTCGGGGCCACACTGTGCAAAATGAGCTGCACATTGGAGGTAAGTATGATATGTTTGCTATTTTAAAATAATAAAAAACAAGGGTTTACAACCCCTTTAAGCAAAAATCTGTAGAAAACAGAACTATCATTCATGCTGAGACTTTCCACAGCGAGCACTAACAAATTTAGGAAAAGGACGAGGACACACCTGCTTATAGCCAGGTCCCTTCATCAGTGTTATTGTTTGATCCCGCCTGCTGTTGGGGAGTGTCCCTGGCAATTGTGTGAGAGGGTACAATAATGCTGAGTTATAAATATTTATATCTCCCTGACCAACAACTAGGAGGTTTGTCACCACAGCTGTAAATATTTATTGTGACCTTCTGGAAGCACTCCTGCCTCCTATGTCCTGCTAGGAGAGGATCTGTGCATCGAATGCTTGCCTGAATTGAAGCCTAAGCCTGGGGCCTGGAAGATTTTCCTGCTATCCTGCTGGAGAGTACATCCAGGGGTGAGCAGGAAGGTGGCTATTTAGATTGGAGCACCACAGGCGAGAACTTCACTGCTGAAGATTTTCCTGGAGAGCTGAGTAGGTGGATTCTGGTGGATTGAACCAGCCCCTGTATTTTTTACATCTTTTGGGCATGTAAGAAACAGGTTCTTTTTCTGATATTTGTCAGTCTTTCCCACTCAACCAGTCTCTTGTTGTTGCAAAAGCGTCTCGGTCCCCTTATTGCATTCTCTAAAAATTCTAATGAATGGAAAATCCAACAGAGAGTTCATTGTGTAGCACGGAGGGAGGCAACACCAATGTAAATATTTAATTCATCCTTATTGTACAAATGATTTTCTGAAAGGGAGGATTTTTTTTTATCCTGACCACTTAGCCTCCCTCTGACCATTGTACCCAGTAACCCCACTGATATGCCCTATTCACCCAATGTGTCCCTGTGAGAGCAGACTGCAAAGGCAATATTTTCACTCCTGGACTGTCCAGTGCCGTACAGATGGGGTTGCATATTTTTTGCTTGACTTGTTTATGCCATATTCTGTTTTTTGCAGACAAGATGAAAAAGCCCAACTTTGCCTGCTACTGAGGCATTACAAACTGTCAGATCTTAAAGCATTTTCGAAATTGCTTTGTAAATCCGGCGATCCTCCAGAGATCTCTTCTTCCTCTTAGATGCGCTCTAAACCTCATTATCTTCTAGTTTAGCTCAGTATTCTGGCCAACTGTCAGATGGCTTGTGAATGCTGCTGCTAATGAACTACAAACTGTCAAGGGGGACGGAAGTGCTGTCCTACTGTAATATTTATGCAACTGGAGATCTTGTTGTACCATTTTATCATGTATATGGTGTGTGAATGACAACTTTTAAGATTTGTGTTGATTTATATAAAATAAACAAAATCATTTTCAATTTTTCTATATTTGGGTGACATATACTGAATAATTTAGCTGCATGAATGCATAAAACATGGAAATAAAGGGACCAAAACGTGTAAATGGTATCCATCATGAACGCTCATTTTAAAGTTTATCTCATATGGTATTTTTGTTTTCATTTTATATTTGAATTTGGCATACAAGCTATAACATGACCTAAGCTGCTATTAAAAGCCTGTGCAATACTTACCTATCAATAGCCCAGTACTCCCTCCAGCTGTTATCATCTAAACACAGCCATGGTAGTGGGAGTGGCATTTGGGTAGTTTCACAGCTACCACATGTCTACCACATGTCTTGTCACTGTGACTGGTGAACTTGAAGGAACCCACAGCCACTGATTTGCCAAGATCACATCGTTTTTGTTACCATGGTAGGTGATAGGTTGGAGTGGTAGGTGTAAAATAAGTTTGAATTAGATCACATTTTATTTTGTATCTTGCTTATCAATGTAATGGGCATCTAAGCTACAGCTTTATCCAGATGGGTGGTCAGTGATCATTAGTGTTGTGGTTGGCTGTCTGAGGTGTGGACAGGCATTGAGCGGTCAACTCAACACTGCAAAATTTTCTGTGTGTATCTAAACACACGTACCAGCATTTGGTGCATGTGGAGGGCTGTGGCCAAGAACATGGGTAAGTCTGTTGTTTGTGAACTGACTTACCCAGGAATTCAGACTGCCTTTGTTGGCTTGTGTAGGTTCCCGTTATTTGTTGCACTTCCTTGGGTGATGTAGTGGGTGGAGTTAATGCCCCTTTATATGCCAGCTGTGGGTGGAGTCTAGAGGAGATGGGGTATGGAAGTAGAACATCCCAGGTCAGCATGATATAGTTCCATACTAGGTGGAGAGAGATAGAAAGCCGTCTGCAGGCTGAACTGCCAGGGTAACCTGTAAAGGACACACAAGGGGAGGTGGAGAAACCTTGCCACACCTGACCTCTGTCTAGCAGGTTCTGTGGCTTGGTTTAGATGGTCTCAGGGCCTAAGTGAGAAGCAACCTATGTGTGAGAGGGGAACACCTTCCTGTGGGAAGAGTCTGGGAACATCGAGGAAGATGGCTGCAATGGTACTGTGCGAATACCGAGTGCTCTGCACAAAAAAAAGACTGCTGTTGGGAAATTTTGTTAATGACAGTTATTTAGTGAAGAAATGTCACTGTGTCATTATGATTAACTAACAGTTTGCAGTAACATTTTAATAACGCTTTTTGACTGGACATTCTTTATTCTAGGTAACAGGACTACGGGCCAGAAAGTAAGTGACACAGGATGGCGGAGTGATTCCAAAACAACAGGTCGGTGACTATCCCATCCAAGAAAAAACAGAGTGGGTCCAGATTCAGCCCGGTGGGAACCACCGCCAACTGCGGGACCTTAAAACCTTGACCTTGCTGAGGCTTCTGACACTGGTTTTTACATTTATTTTTTAGTTGTTCTTTCCCCTGCTATTTTATCAACTTCAATTTATCCAATCCACACGGTATTTGCCCAGCAGTTTTTCAAACGCAATTTTTGGGGAAAAATCACACTTTTTAGAATTTTAATGCAAAAAAACACAATGCATAAAACAATTTTTGTAAAATATAGAAGATGATGTTACGCCGAGTAAATATATGCCAAACATGTCACGCTTTAAATTTGCACACACCCATGCAACGTCGACAAATGATGTAAATTTTACTATCCATAGGCGACACTTTAAAAGCCTTTACAGGTTACCACTTTAGATTTACAGAGCAGATCTGGTGCTAGAATTACTTCCCATAATCTGACATTCGCAGTCACATGTGTGGGGTTTTTTAATTACTAATTTATTTTATTTTAACAACATTTTTTAGTTTTGTTTTTTTGTATCACTTTTATTGCTGCCTCAAGGAATGTAAACATCATTGTGATAGCAATAGGCATGTGACAGGTACTCTATAGGACCCCAAATCTCTCCTCTGCACTTACTGTAAAAGCATTCGAAACACAAAGATCGTTTTTTTTTTTTAATGCTTTAGATTTTTTAAAACTGTCTCTAAAGGTTTCTGAGTAAACAGGACGTGATGTCATATTACTGTTATGAACAGCTGATCAAAGCCATTCCTGGCTTTGCTTGGCTGTCTGGCCAGCCAGTGGACACGGCAGCTGGTCGTGCGGGTCTCCCGGTGGGATGGGAAAGCCAGAGAGAGGAGCAGAAGGTGGTGGTGGGGGACGTTCCCTCCTGCTGCTTGTCATAGCAATCAAGCAGCTAGTAAGCTGCTCCAGTTACTATTAGAAGAGAGTTGACCGCCAACTCTAAAAAACGATACTGGGGTGATGCCTACAGCTGCAAGACATCATCCTGGTACAATCACTGAAAATCCAGTGACATACGGGTACTGCAGCAGGTTGGCTCTCCTGGGCAAATCGCCGTCATTGTACGTCGGCCGCTTTAAGAGCTGTAGGGGGTGCGCGCGTGCGTGGCTGGCGGCCGCAATGTCCACCGGTCACCTCTGATCGCTCCTGAGAGAGACAGAATGGGGGTCTGTCAATGTAAACAGACAGATCTCCGTTCTGTCAGGGGCGGAGAGACAGGCCTGCTGTTCCTAGTGATCAGGAACAGCGATCTCTCTCCTCCTCCAGTCAGTACACTCCCTCCACAGTTAGAAACACCTCCAGAAAAACGAAAAACGAAAAACAAATTAAAGCAACATTGTAAAAAAATAAAATAAAATAAATTAATAATAAAAAAAATTTAGGAAAATTAAAGGCTTTTAAAGCATCGCCTATAGATTGTAAAATTGACATGGTTTGTTGCTGCTGCATGGGAATACTCAATTTTAAATCATGACATGTTTGGCATCTATTAACTCTGTCTAACATCATCTTTTATATTTTACAAAAAAATCGGCTTATGTATTGTGTTTTTTTGCATTAAAATAAAAAAAAATGTATTTCCCAAAAAATTTTTTTGAAAAACTGCTGCGCAAATACCGTGTGACATAAAAAAATAGCAAAACTCACCAATGTATTCTCTAGTGCTTCTGCACTAAAAAATATAATGTTTGGGGACTCAAAGTATTTTTCTAGGAAAAAAAAAAACAGATTATTTAATGTAAACCCTGTGTGGTACTTAGTCTTGACCCGATAACTCTGTGCATTACTTAATCCTGACCCCTAAACTCTGTGTTACATAATCTTAAAGCGGTTTTCAGGTAAAAAAAAAATTTTTTAAAAGTCAGCAGCTAAAAAAAAAGTAGCTGCCCCTCCCAAGGCGCCCGCGATGTCGGTCGTGGAGGCCTAGATTTCCATCGGCGCCCCGTCCCAGCGCTGCCATCCTCAGTAAGGGAAACGGGCAGCGATCGCTGCCCGTTTTTCTACTGCGCATGCGCGAGGAGTCGCGCAGCCTACTGCGCATGCGCGAGCCGTCACGCAACGCTTTGTGAATGGGGAACGCAATGTGTTGTGGGACACAGTTCCCATAACACACCGCACCCCATTCACTAGAAGGCGGGGCTAGGAGAACAGTTCCGAGGAACAGGAAGAGGCAGATTAGGACGATCTGCCTAGCAACAGCCATTTCTGATAAGTAAAAAAAAAAAAAAAGTTTTTTTTTTTTTCATTTTAAATTTGTATTGACCCCTGAACTCTGTATGTTACCTAACCAAATGTTGTCACACCCACAATTCCCTTTTGGCCATTTTTTTCATTTAGAAATGGGGTGTGGTTTTGTGGGTGTGGCTACACAGTAAAGGTGTGGTTTAGTGGCCATGGTCAGTAGGGTATCCCCAAATTAATTTTTTTAAATCTCAAAACTATTATAAAGCATTCCAAAAAGGTGGCTGCTAAAGGGGAAGAGTCGTTTAAAATAGTGATAACGTTTTAATTTACCTCAACCTTAGGTTTGAGGCAGACTTATAATGGAGTGTATATGCAGAAGGAATAGATAACCCAGCCACCCTACCATAAAATGTAGCGCTGGTATTTTTGCCTGCTAGTGCTATGTAATGTTAATCTATGGACAGTGTTATAAATTGGGATTTGGCACCATCTAGTGGCCTAAACGTGAAATGGACTTATTTTCTATTTCAAGCACATAGAGAAATGTTACAGGAAGTGACTCATTGTTTACATTATACAAGGACCTACCTACACACAATGCCAAGTGACCTACCCATAAACACTCAGTACTGAATTGCATGCTGGGTAGGATATAAAAGACCCCGCGTGGCCATTTTCTTTCTCTTCTGGACGCATGGCCTGCCTGAAAGGATCTGTAGGGAGGTGTTCCAGAGAAAACGCAGCCTGCAAAAACTGCAGAGCGGAACAACCACGACTCTGCATCTTACCTGTGTGCTGAAGAGCCAGTGTGACCGGATCAGGAAGGATCCAGAGACATCTGATGGAACCATCTGAAGGTCCCAGTCATCTTGAAGATCAGAGCAGTGTGACGGCGCTGGATTGAGACAACCGTAGCAGAGGTTTCCCACTCTTACAGGACTGGTTTGGTGAGAGGGCTGCCACCCATAACTCTTAATGCACTTTTACACACTTATGCCCCGTATACATGGTCGGAATTTCCGACGGAAAATGTTCTTTGTTTGTTAAACCCTTTGGATTACAATTACTTCAACACAATAGTTAGCAGAAGACAGAAGACTAAAGACTACATCTTTTATTGCAAGGCCTTGCATTCAGTCACTAAGACAGAACTGCATTATAAAGCAGGGGAGCTCCCTGGTAATTGTATTGTACGCTGCTGATAGCTTTGCATTTCTTAATTTCTTAACTTCATTTGCAATAGATTCTCAAAGCAAAGGTCCTCCATCTCCCTTGGCAATTCAACATCTTTCCTTGGGATTGGTGACCAAAATCGAACTGTTCAGGCCAAACCAGTGTTTTGTAAAAAGATAGAATTTCTTATTATGTAATTTGCATGTACATTTTTGGCATTCTTTACTAAGTTTAGTTAGTTTACATACAGAAGTTGGCTGGGAATCTGTAATTTGCAACATGAGTAGCAGCAAGTGAACATCATTGGGTGCCGTGGGTTGTTGTGTGAAATTTGTTTTATTGTTTCACTTTTTCGTCAATAAACAATAAAGGGGTACAGTGTAGTCCATACTTATTCACCTCGGGGAGGGGGAATATCTGCAGGTTTCCTTATTATTCAGGGAGATTTCAGATTCTGATAAGCTCTCCACACAGACCACCACATTTCGTATGGGGGACAGTGTGTGGGAAGTGAGGCTCTTAATGCCTCAACACTGGGGACAAATTGCAAGAGGATTAACACACTTGCCACCCCCACTACACACACACACACATACACTCTCCTGGCCACACAGACTGCATATATGAATTAGGATATTTTATTAAATTTGAGGAGGATCTCCTTCTTTTTTTTTTTTGCGTACACACGAAGGGACTATCCCGCGGGATTATCCTCTGGACTGAAGTCCAGCGGATAATCCCCTCGTGTGTGGGCGCCGGCGGACTTTTTGGCGCCAAAGTCCGGCGGACCAAAGTTTTAAGTTTGGTTTTAAAATTATCCGCTGGACTTGGCAGTCCGGCGGACAATCCCGCCGTTAGTAGGCAAGTCCGCGGGACTTTTGAAAATGAACGGACTTGCCGCTCATCGGCAAGACCGTTCATTTAGCACGTGACTTCAGGTTACGTAGCTAGCGTAGGCAGTAAATGCCGCCGCGCTAGCTCCGTAAGCTGGCATGGATTTAAAGGGACTCCCCACGCCGAAAAACGGCGTGGGGGTCCCCCCAAAACCATGTCAGACCCTTATCCGAGCACGCAGCCTGGCAGGCCAGGAAAGGGGTGGGGACGAACGAGCGCCCCCCCCCCTCCTGAGCCGTACCAGGCCGCGTGCCCTCAACATGGGGGGTGCCCTGGGGAAAGGGGGGCCGTGCGCCCCCCCCACCCCAAAGCACCTTGTCCCCATGTTGATGAGGACAAGGGCCTCTTCCCGACAACCCTGGCCGTTGGTTGTCGGGGTCTGCGGGCGGGGGCTTATCGGAATCTGGGAGCCCCCTTTAATAAGGGGGCCCCCAGATACCGGCCCCCCACCCTATGTGAATGAGTATGGGGTACGATGTACCCCTACCCATTCACCTAAGGTGTAAAATGTAAAGTAAAAAAAACACCCACACTTTTGAAAAAATAGTTTATTGCACTGCTCCGGGGGTCTTCTTCCGTCTTGGGGGTCTTCTCGCCGGACTCCTCCGCTCTCTTCTGCTCTTTTACCTAGCTCTTTCACGAGCGGAGAAGTCCGGCTACCTTCTTCGTCGTCGCCGCCGTCGTCTGGGGGTCTCGATCCGCCTTCGGGGGTCTTCCGGGGTCTTCCGGGGGTCTCTTCTGTTCTTGCGGCGGTCGTCGTCTTCTGCGCCGCCGGCGCCTTCTTCTTCTTCTTGTTCTTCTTCTTGTTCTTCTTCTTGTTCCGATGTTGACCCGTCGCTGTCTCTGCCCGGAATGGCAGAGGCGCGCTGCGCTGGGACTTATATAGGGACATGGGGACAGGGTCACATGCTCATGTCACATGGTGACCCCGCCCCCTTGTGATGTCACAGTCCCAGCATCCCAGCATATAAGTCCCAGCGCAGCGCGCCTCTGCCATTCCGGGCAGAGACAGCGACGGGTCAACATCGGAACAAGAAGAAGAACAAGAAGAAGAACAAGAAGAAGAAGGCGCCGGCGGCGCAGAAGACGACGACCGCCGCAAGAACAGAAGAGACCCCCGGAAGACCCGGAAGACCCCCGAAGGCGGATCGAGACCCCCAGACGACGGCGGCGACGACGAAGAAGGTAGCCGGACTTCTCCGCTCGTGAAAGAGCTAGGTAAAAGAGCAGAAGAGAGCGGAGGAGTCCGGCGAGAAGACCCCCAAGACGGAAGAAGACCCCCGGAGCAGTGCAATAAACTATTTTTTCAAAAGTGTGTGTGTTTTTGTACTTTACATTTTACACCTTAGGTGAATGGGTAGGGGTACATCGTACCCCATACTCATTCACATAGGGTGGGGGGCCGGTATCTGGGGGCCCCCTTATTAAAGGGGGCTCCCAGATTCCGATAAGCCCCCGCCCGCAGACCCCGACAACCAACGGCCAGGGTTGTCGGGAAGAGGCCCTTGTCCTCATCAACATGGGGACAAGGTGCTTTGGGGTGGGGGGGGCGCACGGCCCCCCTTTCCCCAGGGCACCCCCCATGTTGAGGGCACGCGGCCTGGTACGGCTCAGGAGGGGGGGGGGCGCTCGTTCGTACCCACCCCTTTCCTGGCCTGCCAGGCTGCGTGCTCGGATAAGGGTCTGAGATGGATTTGGGGGGGACCCCCACGCCGTTTTTTCGGCGTGGGGATTCCCTTTAAATCCATGCCAGGTGACGGAGCTAGCGCGCCGGCATTTACTGCCTACGCTAGCTACGTACCTGAAGTTACGTTCGAAATGAACGGACTGCTCCGTGTGTGGGCAAGTCCGTTCATTTTCAAAAGTCCCGCGGACTTTGGCCGGCGGATTATCCGCCGGAGAAGTCCGTGCGTGTGTGGGCAAGTCCACACGCTCGGAAAGTCCGGCGGACCCAGCTGGAAAGTCCGGCGAACCCAGCTGGAAAGTCCGGCGGACCCAGCTGGAAAGTCCGGCGGATTGTCCGCTGGACTAAGTCCGCCGGCAAAAGTCCGCACGTGTGTACGCGGCATAACACTACCTTCTCTACAGGTTGACAATGCTGCTGTCCAGCGGTGGTTTGGTTTCATTGCTCCTCCATAGATACAGTGGAGGACTGAGCATAGCCACCCTAAAATAAGAAGTATGATACTTGCCAGATCACTGGGTAAAAATAAAGGAAAAACTGCCTAAAAAAAAAGTATTGCAGCTACCACCTCTAAGGATTGGTAACTGCAGTATATTGCATTTTAGTTTTTTTTGGTTTATATACTCTTTTAGAAAAAAAAAAGCAAGTGTGTACCCTTATGGAACCATACAAGACCACATGCCTTTAACAATGGGAGGGTACCTTGTAGGGGGGATGACAAATCCCCCCACCCATTTGTAAACATTGTGTCCCATGTTGAGGTTAAAATAGTTTCATCCCTACATTCTGTTTCCCAAAAGGGGTGTGGGAATCAACAGGGTACTTATGAGAATCTGGAAGTCCCCTTTAGAATAAGGAGGCCCCCAGATATCTGCTCCTGTCCAGGTGAGTGAGTACCTGGTACCCCTTGTTAATCATTTATAAATAAAATAAACAGGTTAAAAAAAACACACCATGAATAAAGTCCTTTATTATAAATAAATAAATTTATGGTAATTAAATTAAATAAATAAAAAAAAAAAACAATGCCCACCAATGTAAGTCCAATGTCACTACAAGGGGCACTACCAGAACCAGTTTAATGTAACCTGGAGTTCAAATTTAAATACTTAATTAAAACTATACAATGAAAAAAAATTTGAATACTAATATATATATATATATATACACACAGTATATATAGTATATATATATATATATATATATATATATATATATATATATATATATATATATATATATATATATATATATATATATATATGTATTTAATATATAACACATAAAGAAATACTTAGCCACCAATGTATGCAGGCAGACCTTACATGCTTCTCCTGTCATGAAGCCTCCCTCAGAGCCTGTAGCTTTTGGTTTCAGATAGTTTGGAACAAGTAGAACACCCTTTTTTATATCAATGATTTGCCTAAGTGTCTTACAAAGGTCTATTACTACTGTCTAGCCTACCTAATACAAGCGCAGTGTCTGTCAATATCTATCAAATGAGGCAGGCACCTGCCCTAAGATAAAAAAAGAGGACACCTGGCCCGTGGTAGGTTGCCTTATGCAGGATAATGGCCAGTCTGCTGCAGACCTTGCTTCTTCTAGCTTTAGCTTGTGGCTTTAACTCAGTTAAAGAAAGCACAAAACAGCGGAGATTTCGAGAATGTTATCTAAAATAAGATAAATTACACCCTACAAGTCATTCTGCAAAGCATACAATATTCTGTTAGAGTGGCTGTGTATTAACAGCTTTGTGAACTACAGTCCATTTCAGCACTCCTTGGATTCCTTTAGGTCACATGTTTTTGTCTCCACTATGGCTTGGGGTGAGTCTGGTTCTTCCACTGCATCTGCAGAATGTTTGACCTTCCAGCAGCAGCAACAGTATAGACTACCGGAGGCAGTGAAAACTACCCTGGCCCTTATATTTGCATTGAGGTTGCAGCTTTCTTTATCTTTCAGTTATACAGCTATTGCACTTTTAATTGAAGAAAAGTAATAGAAAAACCATGGTACAACTAAAACAACATTTTATATATTTCTCATCAAAGTAACAGTACAATGGAAAAATACTACTTATCTAAAGGAGTCACATAAAATACCTTACTTATAAATTAAAAAGCAAAATAGCCCATCCTGTATTTGCGCTTTTTTGTTCATAACCCATATGCGTATACTACACATGTAATTGTTTAAGTATGTGTAGCTAATACTCATCAACATGTCATGAAACAGGAAAATGCTTCCATCATGCACCAGACTTCATCTATTTTGTTCCTTATTGTGCAGTCATTCAGTTTGATCTATTGGTAGGTGTCAGGCACCAAATGCTCTCCCACTGTGAGAAAATGTTCATATTAACTGATTTCACCAAACACAAAATAAATCCAGAGTCTGGAGTTCTAACCCAAACCGTACATTTTATAAAATGCTGTGCATGATAAAAAAACTTCTGTTTACCCCTATGGGAGTTTCTGATGTTTGGATTCCTTGATTCGGGATACCAATGACCTTACGAGTAATACCACACCTTCTGCCACACCAAGATTATATGTGAAGTAAACAGTCATTTTTTATAAATTTTGCCTCTGAACCGTAAAACCCCTAATTGAAGGGTGGTATTGGGAAATAAAGGTCCGTTAGTCTCTCCAAATCCCTCCCACTGGCCAGTATAATTGTTAATAGATCCAGACTAAAGTTTCAGTGTTGGGGTGCTCAGATTTGAGGGAAACCTATAATACTGGGTGTAGGTACCCAAACTGTATCTTAAAAATTGGTGACCCTTTAAGAAGTGGGCAGGAAGTTGTGACCTACCAAAACAATCTCTGATTACACTTCCTCCCGCTCAGCACTTGGCAATGATGATCTTCCAAGGAACTAAAGATATCAGCGACGACTCAGGACCTGGGAATGACAATCTCTCACAGGATCGGTGATGTCAGAAGCGACTTAGAACCTTACAGTGGCCATCTCTCACAGCTGTGATGTCTGAGTACACTTGGCAGCAGAATCTCCCTCTCTGTAGTAATTGCCTTTTTGCTTCCCAGGAGACTCCCCCTATCCCTGGGCTTCTTTCCCCTTTCTTTCCTGCTACAGCTCTCAGGTCTTCTTTGACTTGTAGTCCTATGCCATCCTTGGCTCAAAGGGAAGATATCTTCTGGGGGCTACATTTCCCATAGTCCCAGGCAGTTCACAGCAGCCCCCTTTCCTTCCAGGCTGCACAGCAGCCAGTCACAGCCTTACAAGTATCCTTTGTCTACTCCTCCCCAATTGGCAGCTGAAGAGAGGGAGAACAGCTACAGTGCCTTGAAAAAGTATTCATACCCCTTGATCTTTTCCACATTTTGTCATGTTACAACCAAAAACCTAAATTTATTTTATTGGGATTTTATGTAATCGGCCAACACAAAGTGGCACATAATTGTGAAGTGGAAGGAAAATGATAAATGGTTTTACATTTTTTTACAAATGAATATCTGAAAAGTGTGACATGCATTTTTATTCACCCCCTTTTGGGCTCTTTCACACGGACGGACCGTATGTCCGTTTTTCATCCATCCGTTTTCGGATGAAAAACAGACATACGTGTATCCCTATGGGATAGCGGGTGTCAGCGGATGAGCATCCGCTGACACCCGCTCTCGTCCGTGCCCGCTATGCTCCGTTTCTGCAGACGGAGGAAAACCCCATTTTGTCATCCGTCTGCAGAGCGGATCGGATGACGACGGACTCTACGGTCCGTCGTCACCCGATCTCCCATAGGGGAGAGCGGTGCTCTGACAGGTCCATCCCTGCACGGAGTGCAGAGACGGACCTGTCATCTTCCTGCTCAGCGGAGATCACTCCGGCGATCCCCGCTGAGCAAGCGGCTATCCACGGGGCGGATCTGCATTGATCCGCCCCGTGTGAAAGAGCCCTTACTCTGATACTTCCAACTAAAATCTAGTGGAACAAATTGCCTTCAGAAGTCACCTAATTAGTAAATAGGGTCCACCTGTATGGTATTTAATCTCAGTATAAATACAGCTGTTCTGTGAAGCCATCCGACGTTTGTTAGAAAACATTAGTGAACAAACAGACAGGTCAGGGATAAAGTTGTGAAGAAGTTTAAAGCAGGGTTAGGCTATGAAAAAATATCCCAAGATTTGAACATCTCACGGAGCACTATTCAAGCCATCATCCGAAAATGGAAAGTGTATGGCATAACTGCAAACCTACCAAGACATGGCCGTCCACCTAAACTGACAGGCCGGGCAAGGGGAGCATTCATCAGAGAAGCAACCAAGACCCCCATGGTAACTCTGGAGGAGCTGCGGAGATCCACAGCTCAGGTCTGTCCAGAGCACAACTATTAGATGTGCCCTCCACAAATCTGGCCTTTATGGAAGAGTGGCAAGAAGAAAGCCATTTTTGAAAGAAAGCCATAAGAAGTCAATTTGTGAGAAGCCATGCAGGGACAGGGAAGCTGGTCAGAGTTGATGGGCAGTTGGATGGAGCCAAATACAGGGCAATCTTAGAAGAAAACCTGTTAGAGTCTGCAAAAGACTTGAGACTGGGGCAGAGGTCCACCTTCCAGCAGGACAACGACCCCAAACATACGGCCAGAGCTACAATGGAATGGTTTAGTCAGGGGTCTCAAACTGGCAGCCCTCCAGCTGTTGCGAGCCTTGCAATGCCTTACGGGACTTGTAGTTTTGCAACAGCTGGAGGGCCACCAGTTTGAGACCCCTGGTTTAGATCAAAGCATATTCATGTGTTAAAATGACCCAGTCAAAATCCAGACTTAAATCCAATTAAGAATCTGTGGCAAGACTTGAAAATTGCTGTTCACAGACGCTCTCCATCCAATCTGACAGAGCTTGAGCTACTTTGCAAAGAAGAATGGGCAAAAATGTCACTCTCTAGATGTGCAAAGCTGGTAGAGACATACCAAAAAGACTTGCAACTGTAATTGCAGCGAAAGGTGGTTCTACAAAGTATTGACTCTGGGGGCTGAATACAAATGCACGCCACACTTTTCACATATTTATTTGTAAATAATTTGGAAAACCATTTATCATTTTCCTTCCATTTCACAATTATGTTCCACTTTGGTTGTAACATGACAAAATGTGAAAAATTTCAAGTGGTATTAATACTTTTTCAAGGCACTGTACAGCACCAGCTGTGTATGTGGCATTTCAGTGACAGACCCGTCCGCCTGTCGGCAGGCAGGAAAGTTGCGAATCAGGGCTACACTTCTACTATTTTTTCAAAAAATATTGTTTTCACCTTTTTGTCATCTTTTGTGCTGCTGGTACCTTTCAGACACTTCCTGCTTATCTTCATTCATGTTAGCATCAGCTGCACATCATTGCTCAGAACCAGCTCCTTGACAATAGTGAACCATGTCTGTGCAATGTGTGTTGTAATAGCCACTTGCAACCTCTATGTGGGGTGCATGTGATAGGATGATAACACATTGATACAACCGGAAGACAGTTTTCACTGCATTAAAACAAGTCCCTGAACAAAGAGCTGGAATGTCAGGATCACCAGGTATAATGTTAATGAAAGCTACCAATTTAAAAAGATTGAAAACAAGTTTTAAAACAATACTAACCAATACTAACATGGTAACACTTCTATAATATTTTTAGTAATAGGTTTAGAACTACTTGTAGCACCTCTCCTGCATGAGTTAGAGGAGTGGACTCGCCTCCAGCAGGGAGAAGGCTAGCATTTACTCCAAGGTGGATCCATGGCCGCAGTAGAGTACACCCAGGCAAATTCCCAATTGCTAGGGAATGAAGCAGCTGGGGATATTGGGTGATGCTATTTTCCAAATATGGTCCCTCAAAAGGAACGTGGGTTTTTGTAGGGGGGGAGAGTCATATCTGAATCTGGAAGCCTGCTTTAAGACAAGATATCTGTCCCTTAGGGGTACATACTGTAGATATTCAATCCCCCCAAAATTTCAAAAGTAAGTAATAAGCCAAGAAGTGGACTTGCCCAATTGTTGTCATTCAACATGTACTGAGAACTGATTTGTCAGCACAAATTCTATAAAGATACATATTGTATTAAAAAGCAATTACTGAATCTCTCTTTTTTTCAATTTTTTAACTTTAATGTATTTGCTTTTCTTCTTATCAATGCATATGTAAGCATGTTTCTTCCTTATGTTCTTTTTTATTTTTGTTTTGTACCTATGGCCTCACATATGTTTTTTAAGTGGATTGGTGTGCATGTATTTGCACATTTAAATGCCATGTGTGTGCAAAGGCAAATAGCTTCTAGAATCACAGTAACCTGACTAGTCACAGACAGTGCAGCTTACAGCAGTCTCGGGAGAAAATAAGTAAAATCAGGGAAGTGTGTATCTATGCCAAGCCTGCCCACATAACTACAAAATCTGTAAGGGTCTATTCACACTAGGTGCAGTAGGACTGTGTTGGGCAGCTATTCCAGCACAGTCCCATCGAAAGTCAAGGCAAAATTCCTTGTCTCGCATCTGGCCAGTGTCTTATGGTTTGACTACGCTGGAATAGCTACCCAACACAGTTCTGCCAAACCTGGTGTGAATAGACCCTTACAGATTTTGTAGTTATCTAGGCTATGTTGGATCGGTTTGACAGCCAAGCAACTATGACTTTCGAAAACAAGTCAGCAATGTCTGACAATATATTTCTCACAGCACAAGTTTCTTGAAGGCTAAAAGACTGGAGTTTTACTTTAAATCTGTAAAAAGCTGCTCATCTTCACACACAAGTTCTATTTATTAACTTTTCCTCTTTTTTGTGTGTGTACTTTGCAGATGCAACCCATTTTTTAAGCTTGGTTAATCCTGAATCCATACAGCATATAATCATTTTAATGTGCTTCATTTTGCTAATTTGAAAAACACATAGAAAAGTAGTCTGTTCAGGGAAGATATGACAATTCACGAACAATCCCTTTTTATAGTATGTTTTATTATTACAAATGCAATCTCTAATTGTCCCCTTGTTCGGGGGCTGAGAATAGGATACTTGTTCCGATGCCAATATCTTTTGGTGCCAACATTAGTGGATTATTGTAGCATCCCCTCTTCCTGGTTCCCGGCTATAGGTCTCCTAGTGGCTTCTCATGTTTCTGCCTGATAATGAGAGCAACATTTTAAACACATTGATAATTCAATGTTTAAATACCCATACAGAGGGATTACTTGGGATTATATTGGCGAGATGTTTACTCTGGAGAAGCCATCATTGCGTCAATGATATAATCACTTATTGTCAATTGTTTGATCAAAGACTTTTAAGTCATTTTCAAGAATGAGAATCTGGTAGTTCAGTATGTCCTAGTTTCAAGTGACTTTTTGATTCTTTAAAGACTTGTGCCCACTAATTCGTCAATACTACATCCATTTTTTTCTTAGATTTGAATTTCATTTTTGTATTATTTTCTACCCATGGTACTAGTCCAATTTATTGTTCAAATTTGACCCACAATTTAATAAAAATGTTGATTACTTTGATTGAAAACATACTGTAGTTCTGAGAGCAGGAGGGTTTCTTTCATTTCACTCACATGACAGTTCTGGTGATATAGTTTCTTCGGAACCCAACGCTGTCACATGGGGTTAGGAATAGAGGCCTCAGCACTGTATAAATGTCAGGTTGTGACTTGGAGCTTACACAGAGCTCCCAGTGGCGAGTAGAGCTTTAGGACAGTGAAATGATAGGAAGCATAATCTGCAGGGGCTGGCATAAAAGTAAATCTACTTTGCCTTGCATGGGGTACAAGTTCACTTTAAGGGTGTTTTGAAGGAAAGCACATAGGAAAGAGTTCCAGGGAAGGCAAAAAGCACCTGAGAAGCCTGGACAGGTAAGGGATACCTGGCTTACAGTATATATTTATATCTCTCTCTCTCTCTCTCTATATATATATATATATATATATATATATATATATCTATATATCTATATATATATATATATATAGATACATATATATATATACATGCAGTATCTTACAAAAGTGAGTACACCCCTCACATATTTGTAAATATTTTATTATATCTTTTCATGTGACAACACTGAAGAAATTACACTTTGCTACAATGTAAAGCAGTGAGTGTACAGCTTGTATAACAGTGTCAATTTGCTGTCCCCTGAAAATAACTCAACACACAGCCATTCATGTCTAAACCAATGGCAACAGAAGTGAGTACACCCCTAAGTGAAAATCTCCAAATTGGGCCCAAGTAGATATTTTTCCTCCCCAGTGTCATGTGACTTGTTAGTTTTACAAGGTCTCAAGTGTGAATGGGGAGCAGGAGCGTTACATTTGGTGTTATCGCTCTCACTCTCTCATTCTGGTTACTGGAATTTCAACATGGCACCTCATGGCAAAGAACTCTCTGAGGATCTGAAAAATGAATTGTTGCTCTACATAAAGACAGCCTAGGCTATAAGAATATTGCCAATACCCTGAAACTGAGCTGCAGCACGGTGGCCAAGACCATACTGCGGTTTAACATGACAGGTTCCACTCAGAACAGGCCTCGTCATGGTCGACCAAAGAAGTTGAGTGCACATGCTCAGCATCATATCCAGTGGTTGTCTTTGGGAAATAGACGTATGAGTGCTGCCAGCATTGCTGCAGTGGTTGAAGGGGTGGGGGGGTCAGCCTGTCAGTGCTCAGACCATACGCCGCACACTGCATCAAATTTGTCTGCATGGCTGTCATCCCAGAAGGAAACCTCTTCTAAAGATGATGCACAAGAAAGCCCGTAAACAGCTTGCTGAAGACAAGCAGACTAAGGACATGGATTACTGGAACCATGTCCTGTGGTCTGATGAGACCAAGATAAACTTATTTGGTTTAGATGGTGTCAAGTGTGTGCGGCAAATACCAGGTGAGCAGTACAAAGACAAGTGTGTCTTGCCTACAGTCAAGCATAGTGGTGGGAATGTTATGGTCTGGGGCTGCATGAGTGCTGTCGGCACTGTGGAGCTACAGTTCATTGATGGAACCATGACTGCCAACATGTACTATGACATACTGAAGCAGACTATGATCCCCTCCCCTCAGAGACTGGGCTACAGGGCAGTATTCCAACATGATAACGACCCCAAACACAACTCCAAGGTGACCACTGCCTTGCTAACGAAGCTGAGAGCAAAGGTGATGGACTGGCCAATCATGTCTCCAGACCTAAACCCTATTGAGAATCTGTGGGACATCCTCAAATGGAAGGTGGGGGAGCTCAAGGTCTCTAACATCCACAAGCTCTGTGATGTTGTCATAGAGTCGTGGAAGACGACTCCAGTGGCAACCTAGGAAGCTCTGGTGAACTCCATGCCCAAGAGGGTTAAGTCAGTGCTGGAAAATAATGGTGGCCACACAAAATATTGACACTTTAGGCCCAATTTGGACATTTTCACTTAGGGGTGTACTCACTTTTGTTGCCAGACATTAATGGTTGTGTGTTGAGTTATTTTGAGGGGACAGCAAATTTACACTGTTATACAAGCTGCACACTCACTACTGTAGCAAAGTGTAATTTCTTCAGTGTTGTCACATGAAAAGATATAATAAAATATTTACAAAAATGTGAGGGGTGTACTCACTTTTTGTGAGATACTATATATATATATATATATATATATATATATATATATATATATATATATACACTCTATTGTCAAAAGTATTGGGACGCATAACACACACATGAACTTTAATGGCATCCCAGTCTTAGCCCATAGGGTTCAATATTGAGTTGGCCCACCCTTTGCAGCTATAACAGCTTCAGCTCTTCTGGGAAGGCTGTCCCCAAGGCTTAGGAGTGTGTCTATGGTAATGTTTGACCATTCTTTCAGAAGCGCATTTGTGAGGTCAGGCACTGATGTTAACCACTTGCCGCCGGCCCCCCGTCAAATGGCGGCTGGGTGGTGCGGCTCTCGTTCTGGGTGGATGTCATATGACGGCCTCCCAGAGTGACTTCTCTCTCTCGCATGCCCCCGTGTTGCTAGGACACAGCGTGACCCTGATCTGTGTAAAAAGCTGCGGCTGCGGCTCTTTAACCATGTGACCAGCTGTGTACAATCACAGCCGGTCACTTTGTAAACACGGAGATGCCGGTAATCGGCGCTCCTCGCCTCACACTGACAGAGTGTGAGGAGAGGAGAGATGATCAGCAGCATCTCCTCACAGGGGACAGATAAGTATGTAATCAGGGCACTGATCATCAATGCCCTGATTACAATTAAGTGCCCACCAGTGCCAGCAATGATTGCCCACCACTGCCAGCAATGATATCCGGTGACCAGCATTTCAGGCCCCTGCAAACTGCTATTTCTGACGGCTTCGGTCCTCCAGGTCTTCCAGCTGTATTTGTAGTGCCACTGTGATATCCATCTGAGAGAGCCTGTCTCCCTCTAGTACGGTCACTCGCTGCTCCAAAGCCTGTGATGCAGGCTCTCTTTTTTACTCCCGGTCCAGTTCCCTGAGCTGCCAAAAAGAACTGCTGGATCTTGGGTTGTAGTTCGCCAACCTTTGCTGCTTAGCTGCCTTGCGGGAAGTCTCCCCCTGTTTGTAGGAGTACATTCCGCTGACACCATACAAAGCTGGTTAGCCTGGAGCTAGTGGAGAGCCGGGAGCTCGTGTATCGTGCATACTTAGACCACACACCCCTTTATAATGTTTTTTATATGTATACACAAATGTTTTTCCTTTCATTTCTATTTTAAATTGAATGGGTTGGGGTGGGTTTTACAAAGTAAGGGTTTACATACACTTTAATGGTCAAAATAACATAACATAGATTAATAGAAACAATAACCAAGTGGTCACATCCTACTTGTGAAAGGCCAACATACCTATATCTTTAGGTATGCAATTCCATAATCTATAACATACTGTATGTTACAGATTGATAATCACACATATACAGTAAACATGATTATATAATACAAAGCACATAAAACACATGACCAAGTACAACATAGCTACCTATTAGTGCTGCCCAGCTATACACTCCCACCCTTACCTTACCCAGTAATGGAGACCACACCGTGCTGGAGTGTAAAATCTGCCGTAGCAGCTCCTTTATTAAATAACAAAATATATATATATAAATAACTTTATAAATAACTTTATAACCAATAAACAACAAATAAACAACAGATAAACAACATCAAGAAAAACGTGACGTAGGCCTATAGTAGTACATTACCCCCCCCACCCAAATTACCATAATCAACAGCTCGTGCACTGCGGTCAACTCAACTGTAACTAGGCCTCAAGCTGACATACTAGCTCAGAGACAAAACTATTCCCGCAGTGCAGTCATCCACCATATACCCTACATCACTTATAGGGAATATACCAAACGGGCCCATATCTCCAATGGGTCCCGCATCAAGTTTCCTGTGGGGAGGGGGTTTCTTCTCTATGCCTACGTCACACAACATCCGCCACTGCAAACAAGGTTAAAACCTTAACCTTGAGCGCACCTCCACACCCTAAGTGCTCGCTCGATCCCATCCTGAATACCGATGGCCCACATATCTGTGCCAACTGGGTTCAGATGAACACCATCAGCCCTCAGATAACGCCACGTGTCTACCTCCAACTCCCTGTGCCTAATGGCCAACCCCCCGTGTTTAACAAAAAATCTGCTGACCTCCTGATTAACTTTCTTCCGGGCTTTGTTAAGTAGGTCCACTGACCTGGCAAAACGCCATGAAGTCCTGGCGATCATGTCTGACCAAACCAGGACTGTGTTGGGGAAAGCCGCCTGAAGTCGGCAAAAGTCATATTTTATGTCCCTAGTAACGTCTAGTTTTGTCCTAAGCCCCAAATCATTGCCCCCGACGTGAATAACTAAAACCTCCGGAGGCCTATCCCATCTCGCAAACTTGAGCGCTTCCGGGATAAGACGGCTCCAGAGCATCCCCGGGAAACCCAACCATTTTATGTAGGCCTCCCTCCTAGAAAAACCCAGCTGTCTACCGTCCGGTCTGTCATCTCCCCTCCTGGCTCCCCAGCAGACATAAGAGTGCCCTATAATCCAAACGAGCTTCGGAGGGTCATCTGAAAGAGAAACAGCAAGAAAATTCCGGTCAGCTTCAATTAATGTACCACACGAAATCATGTCGGCACTTCACACAACCCTCCCCTTTTTGTCAGCAACCCTTATGCGATCAAATCCATCCTAACATATGACCTGAAACGCCTTGATTCCCACCTCCCAATTTGTTTCACCGCTTCTTCCGGCAAACCCCACCTGACCGCCTCAGTGGCCGCCCCAATCCTGAAAGAATGCGAGGAAAATCTCAATTCCCCCATATTCATAACTCGTAAACATTTCCGGAAGACCCCTACGAACTGAAAGCGCGATAGCGCCTCGCCGTTCTGATGCACCAGCAGGGGGCCCTCCCCAGCCGGCCTCCCCTGTAAGAAAACACTCGTCACCAAGACGGGGCAGAGTTTGGCGTCTGGAATGGCGAAAACCACCACTTCCTTGCCTCGGCCCTGCTGGTCCGTCTTTGATCTTTGCAGATGTAAAACCAACCTGTCCTCAAAGCACCGCACGTCTCCCACAGCCAAGCCATCTCTCTTTTTCTTCGAGGAACTCACCAGCTCCCCGATCCGAAAAGCCCCAAAAAAGGCTAATACGAAGGCCGTGCGGAACAGTCCCACCTCGTACCCGGACGAGCAAACCCCACGCAAGGTGTCCACCACCCTGCCCAGCAGTTCGAACGTCACCGGTCGTCGCTCGTCCCGTACCGCCTTCCCTTTTTTTGTAACCCTTAACTGCTTGCCGCGCCCAGAACTCCTTGGTCCAGTCGCTCCCCCCCCTCAAGTTTACACCAAAATGCCATAGCCGCCATCACTTTTTCCAGCCTCGACACGGAAATACCGCTCTCCATGTGCCTGGCGATAAAATAAATAAAAAGCAGCCTAGGTTCCCTTTCTCCCCTTGCGGTCTGAACCCGGAAAGCAGCCCATTCGTCCCATACTTTCCTGTATGCTTTCCATGTCCCTTCGGTCACCGACCGCTGAATCCATCCCGCTAGTCTTCCAGTGCAATCTTCCACATCTCCACCGGACAGTGGGTTCCCTGATGCTCTGCTTCCGGCGCCAGTTCCCGAAACTTTTCCCACTGAAACCGAGAGAGAGCATCAGCGACCACGTTCTCCACACCCGGCAAATGCACCGCATGCATGAAGATGTTCATCTGCATGCACCGCAGTACCAGGTGTCTCAACAACCGTATCACCGGAGGTGATGCCGCCGATACCTTGTTGATCACCTGAACTACCCCCAGGTTGTCGATGTGGAAGCGAACCTTCCGATCCCGGAAGAATTCACCCCACAGCTCAACCGCCAACACTACCGGAAATAGTTCTAGTAGCAACATGTTCCTGAGCAACCCCTCCCGCTTCCAGCTGTCCGGCCAAGGGCCCGCACTCCAGCGCCCCTTGAAGAAAGCCCCATAACCCGCTGACCCTGCGGCGTCTGTGAACAACTCGAGATCAAAGTTGCTCACCGGTCCCGTCATCCATAAAGCTCTCCCATTGAAATTGT
The DNA here is from genome assembly GCA_028564925.1 of Lithobates sylvaticus. Classification (NCBI taxonomy): domain Eukaryota; kingdom Metazoa; phylum Chordata; class Amphibia; order Anura; family Ranidae; genus Lithobates; species Lithobates sylvaticus. The sequence goes on from CM053028.1 coordinate 470,280,230, forward strand.
CCAGGAACACGTGCCACATTCGCAGATCACTCTTATGTTCCTTCGAGAGTGTCACGTAATGCCTGGGCGACTCAATCCCCCCAGTACTTGCTGCCAGTCTCCTACTAAAAATCCGCCCCATCGGGATAATCCTGCAAGCAAAGTTAAGCTTCCCCAACACTGACTGTAGGGCTCTCAACTGCACTTTGCGCCGCCCCACCAATGCCCGAACTTCCGCTTTCAATGCCACCAATTTAACCTCCGGCAGTCTGCATTCCATTGCCACTGAATCCAGTACTATCCCCAAGAAACTGATCTCTGTCCTGGGCCCTTCCGTCTTGTCAGGTGCAAGCGGAATGCCGAAATCCCCTGCAATCCTTTCCAATGTTGTAAGTAACACCGCGCAAACCTTGGATGCGGGCGGGCCGACGCACAAAAAGTCGTCCAAATAGTGGATCACTGAGTTCAAACCAGACACGTCCCTCACCACCCATTCTACAAACGAGCTGAAACATTCGAAGAATGCACACGAGATAGAGCAACCCATCGGTAAGCACTTATCCACGTAGTATTCCTCCTGCCACCTGCAACCCAATAAATAGAAGCTATCGGGGTGAACAGGTAACAAACGGAAGGCCGCTTCTATGTCTGTCTTTGCCATCAGGGCCCCTCTACCATACTTACGCACCCAAAAGACCGCTGCATCAAAGGACGTGTAATGGACCGCGCAAGCCTGGGGGTCAATGGCGTCGTTCACCGACCCCCCTTTCGGGTAAGAAAGGTGGTGAATGAGCCTGAATTTGTTAGGTTCCTTCTTGGGGACCACTCCCAAAGGAGAAACCACTAGTTCGGGGATTGGCATTACGGGGAAGGGGCCCGCCATCCTGCCCAGAGCTACCTCTTTTTGTAACTTTTCCGTTACCACCGCCCGGTGTCTCAGAGCCGACCTCAAATTGTCTGCTCCTGGTGGCACCGAGCCCAGTACCGCAGGAATTACAAAACCCTCCCCAAAACCTGAAGCCAACAAATGAGCCACGTCCCTGTCGGGATACCTACCTAGAAAAGGCAGCATTTTTTCCACTCTCACCGGCGTCTTCCCCTTTGTTTGCAGACTCACTGGCCTTGCCTTTTCCCTGCTTAAAACACCGTGACCCGGGGTGAGATCCCCCACACCCGGAGCACTCGTGTTTGTATTTACACCCCGTTCCGAACTTGCAGGTGCCCTCATTGTACTGCCAACAGACTCCCTTCTTTTTAGCGGCCGATTGACCTGAAGCCCCCGATCCACCGCCCCCCCCCCCTGAAAAAACTGCCCCGCCGGCTTCGCTGCTGCCATCAAGCGCATCCACAGACTGATGTCCTTGTGGTCCCAGCGAAGCGCCGGCCTGACTGCCCTCCTCTGGCGAAATTGTTCATCGTAGCGCAGCCACGACATTCCTCCATAGGTCCGATGGGCCTCTCCGATGGCGTCCAGGTAGCAGAAAAGCGCCGAGCAGTGCTCCGGCTCTTTTTCCCCTATTACGCTTGCCAGGATTGCAAACGCCTGAAGCCAGTTTTGGAAAGTCCTGGGAATCAACCTATAACGCCTCTTCTCCTCGTCCTCCTTTTTGCTGTCATCAGGTTTTACCCTATCCAGATTAAACTTTTCCAGGGGGAGCAGCGAAAATATCTCCACGTACTCCCCCTTCCAAATTTTTTCCCTGACCTCTTGCTTTAAATGAGCCCCTAGGGGCCCTTCAAAACACACGTAAACTTCGCACCGTGCGGAGTCCGCCAGGCGTACAATGTCCTGTTTTTTGGCTTTGTCCCCCCCTTTCTCCCCCTCTCCCGCCGCTGGGTCCGTGGGCGGACCCGCCTCCACTGTGCCCCCCGCCCCTCCCTCCCCCACCCCCGGGGTTAACGCGGGCGGAATCGCCACCGCCGTTTCCCCTGTTTGCCCGCTCGTCCCCACCATGCCTGACGTTGCCCCCACCTGCCCCACCCCCATACTTTCCCTCCCGAGGGGAACCCAGGCTCGGGCCGGCCCCGTCGGGGCCATTGGAGCCGCGTCAAACTTGCCCACTAAATCCCTGAGCCCCGCTAAGAGAACCCTGAGGCCGTCTCCCGCCAAGGCGGGATCGGGGCCACTGTTGCCCGAGAAAGGAGCCCCCTGAACGGCCCCGGGGACGCAATCCCCCCCCCCTCCGTGTCCCCCAAACCGGAAGCGTCTCCCCCCCACCGAAACCCGGAATTGAAGAAGACTTACCAGGCTGCCTGGAAATGTTCCCACCAGCCGTTGTTCCCGAATCCACCGCCACCATTCGTCCCTCCGCGAACTCGTCCTCGGACCTGGACAGCTCTCCCTCCGACAGCTCCGGCTCCTCCTCCGTCAAATCCGCAGCCTGCCCCCCAGGGGATTCGTCCCCGGAGGCGGACGAGCTCCTTTCCCTCAGGTTCCTTTTCCGCCCCTCTGCCGACTTACTGGCACACTTCCGAGGGGTCTGGGCACTTGATCCGGTAGCTGGCTCCACCGCCATGGGGTTAGGCCGCACGCCTCTGTGCCCCTGCAGCGGTTTTGTAGGCCTGGGCCGTACGCCCCCAGCCCCCGCCGACTGCGGTTCCCGACCAGATCTTGCGTCGTTCCTCCCCTTCGGGTGCACCCTTGCAGATGGACCGCCTGTACCCCGGGTGTTCGCCCGGTAGCTGCCGGGCCGACAAGTCCTGGCCCCCCCGGCTGCCGACCGCAGGCTGGGCCGAACGCCACCCGCCTGGGCCCTCTGTCCCATATCAATGGGCGGATCGCCCCCTTGCTGATCTTCCTCCCTCTCCCCTTCTTCCTCCGGGCCCGACTGCTGAGTCCCCCCCCAGCTCCTGTTCCTCCCCCTCACCCCCCCCCCCCCCCTGGCGGGCCGCCGTGGAGGACGGCCGCCCTGTGAGATTTGGGCCTGGGAGCCTGCTGACTGTTGACCGCCATGGCGCTGCCCCCCTCCCCCCCTTGGAGGCTGTGGAGCTCCTGAGCCGCCCGCCCGTCCCAAGATGGCCGCCAGCCGCGGCCGCCACGAGGCCTGAGGCCTGTGAGCGCCGCCGGATGCTGGATGCTGCCTGTGCCTCGCTTGTCCCCCCCGCAGACTTAAACCCCCTGGCCGTTATTCCCGTGGGTGTCGCGACCCCCCCCGCCGACCGCTTAGCAGGCGGTTCGGCGTCTGACAAGGCCCCCATGTCCCCCTGCCTGCCAGAGGCCCGGCGTCCGTCGGGCGAATAACGGTCCGGCGGGCGGATCTGCCGCGCCCGGGTGCCGTGCGTCGACCCCCCCCCTCCGCTCTCACCCCCTAGGGCTCGTTCTACTTGCTCCCTGATCCATGCTGCCCCGTTCACCGCCGCTGCCGCCCGGATGTTTCCCAGGAGCTCCTCCATGCTGCCTCCTCCAACTTTTCTCCTCACAGACTGAGCTCCCGGGAGGATGGCTCCTCCCTTTCCTGTTGCCCAGCTCCACCCCCCTCTAACCCTTAAACGGCCATGCACCTTGCAGGCATGTAGACTTTTGTCATGTCAGCCCTGCGCTGATCACTTCGTTTAAAGCTGCGGGCTGTTCTTGCACAAAACAAATAGCCATGAAGGCCCCCAATGTTGTACAGTATGTGTGCATCATGGCAACAGACAGCCAGACCAGATGCAAACAAGAGAAAGGGTGAACATATAAAACAGAAGGGGCACATGAGCAGCAGGATGCACAGATTCCACTTTCACCACTAAACTGTCAAAAACACCCACCTCCACCTTCCAGTGATGTTGCATTACATCCCTCACCAGCCACTGTCATCTTCTTGGCTACTTCAGGATGCCAGGTTTTCAGCCTCTTGACTGGCCAGTGGGGAATGACGTAATTTCATGCATGTGCACAGAAGTCAGTCATTCCAGCACAGCCAGAGTGTGCTGGGAATGCACGCTCAGCTGCATATGTGCAGCCCAGTATATATTCAGTAGACGATTGCAAGCAGGCAGGTAAGTGTTGGTTATTTCAGAAGGTGCATAGCATGTCTCTTCTGCAATAAAGAGCTGCCTGATTGTAGTCTTTCTTTAATTACATTTAGTTCCACTTTAAAGCTGTGTTATACCCAGGTTTTTTTTCCCGTCAGGAACAGAGTTCTGCCACCTCTGTCTATAGCCCCTTACCCACAGCTCACTGCTGTCTCTTGTACACACAGCAGCCAAGCTTCTGTGTGTACAAGTAAAAAGTGGTCCTCTCCCGGTGGGGCTCAGAGCCCTCCCTGCCCTGCAGTATCCATATGAGAGCAGAGGGAGAAGGGGCAGGGGATGTGCACAGCCATTCTACTGCCATGGCGGCAGCTCCTTTTAAAGCCCTTTATGGAAAATGGGGAAGATCAATGCGCAAACCAAAGGGACAGATAACTGTCAGCTGCCATTATCAGGGTGTTTACACACCAAATAAGAAGCTAATAATAGGTATGAATGTGGTGCTTACCTAAAAGATCAACTCCAACAAACTGATTAAGATGGACCTTTGGAGGTAACACAAACCAAGTATCTCCACATGGATCATAAGCGTCAAACTTGATGTTTCGTCAATAATAGAGCCAGCGATTAATGTATCACTGCCAACACCAATCGATGAGGATCCCCCCTCCACAGTGGTCACAAAACTGTGAGGAAGCACAAATGGGATATGACACACACTAATACAGGTCTCCTAATAGCCGTATGTAATAGGCCAATTGATAACAGGGTAAAAGTTTCAATCAATAGATTCTATGAACTAAAGTCAATGGCACTGAATCCTTGATAATAACATCAAAAAACGAATAATCCTCAATGATTAGTAATAATGAATGAGTTAAAAATCATAAAAATAGGTAAATATAAAATATTTGAAGTGTCCCAATACTTATGATATGTGTAACACGACTCAATATATGTGCAAAAACCACAAAAAATATGGTGAAAAAATATTCATTCAATAGTGAAAAATAACGTATAACACTTGTGCAAGCAAAGTCCCATACACAGTGAAATCTTGTTACATACGGCTATTAGGAGACCTGTATTAGTGTGTGTCATATCCCATTTGGGCTTCCTCACAGTTTTTGGTAAGCGCCACATTCATACCTATTATTATCAGCTCCTTTTAAAGCCTGTCCACGCAGACCGCACACACTTTGTAAATTGTAGCTTCTCTTCTCTCCTTTCTTTTGACTAATGAAGCATGCAGTATTTAACTCTTCACCCTGTACATAGCAAACTCTTGAGCCTTGCACCTTGTACATAACAAACTCTTGAGCCTTGCATCCTGTACATAATAAACTTCTGAGCCTTGCACCCTATGCATAGCACAATCCTGAACCCTGACCCTTGTATGTAGTGCACTCCTGCACCCTGTACATAGCACACTTGTCACGTACCTTACCGAGGCCGAAATGCTGAGAGCGGCTCCCCTTGCAGCTGAGCGCACTATACCCCTGGAAGTGGTACAGAGGGTATAGGGCACAAAGAGGCACGAGTCACCAGCATAAAACCACTTGAAGGAGATGAGTCCTGGGAAAGCTGTAACTCTGTGCTGTGGTTAGGCTTGGCACCAGTTTGAGTAAGAAGCCCGGCTGAGGCTCTAACCCAGGAGATCAGGCAAGTGATAGTTGTAGAGGAGTCCGTGGAGAGAGCCAGGGTCAAACACAGGTAATCAGGTAATAGAAGCAGAAGCAAGTCTGTATAACTAGCCGGCGTCATACACTGGTGGTCAGGCAGATGAGACAGTATACAAGTCCTTATACAAGCCGGGGTCAAACACAAGGAGCAGGCAGGGTAAGCAGAGTCCTTAAGGCAAGCCGAGGTCAAACACAGGGAGCAGGTTGGGTAAGCAGAGTCCTTAAGGCAAGCCGGGGTCAAAGTGCTGGAGAGAGATCACAGCAATCAATCCGGGTCACAACAGGTAATCACAAGGTAACAGGATGCTGAAACAGGAACACAGGAAGCTGAGAGACAATCCAGCAATTTAGCATGGGACTGAGCAGCCTTTTATAGGCCAGCAAGGGATTCACGTTATGTGCACCTCATCGCCTGCGGCGTCCCGCTGTATCGCGCACCCACATGCGGCGAAGCGCCATTCTACCGTGCATGCGTGTGGGAAAATGCAGATAACGCCAATTCAGGCTTCTGGTATTTCTCTGACAACACTCCTGAGTCATGCAACCTATACATAGCACACTCCTGAGTTCTGCATCCTGTAACTCGTGCACTCCTGAGTCCTGCATTCTATACATAGCACACTCCTGAGTCCTGCACTCTGTACATAGCACACTTCTGAGTCCTGCACCGTGTACATAGACCAATCCTGAGTCCTGCACGCTGTTAGTCGTGTACACCTGAATCCTGTAACCTGTACGTAGCGCACTCCTGTGTCCTGCAAACTGTACGTAGCACACTCCTCAGTTCTGCACCCTGCATGTATCACACTCCTGAATCCTACACTCTGTATGTAGTGTACTTCTGAACCCTGTGCATAATGCGCTCATTTATATTATTGCTATTTAACACATACCTCACAAATTGAAACTGTATACAGCTATATAGATCAGACCAGAATGAGGGACAAAGGAGGAGAAAAGAAGGACAGAGGGACTTTGTTCTTAAAAACAGGGACAGTTGGGGGCTATGTTTAACAATGCCATTGTTAGGGCAATTTGGCCACACCCGCTTTTTCATACGGCGTGGTACGGGGAAGGGGGGGTTGCAGTTGGGGCGGGGTTGAGTTCCTGTACCTATTCTCTGAGAAAAAAAGCCCTGGTTATATCTAAGAGAGATTCTATCAAATGACAGACATGCTGCTTGCCTCCATCCTCTCCATAGCCCACCAACTAGTGTGCGTGAGCAGGAGAACATGTCGCCTATCACCCATCACTTCACATCCTCTACTTTTCAGTCTCCACCTGGGCTGTATTTATCATTCATGCTGCCCTAAGAATAGCTTTGTAAATTAAACACCTTTTGTTATTGCCACGATGCTGGATTTTATTCCTGAAAATGAAAACCCAAAATTTTATATTTTGTTGTTTGCAATATTCAAAGAGCACCAACAGTTTATCCATCCACAGCATGCAGAGATAGAAATGGACTTAAACTACCTGTCTACCGAGAGCCATGAATTTACTAGGCAGCTGAAGCCCAATTCCTTCAGTTGTGTCTCAGAAGCGTTTAAACAATAAAAACAAAACAAAACAAAAAAAGACAAAACAAGAATAAAGTATGAATGCATTTTGCTGATGCTGTCCTATGCACTGACCTGAATCCCTGAAATTACCCTTATGGCATATAATATTGATTATATATTAGCAGAAAAGAGGGATAACATGTAGGAGAAAGGAGAGGGGGAGGGGGAGTCTGGCATAATGTCTACAGGAGATACGAGAGAGAGAGTATAGCCTAGCACCTTAGCAACGTATAATATTTATGTGTAGATAGAAAAACTTAACAAATTATACTTTTTCAATGATACCCAAACCCTACTCCATTATTTCTTCACACTGATAGCCAACAACCCTAAACCAGCTGGATGAATTTTGGAATAAATAGATAATATTAGGCTGTGTCTATAAACCAACAGGTCTGAATGTTCAGCTGACCTAAAGGCATTAAAAAAAAAAAAAAAATAGAAATTGCTTTGCATCACCCACTATGTCCACATGAAGAATCACCCCCCCCCCCCCCTCATTTTTGGAACTTATGATGGAAAGAGACATGTAGCTAGCTACCTTCTGCCCTAAGAAGGCTCTACTGTGCTTTGCTATGTGTAATTTAAAGAAAGGCCACTAGATGGTGCATGAAACAAGTGAATACATTACCACCTTAAAGCTGCATTACCATTTTATTATATTTTATTGCTATTTAAAAGATGTTTATATGTTGTGAGATGAATGCGTATAAGTTACCCAGAGAAGCTCATTACCCTAATTTAATAAAGGCATAAATAGTTTGCTGCTCTACACATGTTTATTTTTACCTCGCTACGGTAATCTAAGAAGAGTGATATAGTTTTATATGTAGATTATTTTATATCCCAATATATTTTTATGGAGCCTGGGGAGAGTTGGAGTTCATTACCGAGCTACAACTTTCAAGATGAAATACTTTATTTATATACGGTTACCTTTTACAGCAGAAAAAAAAAATACACATTGAAGGTTGTGGTGTTGAATTAAAGATGTAAAAATAAATGAAAGAGTAGATGTACAGGAACTGTTAATTAAATACATGATATTGTCATTCAAAATCATCAATTTATTTCCAGTATGATTGAGTATAATTTCATTGTACCAAACAACTTCTAGGCTTATTGATTCAGTTTACTAATACTTCAGCTTGTTTGGACTATATCTACATATCTTGGGCTAGATGAATATTTGCAAAGGATCCTCCAAGAGAAACACAGGCAAATTTCAAACAGATAAACCCTAAATGAATGACATTTTGTTTGCTAAAACACTGTGTATCATAAACAATTACCATTGTATTCTTTAAATACTTATTTTCACATTTTCTTTGTTCCTTGTTGCATCTTAGTGCTGCTGATCTCCTGCAAACTTTTTGCAACCACTTCCTGTCTACAAGTGTTACAGATTGCGTAATCAGCCAAAGAATCAAGCGGAGGGTTGCTTTAAGATGAACTTTACCAACTAGGTGCAGAAAAGGGATGAGATGAACGTACCTGGGATCAGTTCGCAAAATGTTCAAATTGCTCCTGGAAGTCAATAGGAGCCAAATCTTTAAAACAATTCAGGTCATTTTCAAGACTCATAGGCAAGGTATTATCAAACAAAGGGCATAGGGTTCTGAGCACTGCCCTGGGGGATGTGTACCAATGCATTTTGTTTCTTTATTCTGTTAAGCGAGGAGCACCTATTTTAATAATGCTTAAAAGGCAACATTAAAAAGCAGCTGGGGTCTTCTTCATCTATACTAGACCCTTCTCCTAGATGAGGGTCTGGTATAGATGGTAATGGGGTCTCCATGCACAAAACAAAAAGTGTGAGGTTACGAGACCCATAACCTTGATGAAGATCTTGTGAGGGGGATTTTAAGGAGGACCCTGTGCAATAAATTAAAAAGGACACTAGGGGGTCATTATAGATACATAACAGAATATTGAGTGAATAATTGTTGGTTGAGTATTAATATGATGCACTGGAAGCTTCTTGAATACATGAAACAACTTTACTTGCATGGAGGATACCGGTATATATCTTAACAGCATGGAAACAGGAACACAACATAACACTGAGGAAAAGCACTTCCTCTCCTTACATCATGCAAAAGAGTTACATGCACATTGCACTATAAAACTACAAGCGCCACCTGCTGCATAGACAGGTATAATGCATATATATAGACACAGTATCCAAGCAACTTGCTGTTGTTCCAACAATAACTACTTAAACCGTACAGTAAAGTACAAAAATGACCACTAAGGCAAATTGGGATTGGTAGTTCAGGTGAGCAGCTGAAGGGATTCCAGAACTGGTTCCACAGGCAAGAGGCTGGAGACGTTTTTGGGCTGGAAACACAGATGAACAGCTTTAGACACTGGACCACCCCACTAAGGCAAAGTATTTTGTAGAAGTGGCTGGGTCTACCATAGAAGCTTCGTGCTATTGTGGTCCAATAGTGGAGAACCAAGCCCTGGCTGCAGATCACATTCCCAGCCACACTTGCCTCAACAGGTGTAGTCTCACTTAGCTGCTGGTGGACGGAAACAGGTAAATTATATATTACCTGGGCATGTCTAGGAGCCCAGGGGATTGTGGAAACCCAGGAACTGTATGAAAAGGAGTTAAAGGAGCTCACAATTGCATCTGAGCTTGATGAGTAAAGGAGCACTCTGCTACAAATGCACTCCAGGGATGGCTGGGTGACATTTCTCATGGCAGGTTTCCTGATGGTGACAACAACTGTTGAAAAAAAAACATTGGAAGTCCATGTGACAGGGCGACAACAAAATACCACACTTCAGAGTCAGGGACAGAGCATTGCCACCCTATTCCAGGAACAAGGACCTTCATGGCAGGGTCACCAGGTATTATTTAATGAAAACTTGTGACTCAAAAATATTCAAAATGACTTATTAACATGTATATAACATTTTAGCAATTGACTCGGCTCTACCCCCTCCTCAGAGGATTTAATTGACAGCAGTGGGAGCCGAGGCTGAGATTTATAAACCTTAAAGCGTTTGTTACCCGAACACTTCATATTCCTGGTATATGCCTGCTGTACTATGTACTTGCATGAGAAAGTATCCCGTTCCCCTTTTAGCGCTTCCTTTGTTGGAAATCACTGGTGTTCCCTGCTTTCCTATTAAAAACTGACCACACTAAGCAGGAGGACACACCATGGTCAGTTCTCTAGCTAGGCCGAGAAATCAGTATACTCTCCTCCAATAATTAGACCTGTCCTGACATGCCCCCACTGCACAGCCATTCACTGGGAAAATCAGTGTGCTGCTGCTTCTCATCCCTTATGCAGCTCTTATGCAGCTGAGAACAGAGGGAGCTTGATCATTTTATAAAAAAAGGGAAAAAAGTTATTTATAATGTTTTTTTTTAAATCTCTATGCAAAAATGTTTTGCCTTTCATTTCTATTTTAAACAAAATGAGTGGTTTTACAAGGTAATCGATTACAGTCACTTTAAGCCTTTACAACCACTTTAAATAAAATATAGCAAAATCAATTAGTTAAAGTGGAACGTTCTTCTCTCAATCAACATTGATTATTTTTAACCCTCATGCTGCTTTCATTAGTAAATTCTATAGATAGGAAAGTATATCATATTTACTTCAGACACTTCCTGGTTTCTTGTCTAGGCAAAGGATGTCATAAATCCCAGAAGTCTAAAGGAGGGGAGGAGTGTTTTTTTTCAGCCAAGCACACCCTCCAGCATGCATGCTTGATTTAAGGGTAGATGGATTCCAGGAAGTAAATGCTATAGGAATCATCTGCCCCTATTTTAAGATGGCCACAGCCAGAAATGATAGGTTGGGTTTTTCAAAGTGATTTTTCAACAAAATAAAGCATGGAGACATGGACGGATGGGGAGTTTGCTTTGAATATTAAAAATGAATGAAATTGTGTTTTAAGTGAACAGTTCTTCTGATATAAAATGCATTTTCCCAGTAACACTTTCTGATACACAGCAGTAAATGTACATAAATATGGAATGTATCTGTGAGCGGAACAGTGATGTGTCATATAGTATACCAATCGGACCATTATTGTATGAATATAAGATTGAAATGGAAAGATCTGTTAGTAATCAATTAGCAATTTTGTAAGTGTTCAGCTCCTGGAAACCTAAAGGTAAAAGTTTTTTGTGTGAAAACAAATTTATTTCTACATAACTGACAACCGTTACAGTGGCTTTCAATAAAATGATGAGCAAAATTGAGAGTTGTCATTTGCCGGAAAATTTTTTGGTGAACATAAGGAGATGGAACTTTTCCATTTTGCAAAATGCATATGAGTCAATGGGGAATGTTAAATGAAGGTGTTTTTCTCCCTGACACAGCAGGTTTTGAATGGGCCCTTGCTATCCTCATGTACAATACAAGGCTACTGATCCTGCATTGTACTTGAAGTGATTGAAAAGTAATTTTTGTTTTTTTTACAAAAACAATGTGTTATACTTACCTGCTCTGTGTAATTCAATTGCACAGAGTGACTCCAATCCTCTTCTTCTCAGGTCCCACTACAGCACCCTCCTGTATTCCTCCTTTTCTCAGTGTGCCACCATAGAAAGCCACTTTCTATAGTGGCGCACCTGCAGACTCGACCCTGAGCTGCACTGCCTGTGTCCATAAACACAGACAGTGCAGCTCAGCCCCACCCCCAGCTCCCTCCCTACAGGATTTGACTGACAGCAGTTAGAGTCAATATCTCCCGCTGCCTCAGCAAAGCCTGTGAGAGCAGAGAGATCCTTTGATCTTTTACAGACAGACTGAGGTGACGGCTCAAGTGAGGGCTCAGGTAAGTATAAGGCAGTGTAAGGGGGTGATACTGTTATGTAAACATTTTTTACCTAATACAGGGAATGAATTAAGGCACAGATTATTAGCTTTAGAACCACTTTAATATTGTCAGCATGTGACTACTGGCTGGATAGATTTAGAGAAGAAGCTTCAGGGAACTATTCACACAGCGTGGTGGATATCCTCTGGCATAGCTTCCAACTGTCCCTGATTTTGAGGGACTGTCCCTGATTTGGAGCAATGCCCCTCTGTCCCTTATTCCTCCTCATTTGTCCCTCATTTTGGTTTTATATATAGTTGTATATAAAATGCACTTTTTATCTATCAAAAAGTGTTTCACAGTGCTAAACCTTTCATCTGATTTCATAATTCCTGCATTTGTAAATTCCAAAAGCCAATATAAAGGAATAGTAGTGGTAAAAAAAAGCACTTGTGGGTTTAACCAATCTTGTTTTTTTGTACAATTCTCCTTTAAGGGGTGTGGCAAGGGGTGTGTCCTATCCCTGCATACTTTTGCTGATAGGTGTCCCTCATTCCCATCTCAAAAAGTTGGGAGGTATGTCCTCTGGAGTAAGGAATAAGGTAAATATTAAACGTTATTCCTCTATCCATAGACTTTTTCGTAGAAAAAAAAAACTCAGGGAAAAAATAAAGTAACTATTTTAAAGCAACAAAACACAAGTAACAATCAAATATATAAAAAAAGAGAAAACTCAAATACAAAGAACCCTAGAATAAATTAACTCCCTTACAGTGGGGGTGTGCCCATCCTGCAAATGTTAACTGCTCATTTACCTCCAGGAGACATGGAAAACTAGATTTCCTTATCTACTTCGCCACATTGCTAGACCTGTCTTCACAGCATCTTCCCCCTCATGCTCCAGTGCATTGGACGTGACAACCCCGGTGGACAGCCCACCACCAGAGCATGGCAGAGTGCCTTCTGCTGGGGGAATGAAGAGTCAGGTATATGAAAGTGCTGGTACACTCCTCTAGACTAAATGAGCAGTTAAGCCTTGCAGTGCAGGCCCATCTCTACTAGAATGGGGAATTTTAATTGTTTTCCAAGTTGGGATTTAATGAGTATAATGAAGGTTTTCACCAAATAATTTCACCAAAGTCACTTTGTTCTTCCTACCAATAAAACTTTCCAAAACCATTTATGAGAAAGATAAATGGTGATGATGGTGCTTATACAGAAAGGCAGAGTACAGTGATGCCGCGTACACACAAGCGGATTTTCCGTCAGAAAAATCTTGGATGTTTTTTCCGACGGAATTCCGCTCAAGCATGGCTTGCATACACACAGTCACACAAAAGTTTGCTTAACTTTCTACCGTCAAGAACGCGGTGACATACAACACTATGACGAGCCGAGAAAATGAGGTTCAATGCTTCCGAGCATGCGTCGAATTGTTTCCGAGCTTGCGTAGGAATTTTGCTCATCGGAATTGCTACAGACGATCGGAATTTCCGATCGGAGGTTTTTCCAACTGAAAAATTGAGAACATGCTCTTAATCTTTTGCTGGCCGAAATTTTGCATTTTCCGACCAAAAGCTCTCATCGGCCTTTTGCTGGCCGAATTTCCTATCTTGTGTACTCTGCATAACCCCTATAATCCGGTAAGAATTCATCTTTGAGTGATCTCTCTTAACTTCAATGTTTGTTAGTTGTTACAAGTTACTGCACTGTATATTATTATTGATCTTCTGCAGTATTGTTCTAAAAACTGGCATGCTGTTTTAAATTTTTGCAAATGTTTTTCAGATAACCAAAAATAGACAACAAAAACAAGACTTAAAAAAATTAAAAGATCCCCTTCGAGCCCTGCATGGTTAAAAATCAGATTCTAGTCTGATATTGTAGCTGGCCACAAACCAATTTCAAATAATAACGTGACTACAGCAAACCTGAGTATACCATTGTTTCTATACAGACAGTTTGTGCACAGCGTGTGGACATCTCTCATGTATGTTTGACCCACTTTCAGGTATAAATAAAAACAGCATGGCCAAATGTGTTTTCCATTTTATTCTTCCAAAGAAAATTGGTGCTATTTTGTCTTTTCTATGTGAATAAACATTTTACTTGACACCCTGCTGGCAGCATTGGACAGAACTTTCAATCAATTTTGCTCTTTATAACAAGCTCCAATTGAAAAGACATCTAGACTTATTTTTCATTTTTTTAACAATCCAAAACAAAGTAGGTGACATTTCAAAACCAATAAGAAAGGCTGAAGCTTTTCTTCTACCACAATTAAGGGGTGTTTATTCTTCTATTCTTTTATTCATGTATAAAATGTAATTTCTTTGCGTAATGCCTTTCGTCTTGTAAAAAGTAAAATAGATGAAGTTTCAACCACTCTATGGAACAGAGTTTTGAAGAAAAATAATGTGGCCCATCTATACAAACCAGTACTGATGAAGGTGGAAAGATTTGCATTACATAAACCAACCGGAGTTCAGCATTTTTTTCCCCATAGATTTTTAGGAAATGAAAATATTTGATTGATTATTTTGACAAAGACTTATATTTTATAAAATGGGTCACTTTTCCTTAGTAAAAGAAATTTGAGCATTTTTTATCAGCCAATTGGATAGTTCTGACATCTACATAGGGCTTGATACAGCCACATATTCAGTTTGCATTTATCAGATCGCTGTCCTGCTTGTGGTTATCAAGTATATGAAGCAAAGATTTGCACATGAAGTATTATATACCTTCCACAGAATTACAACTAAACAGCTAAAGACACTGAAAAATATATGTAGCCATCTTCTGGGGAATTATGAGAAATGACCCTCCCCAATCAGGATATTGCACTAATCCTGTAGGTAAATAAGAGAACAAGAACCTTTGCTAAATGGACGAGTGGGATTGATAATGTTGGCAGTCCCTCCTCCCAAGACAGGCCCTCTGCAAACAGAGAAGATGCCCTTTCGGGGAAAAACAAACCAGTAATCTAATCAAAGTAATTGGGAGCAGAAGAACTACTGCAACCACCATATAACATATCAGAAGAGATTATTACCAGTACATACATCCAACGTATAAACAGGCATTATCAGCAAAGGTGCCCAATAGGAGCCCTGTTGGAATTGTGCACATATACCTGTAAATATATATATATATATATATATATATATATATATATATATATATATATATATAAATAATTATTAGTAGCAATACAGCCAGATGAATGTTGCAGCAAAGTCTGGTTGCAGGGGAGAATGATGCGGCTTTTGTTTTTGTGTCAGAGACCTGTAGACAAGATTTGTATTTGTGGGGGGATCGTCCAACTGTTGTCCAACCAGCCTGGAACGGAGCCACAAACTGTGGTGTGGCACTGGAACTCAGAGTCATTCTCTGCTGACTTTAGTCCCTCCATAATGGTTTCTAATCTGATATGCAACTGGACCTCTAAGCTAATGATCCTGAAGTGGCCACTGGATGCTTAACCTGGCTCTAGCCTATGCTGGTTATCAAGTCCTAAGCTAAAACTAGTTAAAGAATCCCAAACCAGAAGGGACAGGTTTAACTAGAATTAAAAGCATTTAAACTATATTGTAATAAACAGGTTCAACTACCAATATACTGGAAGGTGATCACTACACTTAGGCCGCGTACACACGAGCGGACTTTCCCACGGGGCAAGGTGCTTTGGGGTGGGGTGGCCCCCCTTTCCACAGGGCACCCCCCATGTTGAGGGCACGCGGCCAGGTACGGCTCAGGAGGGGTAAGGGGGCGCTCGCTCGTCCCCACCCCCTTTCCTGACCGGCCGGGCTGTGTGCTCGGATAAGGGTCTGAGATGGATGTGGGGGGGACCCCCACGCCGTTTTTTTTCGGCGTAGGGATTCCCCTTTAAATAAATACCAGGTGACGGGGCTAGCGCGGCGACATTTGCTGCCTTCGCTAGTCCCGTCTACCTGGAGTCACTTTCTAAATGAACGGAATTTCCGATCGTGTGTCGGCAAGTCTGTTCATTTCAAAAGTCCCGCGGATTGTCCGCCGGAAATGTCCGGGCGTGTGTGGGCAAGTCCACACGGTCGGAAAGTCCGGCGGAACTCCGCTGGAAAGTCTGGCGGTTTGTCTGCTGGACTAGGTCCGGCGGACAATCCCACCGGAAAGTCAGAGCGTGTGTATTCCGCATTACAGTAGCACACACTGGCACTGTAGCATATGAAATAATAACAAGGCCAGGGTAAAGATAACCTGTCATAAGGATTTAGATATACACTCATCAGATGCAGTTAAACTATTGCATCACAGGAATACTTGCAAAATTGTTCCTTCAGGCTTGAGGTTTAGCAGCATATACAGAACATGTGGCAGAGACTTTCTCTCTCTTATTATTTCCTCTTTCCAGGGTTTCAAAGCCAACAACCCAGGGACAAGAAGTGCATACATAATACATTTACAGGCATTTAAGGTAGCTGTTTTACATGCCAAAATAATTCATACTTCATTCCATCCAGTCCTGAGATTTACACAACTCTGCCACCCAGCACTGCTGCAGTTAAGTAAAACTTACAGGTCTTGCCCCTTCCCTAGCCTGTGATTGGGCAGTGAAAGGAGATGCAGCAGACTGTTGAGCTCATGTATCTGTCACTCTGCTTTTTCCTCCTATTAGTATATCCTATACTGGAGGATCAGCACTGCAGTACAACTGACTGACTCCTAGTAATACTTTTCCTGCTCTCTTTTTTTTATTCAGATTTTATATTTGAAGACAATACATTTTTTACATAACAAACAAAAACCACCAAAAACAAAATCAAAACACAGATCCAAACAGTAACAGCATCAATACATTAATTGCGTCCACATCTAAGTTAGCCTAAAGCCCCATACACACGCTCGGATTATCCGAGGACCAGGTCCGTCGGATCATGTCCGTCGTACTTTGTCCGATGTTGGTTTTGCGTACACACGGTCGGACAACGTTGTCGGAAAATCCGATCATTCTGAACGTGGTGACGTTTGTTGCGTACGATGGGACTACGTAGAAGCTAGTAGCCAATAGCTTTGGTCTTGTAATGTGATCTGAGCATGCGTAGCACTTTGTCCGTCGGAATTCGCTACACACGATCGGATTTGGTGTGATCGGACTTTGTTGTCAAAAAATCTATCCAGCAGGAGATAGGACTTTGTCCGTCGGACAATCCGATGGAAACTGTCCGATGGTGCCTACACACAGTCGGAATTTCCGACAACATTGTCCGATAGGACAGAATCCATCGGAAAATCCGACCGTGTGTATGGGGCTTAAGACATTCACAAATATGCAAAAATATTCATAGATATTGAGAAACATTTAGACACTTTCAGGAATATTCAGACGTGCTCAGAAGTAAGGATGGGCCCGGTGTTCGATTTGAACCCATGTTCGAATCGAGCACCGGGCGTTCGCTCGCTCGGCGAGCCCAGAACTATTGGGGCCGCTCGCATCAAATTCGTGTGATGCGAGCGGCCCCGCAATGCATTGCGGCCCGCGCAGTGCAATGCTGGCTGATGATTGGCCAAGCATGCACTGTGACCCCACATGCTTGGCCAATCACAGCGCCGGCAGCGAGGAGAGCCATAATTGGCTACAGGCAGGATGCCTGTAGCCAATTATAGCTCAGGGGCTTTAATACACGCCCCACGGTATAAGAGGCCGCCGCGGCGGCGGCCTCGCATATTATTTTTCAGTCAGTGTCAGCGTGTCAGTGTGCAGCTGACAATATGTGCTTTATTTCTGGGGATATGTGTGTGCGTGCTGTTAGAACAGCATTGCAGTATCACATCTGGGGGGTGTCTATAGGTGGCCTGTGAAGGGGGGCAGGTTTCCTGTGCTTAGAACTTTCCCTGCAAAAAAGTGTCATTTTTGCAGGAAAAAATCTATTTAAAAGCACTCGCGGCTAATGAATTGATGGCTCCTGTAACACAGAGAGCTGTCATTCATTAATAAAAAACAAAAAAAAAAGCATAGGGGTCCCCCCAAATTCAATAACCAGGCCCTTCAGGTCTGGGATGGATATTAAGGGGGACCCCAGCCAAAAAAAAAAAAAAAATGGCGTAGGGTCCCCCTCAAAATCCATACCAGACCCTTGAGGTCTGGTATGGATTTTAAGGGAAACCCTAGCCAAAAAAAATGGCGTGGGGTCCCCCTCAAAATCCATACCAGACCCTTATCCGAGCACGCAACCTGGCAGGCCGCAGGAAAAGAGGGGGGGACGAGAGCGGCCCCCCCTCCCGCCTGAACCGTACCAGGCCACATGCCCTCAACATTGGGAGGATGCTTTGGGGATCTAAGACCCCCAAAGCACCTTGTCCCCATGTTGATGAGGACAAGGGCCTCTTCCCCACAACCGTGCCCGGTGGTTGTGGGGGTCTGCGGGCGGGGGGCTTATCGGAATCTGGAAGCCCCCTTTAACAAGGGGACCCCCAGATCCCGCCCCCCCCCCTGTGTGAAATGGTAAGGGGGTACAAAAGTACCCCTACCATTTCACCAAAAAAGTGGTAAAAATGGTAAAAATGACAGGAGACAGTCTTTGACAATTCCTTTATTAAAATCTTCTTTCTTCTTTCTTCATCCTTCGGTTTCTTCATCTTCTCCTTCCTTCATCTTCTTCCATCTTCTTCTTCCATTTTCTTCTTCCTCCGATCCGCTTCTTCTTGCGCTGGCCTTCTCGTCCGGCATCTTCTTCCGTCAGCGTCGGCGTCGGTGTCGGTGTCTCTGTCTCTTCTTGGGCCGCTCCGCTCAATGGGAGGCTCCCGCTGTGTGAGGCTCTGGTCCGTCTGACAGGTCTTTTATAATGGAGGGCACCTGGTGACCCTGCCCCCTCTGACGCACGGGGACGTCATGGGGAATTCCCTATGGCTTTCCCCATGACGTCAGGTGCCCTCCGTTATAAAAGACCTGTCAGACGGACCGGAGCCTCACACAGCGGGAGCCTCCCATTGCGCGGAGCGGCCCAAGAAGAGACAGAGACACCGACGCCGACGGAAGAAGATGCCGGACGAGAAGGCCAGCGCAAGAAGAAGCGGATCGGAGGAAGAAGAAAATGGAAGAAGAAGATGGAAGAAGATGACGGAAGGAGAAGATGAAGAAACCGAAGGATGAAGAAAGAAGAAAGAAGATTTTAATAAAGGAATTGTCAAAGACTGTCTCCTGTCATTTTTACCATTTTTGCCACTTTTTTGGTGAAATGGTAGGGGTACTTTTGTACCCCCTTACCATTTCACACAGGGGGGGGGGCGGTATCTGGGGGTCCCCTTGTTAAAGGGGGCTTCCAGATTCCGATAAGCCCCCCGCCCGCAGACCCCCACAACCACCGGGCACGGTTGTGGGGATGAGGCCCTTGTCCTCATCAACATGGGGACAAGGTGCTTTGGGGGTCTTAGACCCCCAACGCATCCTCCCAATGTTGAGGGCATGTGGCCTGGTACGGTTTAGGCGGGAGGGGGGGCCGCTCTCGTCCCCCCCTCTTTTTCCTGCGGCCTGCCAGGTTGCGTGCTCGGATAAGGGTCTGGTATGGATTTTTTTTTTATGAATGAGTTTCAATGAATCACTGTTCTCTGTGTTACGGGAGCCGTGAATTAACATTAGCCGCGAGTGATTTTAAATAGCTTTTTTACTTTCAAAAATGACACTTTGCGCAGAGACAGTTCTAAACACGGGAAACATGCGCCCCTTCACAGGCATACTATAGACACCCCCCAGGTACGAAATTTAAAGGAATATTACACTTTTATTGTTTCAATTTAAGCATTATTAAAATCACTGCTCCTGAAAAAACGGCCGTTTTTTAAAAAAAAAATTTGCATTGATACATGTCCCCTGGGGCAGGACCCAGGTCCCCAAACACTTTTTATGACATTAACATGCATATTAGCCTTTAAAATTAGCACTTTTAATTTCGAACGTTCGCATCCATTATAACTAATAGGGTTCTAAAGCTCGCACGGACTTTAGGTCCGTTCGCGGGTTCGGGTGTGAGCCGAACGGGGAGGTGTTCGGCTCATCCCTACTCAGAAGTACCCAAAAGCACTCAGAAGCACCCATAGGCACTCAAAGGCACCCAGAAGTACCCAGAAGCACCCAGAGGCACCCAGAGGCACTCAAAAGTGCCCAGATGTACTCAAAGGCAATAAGAAGCACCCGGAAGCACTCAAAGATGCTAAAAAGTACTCAAAAGCTTTCCGAAGCACCCTGGAGCACCCAGAAACACTCAAACATTCTTAGAAACTCCCTAAAATACCTTAGAGCAGATAGTATATAATATATCAATCTTTTAACAGGCCTTCCCCCTCCCCCCTACTAAAAACACACCTAATATTTAACAAAGGCTCAAATTGAAGTTAGAATGGGAGGCGACAATCCTCTCCAAATCTTTTTAAATTTCCAGAATGTGTTACTTTGAACATGGATATGTTTTTCAAATATTACGTTCTTATCCACTTCTCTAATCCAGTCCCCAAGGGTGGGGGGTTGGGTGAGACCCAATGAGCAGCTATCAGCTTAGGTGCTATATATATTGAAGGGTGGAATAGTGCAATCTAGAGCCAACAATGGATTGCCTATACGAAATAGGTAGGTAAGTATATTATAAGAAGATGCATGCAGACCGCCCACTTCCCAGACTGCAAGATGCTGGAGTTGAGCCGCCAGAAAATATGCCCAGGGATTTGGTGCTGATAGCACCCCCTAATCATTTACAAACATTCAGGGACAACCACAATTGAAAATGTTGATTGGGACAGTCTTGTGTGGACAAATGAGCAAAAAGCTCCATGGGATAAAAGCATGTGCCAATTTATTGATAACATGTGTTTAAATGAACAATTATCTTAAAATCTCCTTGCATAGATGGAACAAATGGAAAGCTTGCTCCTCACTATAACAATACCTTGAAAAACTGTCGTTGGTGGGCTGGCTTAATGGAGCAATGCTACAATGGCAAAACCTTCATGTATTCCTGGATGTCACTAGGTGGAAGGAAACCAGTGTGTGGATGGACAATATGAGGCCTCGATCGAATCCCCGGTGGTGAGTGGCGAGATGGTGGAACTGTGATGAATTGTGTAAGTAGAACATTAATTGAGGCATCCATATCATTTTCAAAAGATTAATGAGACCAGCCACAGAGAGTGGCAGCTTAAACCATACCTTACCCTGAGATTTACATTTCTGAACTAATGGTGACAGATTTTGAGAAATACATTCTCTAGGATGAGTAGATATAATTACCCCAAGAAATGTAATTCTAACATGAACTTTAAGTTTTGATGCTGTAGACGGAAGGGGACCCTGTAAAGGGTCCAGTAGAAGTAATATAGATTTATCCCAGTTTATCGTGAGACCAGAGAAAGTGCCAAACGTTTAAATTACAGCCATTGCGGTAGATAGCGATCCCTGGGTATCAGCTAGATATAACAACATATCATCCGCGTACAAAGCTATTTTTTCTTATTGTCTTCCTCTACAGAGCCCCCTTACCCCCGGAGTTTATCTCAACAGGGCTGGAAGGGGCTCTATAGCTAGTGAAGACAGAAGAGGTGATAAGAGACACTCTTGTCTGGTTCCATGAAATAGCTGAAAAGAACTTGACACTCTCTAGGAAACTCTAGGACAGGGGTGCCCAACCTTTTGAGGAGCTATGCAGTGCAATATATTGCTTGCAATGCAAAGCTGCAGCCGGAGCGAGCAGGACACGTAGCCGTGAGAGGGAGGCTGCCTATAATACTCCTCAGTCACTGAAGCTAACTCTCAGGTAGGGATGAGCCGAACACCCCCGGGTTCGGTTCGCACCAGAACCTTCGAACCGACCGAAAGTTCGCGCGAATTTTCGAACCCTATACGTTATAATGGACGCGAACGTTCGAAATCAAAAGTGCTAATTACAACGGCCAATATGCATGTTAATGTCATAAAACAGGTTTGGGGACCCGGGTCCTGCCCCAGGGGACATATATCAATGCAAAAAGAACTTTTAAAAACTAACGTTTTTTCGGGAGCAGTCATTTTAATGATGCATAAAGTGAAAAAAAAAAAAAGTGAAATTTTCCTTTAAATATGGTACCTGGGGGGTGTCTAAAGTATGCCTGTGAAGTGGCATGTGTTTCCCGTGTTTAGAACTGTCCTTGCACAAAATGACATTTGTAAAGGAAAAAAAGAAGCCATTTAAAACCACTTGCGGCTTTAGGTTTGTTCTTAAGTAGAATCTGAACAGGTACATTATGAAGTGTAGCTCCATCCCAAAAAAATATATTTTTAAGATTTTTGGAGAACATAGGGAGGGGTTATCACCCCTGTAACATTTGCTGTCTTTGCACATCTGTTCAGAACATGTCACCTAACTTTCCGTCCCAATGACAAATGTTTTTGGAAAAAGTGGGGTTTTAATTGAAACAAGGATTGGTGATAAAGTATCAGTAGAGAGGAGATACCTTTTTCCCAAATTAAATCTAACAGGATAGAATTTCCCTTCCTAGGGGTAGATTTCCTCTCACTTCCTGTTTTCTCTTTCCATTTGCAAGTAGGAGTCGTTTGTAAGTTGGATGTTTGAAAGTAGGGGCCTGGCGTATATACTCTGCAGAAATTTGCCCTATTAGATGTTGGTGTAGCCACAAGACTGGTGGGCACAGGAATGGGCCCTGCTGTGAGTTAATAGATCAAGATTTGTAATTGCATGCACCTGTTGAACAGGGCAGAAAAATTGGGGGGGGGTGGTGGTGGTGGTGGTGGACGGTTTTGCCACAAGACTGTAAGCTCTCACAGTTACTCTTGGTGGGCGCAGGAATGGGCCCTGCTGTGAGTTATTAGATCAAGATTTGTAATTGCAAGCACCTGATGAACAGGGCAGAAAAATTGGGCCTTTGGCGGTGGTGGTGGACGGTGTTGCCACAAGACTGTAGGCCCTCATAGTTACTCTTGGTGGGCGCAGGAATGGGCCCTGCTGTGAGTTATTAGATCAAGATTTGTAATTGCAAGCACCTGATGAACAGGGCAGAAAAATTGGGCCTTTGGCGGTGGTGGTGGACGGTGTTGCCACAAGACTGCAGGCCCTCATAGTTACTCTTGGTGGGCGCAGGAATGGGCCCTGCTGTGAACTATTAGATCAAGATTTGTAATTACCCGCCCCTGTTAAACAGGGGCTGAAAAATTGTGCCTTAGGCACTGGTGCTGGTGCCACAACACTGCAACCCCTCACAGAGACTGTACTTGGAGCACAGCAGTCACACGTGTTGCGAAGCATTTTTTTAAAAAATTGTAAGTACACGCCCCTGTTAAACAGGGGCTGAAAAATTGTGCCTTAGGCACTGGTGCTGGTGCCACAACACTGCAACCCGGCCCTCACAGATACTGTACTTGGAGCACAGCAGTCACACGTGTTGCGAAGCATTTTTTTAAAAAATTGTAAGTACATGCCCCTGTTAAACAGGGGCTGAAAAATTGTGCCTTAGGCACTGGTGCTGGTGCCACAACACTGCAACCCGGCCCTCACAGATACTGTACTTGGAGCACAGCAGTCACACGTGTTGCGAAGCATTTTTTTAAAAAATTGTAAGTACCCCCCCTGTTAAACAGGGGCTGAAAAATTGTGCCTTAGGCACTGGTGCTGGTGCCACAACACTGCAACACGGCCCTCACAGAGACTGTACTTGGAGCACAGCAGTCACACGTGTTGCGAAGCATTTTTTTAAAAAATTGTAAGTACACGCCCCTGTTAAACAGGGGCTGAAAAATTGTGCCTTAGGCACTGGTGCTGGTGCCACAACACTGCAACCCGGCCCTCACAGATACTGTACTTGGAGCACAGCAGTCACACGTGTTGCGAAGCATTTTTTTAAAAAATTGTAAGTACCCGCCCCTGTTAAACAGGGGCTGAAAAATTGTGCCTTAGGCACTGGTGCTGGTGCCACAACACTGCAACACGGCCCTCACAGAGACTGTACTTGGAGCACAGCAGTCACACGTGTTGCGAAGCATTTTTTTAAAAAATTGTAAGTACCCGCCCCTGTTAAACAGGGGCTGAAAAATTGTGCCTTAGGCACTGGTGCTGGTGCCACAACACTGCAACACGGCCCTCACAGAGACTGTACTTGGAGCACAGCAGTCACACGTGTTGCGAAGCATTTTTTTAAAAAATTGTAAGTACACGCCCCTGTTAAACAGGGGCTGAAAAATTGTGCCTTAGGCACTGGTGTGGTGGCATGGATCATTGAGGAGGAGGAAGAGGATAGTCAGTGAACATAAGAGGACAGTCACTCAGCATCAGCATAGGCAGTCTTGAAGGGATGTGACATTAAAAATTATTCGGTTATATCCGCCTCAGGTGCCTGGTAGCTGGTGGTGATCCAAGACTGATTCATTTTGATGAATGTCAGTCGATCAACCGAGGCGGTGGACAGGCGCACCCTATGATCAGTCACAAATCCTCCAGCAGCACTGAATGTGCGTTCGGAAAGAACGCTGGAGGCAGGACAGGCCAGTAGCTCAATTGCATACTGTGCAAGCTCTGGCCAGTGATCCATCCTCAGGACCCAGTAAGCCAGAGGATTTTCGGTGGGAAAGGTGTCCAAGTCTGACCTTGCCCCAAGGTATTCCTGCACCATGTATATCAGACGCTGGCGATGGTTGCTGGAACCGATCATACCTTGGGGCTGCGGACTAAAAAATTGTCTGAACGCATCGGTCAGACGTCCACCTTCCCCACCGCTCCTTCTGCCACTGACCGAAGCCTCAGCAACTCGTCGCCCAGGACCAGGAGTTTGTAGCCTCCCAGTTTCTGGGAACGCGTTGCACAGACCTTTCTGCAAGGCCTCCCTGAGATGTCTCATCCTCTGCTCCCTCTGCGACGGCAAGATAAGGTCCGCAACCTTACCCTTGTACCGCGGATCAAGGAGAGTGGCCAGCCAGTAATGGTCCCTCTCCTTGATCCGAAGAACACGAGGATCCTTCCGCAGGCTTTGCAGGATCAGGGAGGCCATGCAGCGTAGGTTAGCTGAGGCATTCGGTCCGGAGTCTTCTGGGTCACTGAGGATGACATGATCGCCAGCCACCTCCTCCCAGCCACGTACAAGTCCACTGGTTTGTTGGGACTGTACATCATCCCTAAAAGACTGCTGCTGCTGATGCTGAGTGCCAGGCTCCACCTCCATGCTCACACAATCCTCCTCCTCCTCCTCCTCCTCCTCATCCTCTTCCTGTGTGATGGGTGGGACAGAAGGAACACTGTCCGGATAAAGGGGGCCTTGAGAGGCAAGGAAGTCCTCCTCTTCCTGCCTCTGTTCTGCCTCAAGTGCCCTGTCCATTATCCCACGCAGCGTATGCTCCAACAGGTGGACAAGAGGGACAGTGTCACTGATGCATGCACTGTCACTGCTCACCATCCTCGTGGCCTCCTCAAATGGTGAGAGGACAGTGCATGCATCCCTGATCATGCTCCACTGACGTGGGGAAAAAAAACCAAGCTCCCCTGACCCTGTCCTGGTGCCGTAGTCGCAAAGGTACTCATTGATGGCCCTCTGCTGCGTGTGCAGTCGCTGCAGCATGGCCAACGTTGAGTTCCACCTGGTGGGCATGTCACATATTAGGCGGTTCTTGGGCAGGTTCAGCTCCTTTTGCAGCTCAGTCAGCCGAGCACTGGCATTATAAGATCGGCGGAAATGCACACAGACTTTCCTGGCCTGCCTCAGGACATCCTGTAAGCCTGGGAACCTGCCCAAGAACCGCTGCACCACCAGGTTGAGGACGTGAGCCATGCAGGGCACATGGGTGAGCTGCCCCTGTCGCAGGGCGGAGAGGAGGTTGGTGCCATTGTCAGAAACGACCATTCCTGGCTTAAGCTGACGTGGCGTCAACCACCTCTCGGCCTGCCCCTGCAGAGCTGCCAGAACCTCTGGCCCAGTGTGGCTCCTGTCCCCCAAACACACCAGCGCAAGCACGGCATGGCATCTTTTTGCCTGCGTACTTGCGTAGCCCCTTGTACGCCTACGGAGCACCGCTGGTTCCAAGGACAGAGCACTGGAGGAAGAAGAAGAGGAGGGGGTGGAGGAGAGAGGTGTGTCACAACCAGTAGCAGTAGTCGCGTTTTGGAGGCGTGGTGGCGGAACAACCTCCAACACTACTGCACCTTGTCCTGCATCCCTCCCAGCTGCCAATAGAGTGACCCAATGGGCCGTGAAAGAAAGGTACCGTCCCTGTCCATGCCTGCTGGACCATGAGTCAGCGGTAATATGCACCTTACCGCTGACCGCCCTGTCCAGCGAGGCATGGACATTGCCCTCCACATGCCGGTAGAGAGACGGAATCGCCTTCCGCGAGAAAAAGTGGCGTTTGGGAACCTGCCACTGAGGAACCGCACATTGAACAAACTCACGGAAGGGGGCCGAGTCTACCAACTGAAAAGGCAGCAGTTGAAGTGCTAGCAATTTAGCCAGGCTAGCATTCAACCGCTGGGCATGTGGATGGCTGGGAGTGTACTTCTTTCTACGGTCCAGCAGCTGGGGCAGGGAAATTTGCCTGCTGCAATCGGACGTCGGTGTACTGCAAGTACTTGGTTGTGACACACCTAATTCTACACCTTCAGTCCTCTCAGAGCAGCTTTCAGAGAGGACTGAAGGTGTAGTGGGGATGGAGATCCCAGCTGAGGAGGAGCAAGGAGAGGTCCGCTTAGTTCTTTGGTGTGGGTCTTTTATGTGTGCCTGCCAACGAGCTGCATGGCAGGTCGCCATATGTCTGGTCATGCTTGTGGTGCCCAAGTGGCTGATGTTTTGGCCACGCGAGATACGCTTGAGACAAATATTGCAAATAGCAGTGGTGCGATCTGCTGCACTCGTCTCAAAAAAGGCCCACACCAAAGAACTTTTCTGATAACGTGCAGAGGCAGCGCCCTGCACAGGCGGAGCTCTGCGGTGTTGTACAGTTGCTGTGCTGGCCTCTACCTGGCCTCCAGGGGGCATCCTGCCTCGTTGGACATGTGACGCCGCATCCTCCTCCTCCTCCTCCTCATCCTCTCTCCCTTCAGGCACCCACGTGGAGTCAGTGACCTCATCATCCCCTCCCTCTTCACCACTAGAGCAAACCTGGCAGTAAGCTGCAGCTGGTGGAACAGTACTGCCAGATTCCTCAAGCTGGGTATCATCATCCGAGCCTTCGAATCGTTGGGCATCCTCCTGGAGCATGTACCCAACACTGTGCTCAAAGAGTTCGGGGACTCCTCAGGAGGACATGGTGGGTCTAGGGAAGGGGTGGCTGATGATGCTCTGTCAGTACCCTGAGCCTGGGTGAGAGAGGATGAGGAGGATGAGGAGGGCTTGGTCATCCATTCTACCAAGCCTTCAGCATGATGCGGCTCCACATGTCCAGCTGCCGAAAACAAAGACGCGCGTGTCCCATGGCCACGTGCTGATGACGATGCACGACCACGTCCACGTCCACGGCCACGTCCACTAGAAACAGAGCCTGCCTGCCCTGTGTTCTTGGCTCTGCACGCTCTGCCTCCCCTTGGTGGTCTTCCAGCCATTGTAGTCGGTAGTCCTGTGGGTGCTGCTGAGAAGAATATATAGGAGCTCTGTGTGATGCCACTAACACACTAGAAGTCCTGTGGGTGCTGCTGAGAAGAAAATATAGGAGCTCTGTGTGATGCCACTAACACACTAGAAGTCCTATGGGTGCTTCTGCAAAGAAAATAGAGGAGCTCTGTGTGATGCCACTAACACACTAGAAGTCCTGTGGGTGCTTATGCAAAGAAAATAGAGGAGCTCTGTGTGATGCCACTAACACACTAGAAGTCCTATGGGTGCTTCTGCAAAGAAAATAGAGGAGCTCTGTGTGATGCCACTAACACACTAGAAGTCCTGTGGGTGCTGCTGAGAAGAAAATATAGGAGCTCTGTGTGATGCCACTAACACACTAGAAGTCCTATGGGTGCTTCTGCAAAGAAAATAGAGGAGCTCTGTGTGATGCCACTAACACACTAGAAGTCCTGTGGGTGCTTATGCAAAGAAAATAGAGGAGCTCTGTGTGATGCCACTAACACACTAGAAGTCCTGTGGGTGCTGCTGCAAAGAAAATAGAGGAGCTCTGTGTGATGCCACTAACACACTAGAAGTCCTGTGGGTGCTGCTGCAAAGAAAATAGAGGAGCTCTGTGTGATGCCACTAACACACTAGAAGTCCTGTGGGTGCTGCTGAGAAGAAAATATAGGAGCTCTGTGTGATGCCACTAACACACTAGAAGTCCTATGGGTGCTTCTGCAAAGAAAATAGAGGAGCTCTGTGTGATGCCACTAACACACTAGAAGTCCTGTGGGTGCTTATGCAAAGAAAATAGAGGAGCTCTGTGTGATGCCACTAACACACTAGAAGTCCTGTGGGTGCTTCTGCAAAGAAAATAGAGGAGCTCTGTGTGATGCCACTAACACACTAGAAGTCCTGTGGGTGCTTATGCAAAGAAAATAGAGGAGCTCTGTGTGATGCCACTAACACACTAGAAGTCCTGTGGGTGCTTATGCAAAGAAAATAGAGGAGCTCTGTGTGATGCCACTAACACACTAGAAGTCCTGTGGGTGCTTCTGCAAAGAAAATAGAGGAGCTCTGTGTGATGCCACTAACACACTAGAAGTCCTGTGGGTGCTTATGCAAAGAAAATAGAGGAGCTCTGTGTGATGCCACTAACACACTAGAAGTCCTATGGGTGCTTCTGCAAAGAAAATAGAGGAGCTCTGTGTGATGCCACTAACACACTAGAAGTCCTGTGGGTGCTTATGCAAAGAAAATAGAGGAGCTCTGTGTGATGCCACTAACACACTAGAAGTCCTGTGGGTGCTTCTGCAAAGAAAATAGAGGAGCTCTGTGTGATGCCACTAACACACTAGAAGTCCTGTGGGTGCTTATGCAAAGAAAATAGAGGAGCTCTGTGTGATGCCACTAACACACTAGAAGTCCTGTGGGTGCTTATGCAAAGAAAATAGAGGAGCTCTGTGTGATGCCACTAACACACTAGAAGTCCTGTGGGTGCTTCTGCAAAGAAAATAGAGGAGCTCTGTGTGATGCCACTAACACACTAGAAGTCCTGTGGGTGCTTATGCAAAGAAAATAGAGGAGCTCTGTGTGATGCCACTAACACACTAGAAGTCCTGTGGGTGCTTATGCAAAGAAAATAGAGGAGCTCTGTGTGATGCCACTAACACACTAGAAGTCCTGTGGGTGCTTATGCAAAGAAAATAGAGGAACTCTGTGTGATGCCACTAACACACTAGAAGTCCTGTGGGTGCTTATGCAAAGAAAATAGAGGAGCTCTGTGTGATGCCACTAACACACTAGAAGTCCTGTGGGTGCTTATGCAAAGAAAATAGAGGAACTCTGTGTGATGCCACTAACACACTAGAAGTCCTGTGGGTGCTTATGCAAAGAAAATAGAGGAGCTCTGTGTGATGCCACTAACACACTAGAAGTCCTGTGGGTGCTTCTGCAAAGAAAATAGAGGAGCTCTGTGTGATGCCACTAACACACTAGAAGTCCTGTGGGTGCTGCTGAGAAGAAAATAGAGGAGCTCTGTGTGATGGGACTAACACACTTCAAGTCCTATAGGTGCTTCTGAGAAGAAAATGTAGGTCTGTGTGTAATGGGACTAACACACTTCAAGTCCTATAGGTGCTTCTGGGAACAAAATATATGATCTCTGTGTGATGGGACTAACACACTTCAAGTCCTATAGGTGCTTCTGGGAAGGAAATAAAGGTCTGTGTGATGGGACTAACACACTTCAAGTCCTATAGGTGCTTCTGGGAAGAAAATGTAGGTCTGTGTGTAATGGGACTAACACACTTCAAGTCCTATAGGTGCTTCTGGGAACAAAATATATGATCTCTGTGTGATGGGACTAACACACTTCAAGTCCTATAGGTGCTTCTGGGAAGGAAATAAAGGTCTGTGTGATGGGACTAACACACTTCAAGTCCTATAGGTGCTTCTGGGAAGAAAATGTAGGTCTGTGTGTAATGGGACTAACACACTTCAAGTCCTATAGGTGCTTCTGGGAACAAAATATATGATCTCTGTGTGATGGGACTAACACACTTCAAGTCCTATAGGTGCTTCTGGGAACAAAATAAATGTCTGTGTGATGGGACTAACACACTTCAAGTCCTATAGGTGCTTCTGGGAAGAAAATGTAGGTCTGTGTGTAATGGGACTAACACACTTCAAGTCCTATAGGTGCTTCTGGGAACAAAATATATGATCTCTGTGTGATGGGACTAACACACTTCAAGTCCTATAGGTGCTTCTGAGAACAAAATATATGATCTCTGTGTGATGGGACTAACACACTTCAAGTCCTATAGGTGCTTCTGGGAAGAAAATGTAGGTCTGTGTGTAATGGGACTAACACACTTCAAGTCCTATAGGTGCTTCTGGGAAGGAAATAAAGGTCTGTGTGATGGGACTAACACACTTCAAGTCCTATAGGTGCTTCTGGGAACAAAATATATGATCTCTGTGTGATGGGACTAACACACTTCAAGTCCTATAGGTGCTTCTGAGAAGAAAATGTAGGTCTGTGTGTAATGGGACTAACACACTTCAAGTCCTATAGGTGCTTCTGGGAACAAAATATATGATCTCTGTGTGATGGGACTAACACACTTCAAGTCCTATAGGTGCTTCTGGGAAGAAAATGTAGGTCTGTGTGTAATGGGACTAACACACTTCAAGTCCTATAGGTGCTTCTGGGAACAAAATATATGATCTCTGTGTGATGGGACTAACACACTTCAAGTCCTATAGGTGCTTCTGGGAAGAAAATGTAGGTCTGTGTGTAATGGGACTAACACACTTCAAGTCCTATAGGTGCTTCTGGGAACAAAATATATGATCTCTGTGTGATGGGACTAACACACTTCAAGTCCTATAGGTGCTTCTGGGAAGAAAATGTAGGTCTGTGTGTAATGGGACTAACACACTTCAAGTCCTATAGGTGCTTCTGGGAACAAAATATATGATCTCTGTGTGATGGGACTAACACACTTCAAGTCCTATAGGTGCTTCTGAGAAGAAAATGTAGGTCTGTGTGTAATGGGACTAACACACTTCAAGTCCTATAGGTGCTTCTGGGAACAAAATATATGATCTCTGTGTGATGGGACTAACACACTTCAAGTCCTATAGGTGCTTCTGGGAAGAAAATGTAGGTCTGTGTGTAATGGGACTAACACACTTCAAGTCCTATAGGTGCTTCTGGGAACAAAATATATGATCTCTGTGTGATGGGACTAACACACTTCAAGTCCTATAGGTGCTTCTGGGAAGAAAATGTAGGTCTGTGTGTAATGGGACTAACACACTTCAAGTCCTATAGGTGCTTCTGGGAACAAAATATATGATCTCTGTGTGATGGGACTAACACACTTCAAGTCCTATAGGTGCTTCTGGGAAGAAAATGTAGGTCTGTGTGTAATGGGACTAACACACTTCAAGTCCTATAGGTGCTTCTGGGAACAAAATATATGATCTCTGTGTGATGGGACTAACACACTTCAAGTCCTATAGGTGCTTCTGGGAAGAAAATGTAGGTCTGTGTGTAATGGGACTAACACACTTCAAGTCCTATAGGTGCTTCTGGGAAGAAAATGTAGGTCTGTGTGTAATGGGACTAACACACTTCAAGTCCTATAGGTGCTTCTGGGAACAAAATATATGATCTCTGTGTGATGGGACTAACACACTTCAAGTCCTATAGGTGCTTCTGGGAACAAAATATAGGAGCTCTGCCTGCCTGCCACAAACACACTACAAGTCCTATAGGTGCTTCTGGGAACAAAATATAGGAGCTCTGCCTGCCTGCCACGAACACACTACAAGTCCTATAGGTGCTTCTGGGAACAAAATATAGGAGCTCTGCCTGCCTGCCACGAACACACTACAAGTCCTATAGGTGCTTCTGGTAACAAAATATAGGAGCTCTGCCTGCCTGCCAGGAACACACTACAAGTCCTATAGGTGCTTCTGGTAACAAAATATAGGAGCTCTGCCTGCCTGCCACGAACACACTACAAGTCCTATAGGTGCTTCTGGTAACAAAATATAGGAGCTCTGCCTGCCTGCCACGAACACACTACAAGTCCTATAGGTGCTTCTGGTAACAAAATATAGGAGCTCTGCCTGCCTGCCACTAACACACTACAAGTCCTATAGGTGCTTCTGGGAACAAAATATAGGAGCTCTGCCTGCCTGCCACGAACACACTACAAGCCCCTCTTTCTTAATCAATCTTTGTAACTGAATCTATCTAACTCAATCTCTGTAAGTAAATCTCTCTAACTAACTAAATGCAGCAGAGTGTCACAGATCTAGCCTGCTCAATCTGCGCCGGAACAGCATGTGACCGGCGCAGACGGCGTGGCGGCCTTTTATAGGGGGGGGCGTGTACTACAGCCCCTGAGCTGTAATTGGCTACAGGCGTCCTGCCTGTAGCCAATTATGGCTCTTCGAAATTCCGTGGCTGTGATTGGCCAAGCATGCGGGGTCACAGTGCATGCTTGGCCAATCATCAGCCAGCAATGCACTGCGCCGGCCGCGCCGGCCGCAATGCATTGCGGGGCCGCTCGCATCACACGAACGTGATGCGAGCGGCCAAAATAGTTCTGGGCTCGCCGAGCGAGCGAACGCCCGGTGCTCGATGCGAACGTGGGTTCGCATCGAGCACCGGGCCCATCCCTACTCTCAGGGATCTCAAATATCTCCTTCATTCGGGGTTGGTGGGCAGAGCTAGGGGTGTGGCTGCCTCCTCCACTCCTCCCACAGACTTCTTTAGTCAAATATAGCTGATCCAGTGGCTGAAGGGGGAGAAAGAAGTGAGGACACAGCAACCTCTAGTGACTGTCTTTATCTGCAGTTATGCTGTAAGTTACTGCACACTGTCACTGCATAGATCCCTAACCTGCACTATACCACCCCAAACTGCCCTATACCTCACTAACCTGTGCTATACCACCCCAAACTGACCTATACCACCCCAAACTGCCCTATACCACCTCAAACTGACCTATACTACCCCTATAGTACCCCAAACTGATCTATACCACCCCCAAACTGACCCATACCACCCCAAACTGACCTATACCATCCCCATATGGTACCCCAAACTGACCTATACCACCCAAACTGACCTATACCACCCCTATACCCCCCAAACTGACCTATACCACCCAAACTGACCTATACCTCCCCTATACCACCCCAAACTGCCCTATACCACCCTAACCTGCCCTATACCACCCTATACTACCCTAACCTGCCACTATACCACCCTATACTATCATTTACAGGGACCGGTTTGGGGTGCGCCCTGTGACCGTGCACTACCTGCAGGGCGCTGGGCAGGATACACAAGGAAGTGGGGGTGACACCATGTTTTACCGCACAAGGTGACACCAACCCTAGTGACGTCACTGGGAGAAGGCAGATGATAGGTCTGTGTCCACTCTGCATATGCAGAGCAGACACAGACACATTCCCAAGACACAGACCCATCTTTCGCTCTATGGAATGGAGGGTCTGCCTGAAAAACAGGCAGGTGGACCCAATCAGAGCGATTGTGTGAAAGGGGCCTAAGGCTGCTTTAACACTGATGCACTGTGGTTTACCTGCACCTCCACTGACCTCAGTCTTCACTTCTTCCTCAGGATTCCTGCAGGTATCGCTGGCTGCTGCTGTCCCCCAGGTGAGTATGGCTGGTGGCTGCTGCTGGCTGTCCTCCAGGGCAGGTGCTAATGGTGGGTACTGCTGGCTGGTCCTTCTGGCAAGTCCTGCTGGTGGGTACTGCTGGTGGGTACTGCTGATGAATATGGCTGGCTGGTTCCTGACCCACAATCCCTAAGCATGTGAGAGCAGTCAGAGCTAGAGGAAGCATGCGGCTGTAGCAGAGAGCAGAGCCAATGCTTCCTGTATCGCTCCTGTCACAGGCGGAGAACATTTTGTATCACTCAGCCTGTGACAGGAGCTGTGCTATACAGGAAGCATCAGCTCTGCTTCTTCTAGTGCCCGCTCCATTCTTCACACTGATGCTCTGGGATGGCGGGTCAGGAATCTGCGTTCTGGGCTTGCTGACCCGCTATCCCAGAGCAGGAGGTGGCGGGCCAGCGGTTGAGCACCCCTGCTCTAGGACACGTATATAAAAGTTTGACCCAATTACAAAAGGTAACACCAAAACCGAAGCGCTTGAGCACCTCCCATCTCCACTCTATGCTGTCAAATGTTTAGCAGCATCTAAAGACTCTGCTCTATTCATCGAGTTGTCGGCCAGGATTTGGATATTGAGAAAATTATATCTTATATTCACAGCAGTTGAAGAATTAGGCATAAATTCAGTTTGATCTGGATGAATAATAAATGTAATTACTTTATTTAACCTATTTGCCAGAATTTTAGCTATAATTTTGATATCTAAACTAAGTAGAGAGAATGAACAATAGATCTTTTCCTTTCTTGGGTAGAAGTATGATGATGACTTCCAGCATAGACGAAGGGAGTCTACCTGTCACCAAGGCTATATTATAGACCTGTAGCAGAAAAGGCAAGAGTGTGCTTCCATATTGTATATATATATTTCCTTAGGGAGACCATCCCACCCAGGAGTCTTCCCTTTAGGAAAGGATGCCACTGCAGCCTCAAGCTCCACCATAGTCATTGGACCATCTAGCTGGCATGACCGATGGAGATACAGTAATGAGATTAATACCATCTAAAAACTGAGACAAATCAGTGCTGGTATAAGTTGCCCTGGATATATAAAGCTCCTATTAAAAAGACTGCCAGAACATCCTCAGAAGTAGTACAAAGTCACCCAGTGGCAGATTTTATTACAGTTATACAGGGGTATTAGATTGTGAGTGGGCAATAGTGCCCAGAAGCTTACCTGCTCTCTCCTCCTCTGCCCAGATGAGATGTTTAGAAAAAAAACTGTTTATCCCCTGATATTTTCTGCATAAGAGAATTAAGTTGAGATTGTGCCTCTACCCAAGATGTACAATTTGTAGGATTCAGATGTAAAACATATGCGGTCTTGGCCGCAATCACCAGGTCATTTACTTGGTTTATCTCCTCTCAAAAGGCCTTCATGGTGTCCCACACTTTCATAAGAGAGGCAGTATTTTGATTAATTTCTAAAAAAGAACTCAGTACATGTTGTATTGTACGTGAGTGTTAATTATCTGAAACCAGAATGGATTGAGCTTCCACAGGGCCCGACTGGGTCCCATTGAAATACCCCCAAGGGTAACCAGCAGAGGGGAGTGACCCGATGTGCCCCTGGCCACAATGTTGATAGAGACAATATGCCTAAATATTTTGGAAGTAACCAGCATTAAATTGATACGAGAGAGAACCGTGAGTCCTTGAAAATGTATACTGAGTCTCTGCAGGATGCAATTTATGCCAGAAATCGTGCAGACCCAGCTCCCCAAACAACTTACCCATAGGGGTGAATCAGTCTGTGTTGACCTGTTTAGATACAGGGAACCTATCCTGTATTCTATTAAGAACATTGTTTAAATATTCCATCAGCAGAACTGGGAGAGGTGATATATTGGCTATAAAATTTGCAAACATTTGGAGTACCTCACACGAATATGGAGTTGGTATATATACATTGGCTATCACAAAACACTTACTGTATCAAACAGTCTGCATGGCAAAAATACATATCTCCCATGTTTGTCTATTTATGCCCATTCGTAGGGGAAGCTGCTAACTCCGTATACCAGGATAGATACACCTCTTGCTTTTGAAGATACACCTCTTGTAGAATGATACGCCTCTTTCCAGGGTTTAAAAAACAACAACTCAGGGACAGGAATTGCATACATAATAAATTTACAGGCATTTAAGGTAGCTGTTTTACCTGCCAAAATAATTAATATGTCATTCCATTCAGTCCTGAGATTCACACAACTCTGCCACACAGCACTGCTGCAGTTAAGTAACACTAATGCTGCGTACACACGACCGGTTTTCCCGTCGGAATAAACTCTGAAGGTTTTTCCGTCGGAATAAACTCTGAAGGTTTTTCCGTCGGAATAAACTCTGAAGGTTTTTCCGACGCTGAAACTGTCTTGCCTACACGCGATCACACCAAAGTCCGACCGTCTAGAACGTGGTGACGTACAACACGTACGACGGGACTAGAAAAAGGAAGTTGAATAGCCAGTAGTCAATAGCTGCCATCTCGTACTTGCTTCAGAGCATGCATCGTAGGTCCGTCAGAATTTTCGAAAAAAAAGTCAGATGAGGCATGCACACGATCAGAATATACTATGAAAAGATTCCAACGGACTTTTTCTGCTGGACATTCCGCTCATGTGTACGCGGCATTACAGGTTTTGCCCCTTCCCCAGCCTGTAATTGGACAGTGAAATGAGATGCAGCAGACTGTTGAGCTCATGTATCTTTCACTCTGCTTTTTCTCCTATTAGTATATCCTATACTAATGAGCAATGCAGTACAAATGACTGACTCCTAGTTCTGCTTCTCCCTCTCTCAGTCTGAACTTTGCTGTACAGTAGACTGCAAGGAACTAATTCAGGAAGTTACAATGCTTGCATTAAAATGCATTTATTGTTTAAATGAATACTGAGCTCCATTAATATGTGCTGTTTATATCCTCCTAGAATTCCTATTGAAAGCAACCAAATCTATTCTACTATTAAATAAATATGAACGCATTTTAGTGTTTAATTTTATTTTTATATATTTTTTGTCAAATGTTTGTTTTCCATTAAATATATAATACAGGGTATACCCGTGACACAGGATCTAAAAAGTAGTATGTATTTGCTAAAGAGAGAGTATAGAAGATGCTGTTTTCCACTCTCTCTACCTGAATCATTAGCAAGAGATGACTAATAACATTGTGTGTGTAAATTGCAGCAGGAGCTATGAAGTTTTGCAAACCAGAGGCTTTTTCAAGAAAAAAAAAAAAAAGGTGATCCAGTATAACACATGACATTGAGAATTATTCTCTACCTGCCAGAAAGAGGGTTACATATAAAAGATTTATAATTTACTCTCCTGCTTTACCCCTCCTTGTCCCTCCCAATAAGGTAACCTATATTTACACCTTTATGACCCTTGCTGTTACCACCCCCGCTATGGCAGAGCTTCCCCATAACCCCATGTTATTCTTTGTTGGGACCTTGGTCCTGGTTTGCACTTGTTTATGTGCGATGTAAACCGTTCGTGTTACGATACAGCACCGGCTGGTGTACCGTTCTTGCCTTACCTCAACTACTCGTTTCGCACCAGTTGTAACCCACTGCTCTGTATAACGTTGTATATTGTTATATGATAACCTGTAACAGTGAATGTTTCATTACTCTGTACCTTGTTTGTTACCAATAAAACTATTTGAAAAGAAAAGATTTATAATCATAATTTCATACTTACTTTACTGACAAATTTTCCTGTCTAAATAAGTTTTACATTGTTTTTAAGTACATGCAAGGCTTTTATTTGGTGCAATGTTTTAGTAAATATCTCTTTTAGATTTTCTATTATAAGCTGACAAATGGACCAAAAATGTAAAGATTTTAAGTATAAAACATTGTGTTTTTATTAGGAAAAGAATAAAAAAATATATATATATATACTTTAAGCGGCTGTCTTAAAAATATCACAAGAGTGTCTCCACCTCCATGCCACTATACACACCAGGGATGTCAGACTCAACAGCTCAGGCTCGTGAGCATGAATTTGAAGAGAAATCTGAAGTCTAATAACAGTCCTTCACAATACTTTATTTGGTAAGCGATCTTGGACAATCAAAAAGATCCAACAGAACACTAATGCATTTCAGCCAAAGCCTTCAGCTGGGTACACACAGGCCAAATGTTGGGAGACATTTGCCGGTTCAAAAAAAACTGGCCCATGTGTATTTTAGTCAGCCGTTTGGTTGGCTTCTGTCGGACGAGCATGCTGGAAAACCAGCAGCTGACTGACTCCTGATCAGTGCTCTCAGCCAATAGCAGAGAGTACTGATCAAAGTGTTCTGGTAGCGGGGCTGTCCCCCTATCGGAACACAACAGCTCAGCTGGGAAGATCATTTCATAGTTTCATAGTTAGTAAGGTTGAATAAAGACACCAGTCCATCCAGTTCAACCTGAGCGAGTGTCTACAACTGTCCCTATCCCTGTACATTGCACACTCGCATCGGTCCCTTCCCTCAAGGAGCCCACAATCCAAGGTCCCCATTCATATACTAGGGCCAATTTTTGGACAGAAGCCAATTAACCTACCTGCATGTCTTTGGATGGTGGGAGGAAACCAGAGTACCCAGAGGAAACCCACACAGACACAGGGGAACATGCAAACTCCAGGCAGGTAGTGTGGTGGTTGGGATTCGAACCAGCAAACCTTCTTACAGCTAGGTGAGAGTGCTAACCACTACACCACTGTGCCGCCTATCAGTGTTCAAATGTCGGATGGTTAGTACAGTGGCTCCGACCGGAGTTGACAGTTTTTTTCCAGGCAACCCAGAAAAAAACTGTTATGCCGCATACACACAGCCAGACTTTCCATCGGACTAAACTCTGTCGGCATCTCCGACGGAAAAATTTAAACATGCTCTATATCTAAGTCCATCGGAAATGCCGGCAGAAAAAGTCCATGGGCCATACACACGGTCGGAATATCCGATGAAAAGCTCACATCTGACTTATTCTGACGGAAAGTCCGACCGTGTGTACGCGGCATTAGTGCGTACCAGGCTTTAGTCATAGCTAACTTTCAGTGGCAGCTGTTCCCAAACAAAGTCATGTGATCACCATATTAAAAAAAACACCTTAAATAATTCATAAATGCTAGTCTCTGAAAAAAAATATACAAAAGAGCTTGTCTATTGTCATAATCTTTATTTCCTACATAAAAAAACTATTTTATGATATACAATAACCTAATAAAAACACATTCCTTCACAAAACATACTCCATGGTGTGTCCCTTCCAGTGTGTGAGAGTATTTGTCCCTATATAGCTACAGTATATATCTGGGGTATGTTTTGTGAGGGAATGTAGGGAATAACGGTTTTAGTAATAGACACAGCTCTTTTATGTCTGTATAAATATAAAGTGCGGCGCTCCTAAAGTGTTTCAAAAAATTAATATTTGAACAGGTAAATAAATAAAACTATTAGAATAAAGATTGTGAATGAGTAGTGAAAAATCAATATATGCTGAAAATTATTGATAATAAATATGCTGAAGGATATTAATAATAAATATTCATAATCAATTAGAAGTGATTATATGAGACAATAATAAAAAGCAACAATATTACACCAAAAATAGTGACATAGGAGTGCGCAAAATACGATAAAGTGACTTGTGCGGCTTGTCTGAAGTTTTCAATCACCAACTGGACAAAAGGCTTACCGACTTTCGTGGACTCAGTAGGCTTATACCGTGTGAGTCAAACGTGCTGAATGGTGTTTAGACTACACCTAGATGAGCAGCTGTTCCAGGATTATGATGCAGTGAAGACCACGGATAAATGCAGACAGTGGACGCTCAATGGAAGCCCAAGGTGGTGGAAGGTGTACAGTGTAGTTCATCCCCAGCAGTATTACCGGCAAAAAAGGAATGAGGCCATATAGTGTAATACCGTATAGGCTAATAAATTTTTTTTTTAAAAAAGCAGATAGGTACTCACATGTGCAGAGAAAATGCAAGCATATATGGAAAGAATTGGCAGCAGTGGCATCAGCAAATTAGTCTGATGCAACTGCTGCCAATTCTTTCAATATATGCTTGCATTTTCTCTGCACATGTGAGTACCTATCTGCTTTTTTAAAAATAAATTTTATTAGCCTATACGGTATTACACTATATGGCCTCATTCCTTTTTTGCCGGTAATACTGCTGGGGATGAACTACACTGTACACCTTCCACCACCCCCACCTTGGGCTTCCATTGAGCGTCCACTGTCTGCATTTATCCGTGGTCTTCACTGCATCATAATCCTGGAACAGCTGCTCATCTAGGTGTAGTCTAAACACCATTCAGCACGTTTGACTCACACGCCATAAGCCTACTGAGTCCACGAAAGTCGGTAAGCCTTTTGTCCAGTTGGTGATTGAAAACTTCAGACAAGCCGCACAAGTCACTTTATCGTATTTTGCACACTCCTATGTCACTATTTTTGGTGTAATATTGTTGCTTTTTATTATTGTCTCATATAATCACTTCTAATTGATTATGAATATTTATTATTAATATCCTTCAGCATATTTATTATCAATAATTTTCAGCATATATTGATTTTTCACTACTCATTCACAATCTATATTCTAATAGTTTTATTTATTTACCTGTTCAATTACCTGTTAATTTTTTGAAACACTTTAGGAGCGCCGCACTTTATATTTATTCACGTTTTTCCCATACAATTATTGTTGTGCAGGCTGCTACATTCACCATTGTTAGATAGCGCGGTTTTTCATCTTTCTATTTAATCTTCCTTTTATGTCTGTAGCACTCACCCCTGAAGTGGCTGCTGGAAATAACTCTACAACTCCCTTACCTGCTCAGAAGCTGGTAGCCAAGGTACCAGCTCCAGAGAACACTACAAATTTCAGGCTCAGTCTGGATACTACAAAGCACAAGCAGGTATAGGAGGACAGATTCTGAAGCAATGTTCATTAGTAGCACCCTAAAGTATTGCTGGAAGTAGAGGGGAAAGCCAGTGAGTCCAAGACTCTGTAAGAACAGTCACAGTCCTTGTAGCAATCTCTGGCATCTAACCCTTACCTCAAAGCACAAGCACCCCTGGAGCTCTAGGCAAGGTTCTACACACACGTGTCAAGAGACAGCTCCCAGTCAACTTCCCTGTGACATCTTTCAGTGAAAGGATTCCTTTTCCAGTCCAGCTTCCTAAGGTAGTGTCCACCAGCAATGTCTTTAAGATCAGGTTCCTCAAGGCCCTCAGCCAAACACATGCAGTTGCCTGACAACTAGAGTTATTCAGCAACACAAGCTGCCCCCCAGGGGCAGTGGCCCCAGAAGAGGGAGCTTTGGTCAAACATTTATCAATTAGCCAGCCACATCTTCTGGGCCAGCCTCCCGGGGGCCAGCTGAGGTTAGATAAATATTCATAACCCAGTGGCTAACCCTCCTACTCTATTTCTGGAAGCTTCTTCCATAGGCAGGCAGGAGCAATCCGCCACTACGTTTAGGGATAAACCTAACCAGACTTGAAAAATAAATTGCTGCTCAGCTGGACACAACAGAGCCAAGAACTAAATTTAGCCAACCTAGGGCAGGCCTGTACATTTTTTCCTGAGAAATATGGTTAGCATTTTATATAATTTATGATTATAAAATTAGATTTAGTATTCTTACTTGACAGGCTTTTGTGTAATTGTAAATTGTGTTATCCTGCCTCAAGAAGATCTCTTCTGTGTGTCAAAACTGTCGCACATGATGGAAACACTTATACAATTTATTTTTTCATTCAATAAATTGTTTGGAGTGCTGTAACCTTTGGATCATTATTGATTTTTCTTTCTTTCAGGATTACAGCATTGGCAGTATTAAATTGCTTTCATTACAGGTGGATTTTATGATAAACAGTAACCACTATGCATACTTCACACAGTAGACTAGTCACCACCTTCCACGCTCACTTCTGGGTCTTCTCCAGAACCTCTCCAATCCTCTAGAATTCCTTGCTACCATCTGTCTGACTATCTCCTACTCTGTCCATTTTTATTAAAAATTTTGAAAAATAATAAAAGCACAATACAATGCCAATACAGGTAACCAGAAATCCAAACAATCAATATAACAGTATGACGGATAACACGAGACGCGGTACAATCTAGGTCGTTTAGGACGTTTCTCTAGAGTAAAGTCCAGGGTAAACGAGCCCGGACAGAGAGAACATCTCCCCCCAGCCCGGCACCCCTGACGGGATCTTGCTGTGCCGTGCTACGGAAAGCGCCCCCTCCCATTCAAGCCCGAGCACCGAGGGACAAGACCTGAGATAGAAAAATCTCATCCAGTTAACTGTGTTTAATAGGTCAAATAAAAAGGGGATACCATACAAGTTTGCCCGTAAGACAGTAAGCATGTGTAGAAAATCTGTCGATTGTGAGTAAAACAATAAATGGTAGATCACCTAGAGACATGGGATAAAAAATAGAAAACAAAAATCCTATCAGAGACCTAACACTAGGTCCCAATAAAAGGTAGGCAAACAGATAAAGCAAAGCAAGTCATCTATGTAGATAAAACAATATAAGGCTTATGTGAAAAAAAAAAAAACAAGCGGTACCGTCATATAACCTGTATGTCAGGCTTCAAGAAAAAGCAGTAAAAGGTAAAGAGAGAAAAGGAAAGAAGATAGAGGTGAAAGAGGAGAAGGAGGCGCTAAAGAAAGAATAACAGTGCAAATCTCATTCACCAGCGGCACCCGGTATAAATCTAGTCAATGGTAGGTATAGATAGATATCCAATCCAGGGAGACCATATAGCATCATGTTTAGCGGTGAAGTCAAGGAGTATACTAGCTGTTTTTTCCTGAGTCATGATCCAAGAGATCTTCCTTTTGACCAGAAAAAGAGAGACAGATGGTGTTTTCCATGCCCGTGCTATCGTGAGTTTGGTACCAAGAAGTATGAACTGAATGAGTCTTTGGGTTAATTTGGGAGCATTGGGGCATGGAAAATTTAACAGAGCAATGTGAGGCGATTGCTGGATTGGTATACCAGTAATTTTCCTAATGATGTGGAATATTTTGTTCCATAAACCCCTGATCTTGGGGCATTCCCACCAAACATGTAACATGGACCCCACAAGTCCGCAGTTTCGGAAGCATAAAGGAGAAGAATCAGGATAGATTTTGGAAAGTCTCAAAGGGACCATATACCACCTCATGAGGGTCTTCAGATTAGCTTCAATTAAAGTGATGTTCAAAAACCCCTTTGAGGCAGAGATAGAGGCTCTATGCCAGTCTGCTATATTCCATGTATGTTGTAGATCATTTTCCCATTCTTTCATATAGAGTGTCTTAGTATCAGCATGAGCAAGTGATTGGTAAATTACTGTAATCCCACCCCTTTGTTCCCCAGTATGACCACACCATCTTTCATAATCCGTGACCGAGAGAGATTTAGACGTTGGAGGAAGAAGAGACCGGATAAAGTGGGCAATTTGTCTGTAGCGGAATCTTTCCGCATTTGGCATGTCGAGTTTGCTAATAAAATGAGCCATAGTGAGGGGGCCCCTGGTGTCAGTGAAGTGTCCTATCCTATACATCCCTTTATCCAACCACCATTGAAAGGCTTTGATGTCTATTCCAGGAGGGAATAGAGGATTACGGAACAGGTGGGACAACGGTTGCCAATGTGAGAC
The DNA here is from genome assembly GCA_028564925.1 of Lithobates sylvaticus. Lineage (NCBI taxonomy): Eukaryota > Metazoa > Chordata > Amphibia > Anura > Ranidae > Lithobates > Lithobates sylvaticus. Next base: position 470,323,614 of record CM053028.1, read on the forward strand.
TAGCCGAGGATTGGACTTGAGAGAGTCCCATAATGTAAGCGAGTGGGATAGTGTGGGGACCATGACGGCAGGTCTAGATCTGGCAGAGGACCAAAGGATATAATCCAGAGTGTACTGAGGGATAGCTTGTCTCTCCATATGTACCCAATCTGGATGTTCGAATTTAGAGTAGATGGTGGACAATTGGGCTAGTTGTGCCGCCTGATGATACCATAGGAGATTGGGAACCCCTATCCCTCCCTGCTTCCTGTGTCTAAATAGGGTGCTTCTAGCCAGTCTATGTCCTTTTCCACCCCATATAAATTTTACAATTTTGGACTGAAACTTCCGTAGGTGATCTTTTAGGATGGGAATGGGTAGGGATCGGAAAAAATAAAGGATGCGGGGAAGGAGGGTCATTTTTACAGAGTTAATTCTACCCAACCACGAGAGACCTAAAGTATCCCAGTATTTTAGATCCGCCTCAAGTTTAAGATATAGAGGGGGAAAGTTTGCCTTATAGAGAGAGTCTATGGATGCCGTGAGGTTGATGCCCAGGTAAGGAATCATAGATGTCCCCCAACTAAATCGAAAACTTTCCTTGAGCTGTGAAACAAGAGAGTCTGGTAAATTCACATTAAGTGCCATAGATTTTGAGAAGTTGACCCTAAGTCCGGATACTTCGCCAAAGTCATCAAGAACCTTGCACAAGTTAGGTAAGGAGATGAGTGGAGAAGTGATGAAAATCAACACGTCATCAGCAAAAAGAGCACATTTGTGGACTTGCAGGCCGCAGCGTACACCGTGTATATCGGGATTGTCCCGTATAGCAATAGCAAGTGTCTCGATGACCATGGCAAATACCAAGGGGGATAGGGGACAGCCCTGTCTAGTACCTTTGGAGATTCGGAAAGGCTGAGAGTAATGTCCTTGCATTTTGATTTGAGCACTTGGCGAGGAATATAAAGCATTTATCATATTTAGAAAGGAGTTGCCAAAGCCCCATTTTTGAAGTAGAGGGAACATAAAGGACCAGGAGACAGAGTCAAAGGCCTTCATTAAATCCAAGGAGAGTAAGAAGCCCTGTTGTGAAGTTCCTTTATCCCAGCCAGATTTCAGGAGCGAAATTACATCTATGGTTCTTCTGATCTGGTCTGGACCCTGTCTCCCGGGAATAAATCCTACTTGGTCCTTGTGGACATACTGGCCAATAAACGAGGATAATCTGTTTGCAAGGATTTTTGTTAGAATTTTAAGGTCATTATTAATTAATGATATAGGGCGATAGTTAGTGATACAACTTGTATCTTTACCGGGTTTCGGTATCACTGTGATGAAAGCCGAATTAATAGACGTGTCCAGATGAGTGCCTTTGCGGATCAAGTTAAAGAATCTGGCTAGATAGGGAGAAAGTATTGGAGAAAAGCATTTGTAATATGGGGTGGAGAAGCCATCCGGCCCCGGTGCGGAGTTATTTTTGAGATTGCGGACTACCTGAGCAATTTCCTCTGTGGTGATGGGGTCTTCTAGACACTCCCTATGGTGATCCCTGAGTTTGGGGATATGTAGAGAGTTGAGGTAGGAGTCAATAAGAGAAGGAGAGGGTTCTGTAGAGCTTGAATTGTATAATGAGCGGAAGAAGTCATGGAAAGCTTCCATAATCTTCCGAGGATTTTGTGATAGAGAGCCGTTTTGAAGGCGTATTTTGGGTATAGTGCGAAATCGTACCTTAGGAGTTATTCTGCGCGCCAGCATTGAACCCATTTTATCTGTTTTGTGATAAAATTTCCCTCCATCCCAACGTAGGCTTTTCTCGGCTAATGCAGTTAGTGATAGATTAAGGGCCGTGCGAGCAGTTTCAAGTTTTGTTTTGGAACTTGGAGAGGGGTTATGCTTGTGTTGTTTGCTGAGACAGAAAAATTCCCTTTCAAGCCTCTCTATGTCAAGTTTGCGCGCTTTATGTATCCTGGAGGCAATTTGTATCAGCTTCCCGCGTATATAGGGTTTGTGAGCTGCCCACAGTGTTGAGGCTGAGACATCATCAATATCATTAAGATTAAAATATTCTCGGAGCTCCTTTTCAATCTCAATAACATGAGAGGGATTACTGAGAATGGAAGCATTCAGTCTCCAATGGAAAGTACGATGGTGAGAAGATGATTTGTGAATAGTCAAGAGAAGGAAGGAGTGATCCGACCAGACAGAGTCTCTGATAGTCACCTTTTGTAGCAATGGAACGTGTTTTTGCAGAATAAAGAAGTGGTCAATCCTAGCAAACGTATTGTGGGGGCTAGAGTAATGTGTGTAGTCCCGTGTCCCAGGATTAGATTCCCTCCAGGCATCAATCAAGCCCTGGTGGAACAACTGTCTGGCTATATCTAGACTCTGTCTGGAGGGACGCACACCATCCTTACCTGGAGGTCTAGACTTATCCTTCCCTGTGTCAAATGCAACATTGGAGTCGCCTCCATAAATCACTGTGCCTTCCAACAAAGGGGAGAGGGAGCGGAAAAGAGATTGAAAAAATTTGGATTGGCCCCGATTAGGGGCGTAGTATGATATTAGAGAATAGAGTTGATCCTCAATTAACCCCTTAACCAAAATGAATCTGCCCTCAGGGTCCTTGTGATCAGAAACCAATGAGAATTGGGTGTTTCGGGAAAAAAATATGCCCACCCCTTTGGTTTTAGTATCGGAGTTGGCCAGGTAAAAGGTAGGGAATTTGGTGTGTATGAAGGAAGGAACATAGGATTTCGGGAAATGTGTTTCTTGTAAGAACAGCACATCAATCTTTTGGTCATGGTAATATTGAAATATCTTCCGACGCTTGATAGGAGAATTAAGTCCCTGCACATTGTGGGACGCTAAACGCAACGTCTGATTAGAAGTGGTGTGGTCAGCCATAGGGAGTGAGAAGGTGAGATGCCAGCAATCTGCAATCACTTACCTTCGAACGGGAAGGTGTTCCACAGGAGTAGTTCATTGGAAAATTCGAGGTATCATAGGACCGGGAGCCGCTGGTGAAGAGGACCGCATCCGTCACTGAAATACATGTAAGGTTGGAAAGGGGTGAAAAGAATAGATAAGGGACAGAAGAAATGAAGAATAGAAGAAGATAAAAAATCAAAAAGATCCAGGAATATGGTGAAAAAATGGACACCATACTCCAAAATGTAAGTTTGGTCCCCCCAGCCAGTGGGGGAGATCCTACCCAGGAGCAGGGAAAAAAATGTATGCAATCTTCCCGGGACCTAGAGTAGAATGGAGCGCATGGTCACCGCACCAAACACGGCGCCCTTTCCAATATTATCAAAACTTAAAAGTTGGTAATGAGTGGAGGCCCACACCCCCCCCCCCCAAGGATTAGTGAACAGATAAACAAGAAATGCAACATCTCAAGGGGGACAAATGGTGAGGCATAGGTGGGATGGGTAATAAAGAGGGATATTGATAACAAACCCTGAAAACCCATAGTAAAGTCGGAGTTCCCCAAATTTTATCTAGCGGTGGAGCTTAATTATTAGGGAATAACCCAGATACCTCCTAAGAAAGGCCTACTAATTGAGTGTTATCCTGCCAGAGGTTTTCAGGGGAATGCAATGAAAAAATATACAATAAATTCAAACGGGTTGAACAGGTTCGATCTAATCAGTGGGACATGGGAATAAAAATGTGTCAGGCACTGGAGCCCAAGGGCTAGTCATGCCCAAAACCCCCCCCCTAAAGGGAGAAAAATTCAAAAAGGAGTGTAAGATCGGCCATTAGTTCAGGTAGCAGCGGATTCCTTGCTTTTCTTGTATTTCGGTTTTTGCCACGTCGGGTTGAGAGGACTCTGAGGAGGGGGTCTTTTGGACATGTTGTAAGAGGTCGATTGCATCGGTGAAGTAGGTTCGGTCGGCAACAGTCCCAGTTTCTTCAGCAAAAGTTCCCCTTCCGCCATTGTGGAGAATCTGTATGGTTTGCCATTAAAATCAAATTTCAGGCACAGAGGGAAAAGCCACCAGTATTTAATGTTTTTCTGTTGTAGAACTACCAGGAGGGGTTTAAGTGCCCGCCGTCGTTGTATAGTAAAGGGAGAAATGTCGGCGTAAATTTGAACCGGGTGTCCCAGAAGTTGCACATGTGGTATTGAGCGAGCTCGCCGCATTACTTCTTCCTTTACATTGTAGAAATGGGGTTTCACCACTATGTCACGGGGTAAACCATCTGAGCGTTGGGGCCCCAGAGCTCTATGGGCCCGATCAAGCTCCATTTTGTGTGCGCCAATATCCGGAATCAGATCTTTAAGTAGGGTATGTACTGCTCCCTGAATGTCTGTGATATCCTCTGGAAGGCCTCTGATCCGAAAGTTCAGTCTTCTGGATCTATTTTCGAGGTCATCAATTTTCGCCATCGCCCCCTCCAGCTGCCCGTGTAATTCTTGGAATCGATCTGTGTTTTGGTTAACCCGATCAATAGTGGCATCCAATTTGTCTTCAATATGTTCTATGCGAGAACCCAACATGTGTAGATCAGATTTAATATCTGAGGTGATATCTGCGGTGATTTTAGCTGCTGTGTGGGCTAGGCCTTTATCAAGCATTTCTGCAAATCTGTTGAACAGCATAGTAATGTCCTGGGCTGGTGAGGTGATCAGGCTTGGGCCTTGTTGCTGCTGTATGGGCTCCTGTGTGGGTAAACTTGTGGAGGGTACAGTCATGTCCGCCAGTGTCTGGTGTATCAGGGAGATGGTAGAGGCCGGAGAATGTGGCTCTAAATGTGCTGGGAGGGAATGAGCAGCACCACATACCTCTTCATGCAGAGCTAATCGCCAGGGAGATGAGGCTGTCTTGCCTGAGTATTCCTGAGGCAGCCGTTCCGCCGCCATCTTGGCTAGGAATGCTGTTTATGAGGAACGTTTGTGTGGGGCTCCTAAGAGCCAGTTATTTGTCCCTGTGGGTGCCTGGGGGTGAGCGGGGGTGTCCGATCCTGATGCCGGGTCTGTGGGGGGAGTATTTCCACCTAGTATGTGGCTGTGAAGCGGCGCTGTGAACACAGGCCGTTTCAGCGTTCTGCGCATGCGCAGTTCCCCGCAATGGAGCCGATCGAAAATCCGGCTTGCAGGCGGCCTCAGAAACCGCCGAGAAGTGCCTATAGTGTGCCCGAGGGTGTCCGGGGGTATCCGATCCCGGACCCGGGTCTGAAGGGGGGGAATAGCCTCCGCTATGGGCGCCGCTGTGTTGGTGCGGGACGGAGCTCTGGGCTCAGGCGGCCATTACAGAGCTCCGCGCATGCGCACCCAGCTTTTTTTTTTTTCAGGAATACAGACACAAACCCAGCCCACTGTGTTCTGCTGTAAATTTCTCTTTTTGGAATCCCATTTCTGCACACATGAAGAGTGACAAACTCCTGTCTGATCCAAACCAACATAATATACAGGTACTCATAGACATGAAGGTTGCTAATCCAGGAGATAGACTAGGTTCAACCAGTATCTGGTCTCCTGCTCTCAGCTTCCAACCCCTCTGCTCTCCAGTATATACACGTGTAGTGTTGCTATAGCCAGGATTATGGCAGAGATTATATATTGTGTATTATAGTTGCCTAAAAAGTCGCAAAGGAGATGGTATTGAAAATTTGCCGCACACAACAGCACAAAAGACAACCAGCATTGAGAACACAGCACATACCATAATCAGCACAGTAGACACAGAAGAAACACCTATGACAGCCAGCACACTAGACACTTCACACATCAGCATATTCCATACTGGCAGGGGACACAGCAAACAGCAGGACACACCATACTCCAGTACATTGAAGACAGCACATGGGACCTTCAAAGAGCTGTTCCTGT